>OZ002742.1:70095783-70695783 GCA_963924295.1 Dioctria rufipes
GTAAATGGATTTTCTGCACCAACTTAAAACAATACAAGTGCTTAAAATCGAAAAATATTTTTGAATTTGTTATGTTATGTTAGTTTCAGTTCATTCTACACAATGCAAAACTGAATAAAAACACAAAAAATCAGTAGAAAAGTTCATTTCATTTAGCCGGATATTTTGACATTAAAGTACGACAAAAGATCAGAATCACCCTTCTGGCTTCGTTTTACCGATAGTCACTGTATACCCGAAGTAACCTGTATGGAAGCACTGTACTGGGGACCCATTGCAGTTTTTTTTTTTATTGTGAAACTAGATGCCTTATCTATCTACGTACAAAAAATTTCGATCCGCTTCGTTTTTGAGATATGAATTTTTAAAGTCACCGTGTATGAGAGCAAACCACCCCACCAAAAATCTCGACTAAATATTTTCTGATACAAAGTTCTGTTTGCTACTTTTTTCTGAATTTTTGAGCATATTTTCCATCCCCTCCCTAGGTCGCTCCGAAAATTAATTTTCGACGGCCAAAGTTTCTGCCTGAAAAAATCATTTTGAAACTTACTTAACCGAATTGCCGATGAATTCATTTTTTTATGGATGCACACTTATTAGGAGATTATTGTACCAAAATTCAGGAAGATCAGCTGTCATTTATCTATTTGAAAATAATAAAAACTATAAAAATGTTGCGTGCCTAATTACCGACATAGTCTGAGCAACTGCACATCTCCTTTATCGTTTGCATTTCATCCGAATGAATTTGGCACTTTTGCTCAAATTCTGCGCCAATTTAACCGCAACAACTCCCGCGAAATTGCAAAATTGAGCATTTTCCAAGGTAATTTTTACTTTCTTCCCTATCCCGGATGTGAGTCTTTTTTGGAAGCAAAACATCGGTCGATTTGACGCCAAAAACTGTTGTTTGAATTACTGAACCCATTATTTTGCTAACTGACTCGGGACTTTCTTAAACCATTTCAAACATGTTATTATAGGCATTATTATTTTGGGTATACATTCACTTTGACAATTCATATATCAAAAACGAAGTGGAACACCATCGCAATTTTTTGCACATATGTAGATTAGGTTTCTAGCTTCAAAATAAAAAATAAATAAAAAAAAAGTGCTAGAAGTCTTCACTAGTGAATAATACTACTTTTTTTGAAAAAAAAAATATTATTAACAAAAAAATTGTTTGTTCGATACTGCTACATTTTGTTATAATAAAAGCATTGAGCTTCATTGGCATTTGAATCAGAAAAAAAGGTTTCTCCGTTCTCGAGATATGATTTTTTGAAAATGACATTTTATCGTAAAATTACGAACAAAAAATATAGGTGCGCTATTTTGGTATCCCCTACAAACTGTGAAAGTTTCATCCAAATCGGAGATGGTCAAGGTGATCGGTTTTGTGTGAAATGGCTGATAGAGGTTGGTGGTAGCGCCTGACAATAAGTTATTTTTAGAGTTTCAATGTAATGTAACCTAAAATACGGAAATATAAATATTTTGTGAATTTTATTTCTTTCTAAATGTATTTGGGTTATTAAGTAGTTGTGAAATATTGTTAGAAATCAATTTCAATTTTATTAAACTCGGTAAATGGGTTTAAAAGTTATTTTCAATTTCCGAAATCTATCTAAAAATTGAAAAATAACTCACTCCTGGGAAGTGTATGCTAAAAAAAATAGGTCACTAATGAAAGAGTTAATTGAATGAGTAACCAATAATTAATTATTTTTTTGTTTTTATTTTTCAGTGTGAAGGTGTCAGTGATCCCGTTAAACTACAAATGACTGCAAATTCCATCGCTTTGATGGCACGATCACTTTCCTTTGATAGTGAATTTTTATCGCCGTTTGCTATTAATGCAAGGCGAAACAATATCAATGCAACTGGTAAGCTTTTTTTTTTTTTTTGTTTTTACAAAGTATGGTTTCAATGAATATTTCTAATCGTCTTATAATTTTAACACCAATTTCAGGTGGCAAACCAGATGACATAACTGTGGTACTCGCGACTATAGCAATGTGAAATTAAGTTACTTTGATTTTGTTACCTTTCACTCACCCAACCCACCCCCATCCTTTTATATATTACTTTGAAATCATTGTTTCTTCACGATTTCACTTTATTTGAACACATTTAGATACTTATTTCATACCTTTTTTTGTACCATATAAGAAAATTTTTGTTTTCATATTATAAGAATCGCAAACTTTTCATTGTACTTTTATTTAAGAAGATAAAAATGCTGTTTGTGGTCGTTCAGATCATTGTTATTATAGGTATATTTTTAAAGGCTTTGTATTCATAGTTACGTTCTTAAGTATAATTCTAGTGTGTTATTCGGAAGTGTTTTCTATAATCTCTATAAAACTCTGCTTAAGTCTTAACTATGAATACGGTGCTAGTGAATTTGTTTCTATGGAAAAATTTTTCATTTCCTTCAAAAAGCATTTATACATATTTTTTTTTTATATAAAAATTTTGTAAGAAAAATCTATTAAAGCTTTAAAACAGCTCAAATCAAAATGTGCTCATGATAATTGCTGTTTTGAAAATAATGAAAATTTGTAATTCTACTAAAAGTAAGCACGCTAGAAATTTTTTTCTATTACATCTTCGTGCTATACACTAATAAGATCATTGATTTCTAGTTAGAGCCTTCTAATTGATTTATGTAAAATTGTGCATAACTTTTTTTTTTTTTGTTTTTTTTTTTTTTGTTAGAAATAACGAACTGGTAACTGTTACTCATTAAATGGAAAAGTGCTTTGAATGAAATTTGATAAATTATTATTAGTGACAAAATGGTTAGTTGTTGCCAAAAATTTACTTGTAAAAATCGTAAAAAAAATTGTTAATGTAATTATGTATTACTCGAGAAAAATTGCGTAATCGTGAAGGTATCTTATTTCAAAAATTAATATACAAATTAAATTCAGGGACCATTCTATGCCGGTCGAAATGAAATTGGTTTTAAAATTAACCGAATTATTAGTCGAGCATCCAAGTTATCTAAGACACATCAGCGTCATCTGGGTTTTGAAAAAAAATGAATGAATGCTAAGGTTGAAGACGATTTAACCAAAAATTATATTTATAAAGACCGAACAATTATTTGTCTGCATGGAAATGTCAACATATTCGCACACATAAAACATCTTCTGTGCTTCCGATTATGTAAAAAACTGTTATGTATTGGGTGGTGATATTATATCCCAATCCAAGATGATAAATTTCATAGATAATAATTTGCTCGGACTGTAATATCTTTATCGTAACTCGGAAGTTTTGTTTAATTACGAAATAAATTATATAGTAGATTTGCACATTATGCATTCAATCATTGGAAACTTTTTCGTTTCGTTTTATAAAATCGTATAAATGATACATAATAAATCCCAAAGAGCGTCTATCAATGGCATTGTTTAGATAAAATAACATTAGATCTAAATAAAGATCGAATTATTGTGATTTTAATTTTGTTTTACATGTGTAATTTGTATCACCCGAACTTCCTTTTGTTATAGTTTTCTTGAAGCTCACGGCCAATTTGAATTCGGAAATCTTGTAATATTCAGCATATTACGGTATTATTCACATTGGCGTAAACAAAGTAAGTCAAAGAATATATTTTCAAGCTTTATTAGATTGCTTATTTTGTGCCCATTATAGTAGTTTGATTCCGACTTTAAATCTAGTATGCATCTCGAGTGAAACAAAATAAATATTCCAGACTTAGCAAATTTATAATTTGTCATTTGACACCTCTTCATTGTTCAGCTATCCATTTCAATGGTATTTCTCGTACTTTCTAAGTTGTACATTGCGTTCTTTTGTTTCATTGAATTCTCTAATTTATTTTTTCCTCTTTAATAAAACAATTTTTATTTCCTTTCTTTGTGAGTTTATCTAATTATCTTATTTGTAAGTAAGCTCTCGTTCTGAGGAATATGGCTATCAATTTCACAACCAAAATATTCCACATTCAGAGCGTATACATATGTATATTGTAAAATGTCTCATTCTTTTCGGCAGAATTAATTGTACTGAACCGTTATAAGCGAAACGAAAAAAGTGGAAGATTCTTACAATATCTTTTTATTTCATACCGTAAATGAAAAGAAATTCTTTCGCTGCAGATTTCGTTCGGTCATTTGCACGTGGTGCATACTAAGAAACCATAGAGATGGGAACTTACAAGGACGAAGTGAATAAAATGTAAAATCTATGAAGTATTAAGTTTCATAAGACACCAGGTTTATATTGGAATTTAAAATAAAAGTGCAACATCATGAATTTAAGACACTTCATTAAATTCATAGCAGTTCTATTTCTATAATATATAATTAATCCGGGACATGATTTTGGGACACTGCCATTGGCTTGAGTTGAAATCACAATATTGTGTGTTTACATGCAGAGTTGAATCATGGCTCAATCCGGGTTCAACCCCATGTATACGCGGTACTAGCTAAAAATGGGTTGACTGGACCTTACCACGCTTTGCTGGCGTAGTCGAGTGGAAATGGTGTTCTATAAACGTGAATTGTTAATTGAGTAAACAGCTGTGATTTATTTTGTTTCCTCGAAAGTTTTGCAAACGAACAATAATGGTAACAAGAGCCAAATGAAAGATATTTCCCTCAAGAGAACGAGATTACCCACTGAAAAGGAATAGACGCATGCTTTAAGAAGCAAATAAAATGCTAAAAACTTATCTACACTTGGAAAGAGAAAAGCACTTTTGATTAAAATTTTAGATTGGAGGTACTGTCTGAAGCTATTTTTCCTACATTCTGACAAGCTATATTGAATGTGTTGTCTGTCCTAGCGAGAAAGCAGTTCAAGCTTTTCCGTGTGCTTCCCCCAAGCTTCCTAGGAAAGAACGAGGATGCATCCCTTTTCATTGGACACTTAATGGGACATTTGTATTAAAAAAGAACTTCCAATTTTGCGTATATGACTTTAGAAAAAGTTCTTCTTTCATTTAATTTTTGTGTAGTTGCACTTAAGTAAAAATCAAATTTTCACTAATGAATTTACTCTGTCTAAGCAAAAACACATCTGCATGCATTTGTAGTTGCACTTAAGTAAAAATCAAATTTTCACTAATAAATTTACTCTGTCTAAGCAAAAACACATCTGCATGCATTTGGGTTTCACAAAAGAAACAAGAATGAGCTTGAAAATATACGTTGCATCTTCCAACGAGCTTCTTCCGGGATCAATGTGGAATGGATCAAAAATTGTTCAGCTTTTCCATCTTGTTTGTTTTACTGCTTCCACAAGCCATCACGTGGAAGGCCTAACCAGATTTCCCGCTGGGTTGATATAACAGTTCAAGAAAATAATACCGTCCACAGCGATCTATAATATAAAATTTCCATCAACTTTATTTCTGCTTGTGTATATCTTACCAAGAAGCTTCATCTTACCTCTAAAAATGCACAAGTTGTATGCTTATTTATTGATGCGGTCGGGAGGAAACAGATGGAAAGAAGCAAAGATTTGAGACAAAGAATATTTCTTTGTTCCCTCTGTCTCCGCCACCCCATAGCTGTACATGTACATAAGACGATGCCAGCCATGCACATAGTTTCATGTTTCCCTTTGCTGCCTGACTGCTTGTCGGCCACCAATTCCTATCCCATCCGTTCGTAATGCAATCCAAAAAGATAACCTAAAGAAGATTTGAATCAGCCGAAAAAAATTGAAAATTTTTCGTGTTTTTTAAAATGATACAAATAATGTCAAATACTTTCGTTTTTTGCGTGAATGGGGGAAAAGAACTTGGCTATACATTATTGTAGTGCGATTGAGACAATAAGTTAAAAACAAAAATCGGAAGAACGTAGGATTATCCGAACGACAAAATCTTCTTTAACATCTGCAAAATCCTTTCAAACTTTCATAATAATGTGGAATGGGTCACACTACCCCAATTTTTCAAGATAATGATAAATTTCGCTTTGATCAAGGTGCTGAAAGGAGATGTAAAATAGCTGTCAAATAAAATTATCATTTTTCCTAAAAATATCAGAGAATCCAGAATGAGTTTCTCCCACTTAATCTCTTCAGAGCAAAACGAATGTAAACAGAAGCCCGTGGCTGTTCAAATATCATAAGAATTACACCAACAAGCATTGGTATTGCTATAAAAAAAAACATTGGATATTTCTCTCAATATTTCAGGAAAATCGGTTTTCACACATGCGCGGGAACATTTTATTAGAGCAAAATCTGAAAACTCCACCCCTTCTCATTTGCTTACGAAAATTAATCATTTGCCATTCTGTTTCGTTGCATGCAATCCTTTATCCATAGAAATTTTAGAGAGAGTTTGAGTTTTTTGTTATTTTTTATTTTCTCCCTTTCCTTTTCTAGCCGTGTACATTTTAAATGTAAAACACTCGGAAATCTCGCCTGATTCTTAACTTGTTATACCCTAGATAAAATCTATAGAGTATACTAAGTTTGTCATTCCGTTTGTAACACCTCGAAATAATGATGGTAGAGCAAAATGGATTGGACACCCACGCATAATATTAAAAGTTATTTTGATTTTTGCATGTCCGTCCGTCTGTGCGCACGGTAACTCGAGAACGCGTATACTTAGAGAGATGAAATTTTGTACACGGACTTTGAAAAAAAAAAGGAAAATTAAGTTCGAAAATGAGACAAATCGGGCAACTCCTTCGTGGGGTTGCCATACAAAACTTTCGTTTTCCACTATATATTTGGACACTGCCTGAGAACGCATCGATATAGAGAGCTGAAATTTGGTACATGGTGTTTTCATTGTACTAGCAAATAAAATTTCAAAAATGGACTAAATCGGGTAACTCCTTGGTGTTGCCATATAAAAATTTAGGTTTTTTACGTATACTGCGAAAACGAACAGTCCAAGACTTTTTTATTGTACTAAAAACTTCTTCAGAATACGAAATCCTATAAAATTGGTTATAATCATTTTTTCTGACCGACAAACCGTTATAGGAATATATGCGAAAAACCACTTCAAAAATCAAACTTGCACAGAAGGGTTACAATACGAAATTTCATAAGGGCATTCATCTAGGGTATCATAAGAGTTAGTGTTAGACCAAATCTAGCTTTTTTACTTGGTGTTAAGTTAACTTTGGCAATGCAATGTAATGTAAACGAAAATTCTCTCAAACAAAGTATTCGTAATGAAACCGGTTTCTTAGAGAAGAGGTAAAAGAATTAAAGAGAGTACGCAATATGAACCGCCATATAAAACTTTTCAATATACGAGATACGTATTCTTTCTGTTAGATGTTCTTTGATACAACTAACTCCTTCAGATCGAACCATCCAATACATTCTATAAAAAATTTGCTATATCATGATTACAAGCACAACATCCAATTAGTAAATGCTGCATGCATGATGCAGCGAATTGTCTGCCAGATTTAGATATTGCATCAATTAAATCCTGTGAGCATGCAAATAAATTTATTTTATTAAAATTCGCGACGAAGTACTTTTTTAAATGTCCAATTATTGGTAATTATTCGGGATGTAATCAACGCTATCATGTACTTCATGCATTTCTTGGCAATCAAAATCGAAATTTTTGAAGAAATTTACAATTCCGGTACGACCTTTATGCATGCAGTTTGTGCAGTATTTTTGCGATA
This sequence comes from Dioctria rufipes, assembly GCA_963924295.1. Taxonomy (NCBI): domain Eukaryota; kingdom Metazoa; phylum Arthropoda; class Insecta; order Diptera; family Asilidae; genus Dioctria; species Dioctria rufipes. Next base: position 70,103,448 of record OZ002742.1, read on the forward strand.
TTCTCTCCATTTTTGTATTGAATAATTATGAGTTTTGTGGTCGCGCAGCTTTTTATATCTAAATGCCAATGCTTGACAATGAACGCAGTATGACCCAATTTATTATTTAACTGACAATTCATTCACATCAAACAAATTGGTTCGCGCTATCGAGTTGAATCCAAATTAGGTTGATGTGTAGAGGTGTTTGCTTTGTATCTGCAATATAATCAGTAACGACAAAAATGACTGAAGTAGTATAGTAATATGTAAAGGAATATGAAAGAGTTGTTTATTGGAAAATAATTTGTTTATCTGGTTTGATAAACTCTCATACAAACGAGAAACACCTTCCATTTGTATATTCGGATTTTCGTAAATACAGTCGGATTAAAAGGCTGTTAGCTAACTCTTATTTTCAACTAGCTGTAGAGCAACTAAAATTTTACTACCCACTTACTACAACAAACACTTTACAAATATAGTCACTTTTGTCATCATAGGTTAAAAAATAAAAAATCAGATGAATGGTGTACTTAGGTATATTGTGGTCTGTGGCCAGGGTAAAACTATAACTAGTATTAAAGCTGTAGCTGGGTGTTATTGGTGGGGTTCAAAACAACTGCTGATAGAAAAACTGTGATCAGATGAAATAAATCTGTAACCAATTGATGCTTTGTAGATGCTGATGATTGAACTGCGACAAAGGTTCACTTAAGATCTGTTGGTAAAGTTGTGTCCAGTTAACGCCGTTATAATCTCGCATCAAAATTACTGATTGCAGAAGATGGGGCTTACTGGTAGAAGTCTATATTGTTTCTATTTCAACTTTTCTCTCTATGGAAGTTAGAAGATTGGCTAGTTGTTTTTAAGATTTATAATGCTGAATCCTGGTCTACTACATATTACAACAAAATATATACTGAATAGGATTTCTGGTCAGATTTCCTCGTTTAGTACGGTACTAACAGATTCTAATTGGAAATTTTTCATTCATTAGATAGCAACGGTAAAGCACAATGGTTTTCAAATTTTTCACATAAACTTTGGAATTAATATAGGGGAATGCATTGAAGAATAAACACAAAATACACAATAATTCACAAAAGTTGTCGTTTGTAATAAATATAGAATGCAAAAACAATTTTGTTAATTTTATGTTCCTGTTTAACTTAGTTTACAGAACAATTCTGTAATTTAGTGTAGAAATCAAGTAGTTAATAGAAGACATCAAACGAAATTGTCTATGAATAGAAGAGGAAGAAGAGCCAGAAAAACTTCAATAACAACCAAGAGTAAGATGGCAACATTACAGTCAACAACGTACGCTATTTTTTAGTAGTTTTTAACTAAATATAATATTTTTTTAGTTAGTTTTTATTAATAAGTTCACTTTTATTTGCCTAATATTTAGGTTCTTGTTGGAATTTGAATAACGTTTAAAATATTGTAGATAAGTATAATGAGAACAGAGATGAAATCACTCGAATGGAGTGGAGTTGGAGATGTGAAATGTGCTTTGTTGATTCTACACTAATTTAGAACAATAAATGAATTTTTAGATTAGAATAAACGAATTATTGGCTTATTAACGACTATAGGTAATCAAATAATATGATAATAATGGTAACGTTGTGGTAATTTAAATAAAAGAACGGATCATCGATAAAGCTGTGTTTTATTGTTATTTATTATTTCCGATCCTCTGTCAAAGGTTTGATATAGGAGCAACTCTATTCCGTGCTCGATTCCAGCCAAAAATAATTTAACATAAATTGTTCATATGAGATTAACGACAAGTAGGCATAAAATTATTGTTGATCGATCACGCTGTGCAATGACCAACTCTTCAGATCCATCAGCTGTGAACGACTCTTTTTCTCATTCCTTTCCATTACTTCTCTTCCTGGCCAAGCCGTGCAAAGCATAAAAAAGTATCACCTGATAATTTGTTCCAAAATATTTATTTATTCACGTTTTTACAAACAAAACGACGCGTTTTTTGCTCCAGAAATATGTTCCGAATTCCTAGTTTTGATTTTTCTTTTAGTTTTTCCTATATGCACACTCGGTGCCAACTGGGTAGCGCCCCTGGTTAATTTCGTGTAACAAGGACACATATTTTCTCTACTTTTAACAAGAGATGATAGTGTGAGAGATGAGTAATTTTTAGGAGGAATTTTAAACTTTATCTCCTACCGGTACTTATCAATTTAATCTTTTTGCATTTTTTGCACTTTTAACAACATTACAACTGCTTAGCCCTCCGTTTATTATCAGAGCTTAGAAGTGTGTGGTGCGTTTGTTTTTATAGAAAACTATTTTGGGCGTTTAACTTTACTATTTTTACAGTTAATTTAAGAAAGAATAAAGGAAAGAATGTCAGCAGAGGCCTTTGCCCTACGAAAGGTGGAATAGTTGTGATTTTTATATGTTATTTAGTTCCGGGCCCGGATGAAAAATGCAAGTTTAGACCCTTGGGGGGGCTCCGCGCGATCCGCCATCTTGAATTAAAGGTACCAAAAATTGGGTTTTTTCAAAATTTTTCCTCAACGATTGCTCCTGTGACAAAAATGTAAAAATATACATTTGAAGACTAAATTCCCTACATTTCTTGTAAAAACACTTTTTTTGTAAGGCTGATGTGTAACGAGTTACAGTGGCGGAAACGTGAATATTCTTCGAAAAAATGCATACAAATAGTACCATTTATACAGGGTGTTTCGTCCATGATGGTCCATAGGACAGTAGGTGATAGTAGTCACCTAGTCAAACAGAAAATTGTGTGGCAAGGGCGAGCGGCATCTCAACCGGAGTTACAGGGTGATTAAGAAAATTTGGTAGTCTTTCACAAACTACTCTGTATTTTAAAAAGTGTACGGCCACTTACAGAGCTCATTGTAGAGCTTCATGGCCTATGCAACGACTGCCCGACCAGTCCCGTACTCCTCTTTCCTCAGGAGTTATGATGGTCTAAACTAGAGATAAACTAAGAATTTCGGATTTTCTTACCTTTTATTTATCTACTTTGACATTTCTTTTTTGTTTAAATAGGTGGTTAACATATTTTTTTTTTATAAAAACTGTAAATTGTGGACTCCTTTTTAATTTGACCTATTATACCTATGTGCTCACTGTAGCCGTTAAACATTTATTAGCCTATATAATAATAATAATAACCTATTCCGGTCATACCGAAATTAGACGATATTTTTTTTAAAATGAAGTGTTTTCAGTCTTTAAAGGAATAAATCATCTATAGTTTAGACCATCGTAACTCCTGAGGAAAGAGGAATACGGGGCTGGTCGAGCAGTCGTTGGATATGCCATGAAGCTCTGCATACAATGAGCTCTGTAAGTGGCGTACACTCTGTACTTTTTAAAATGCAAGGTATTTTGTGAAAGACCACCGAATTTTCTTAATCACCCTGTAATTCCGAATCGTTTGAGATGCTGCTGCTGGTATACAAATTTTCCTCATACTTTCAAAAACCGCTGAAAAATCCATTGCATAACCTTTTTTTTTTTATCCGCCTGCAATGCGAATTTTTTATTGTGTGCGTATAAACTTACACATCTTTGAGATTGGCACGAAAATTGTTGATGATGGGCTCTGCTTTAGTTTCTTACGCGTAGATTGACATAGCAAATATTTCTTCTACTTTATTTTCCTCTAGGAAACATAGGTATAGTATTGTTTATGTTCGAAAATTAATTGCGTGAATTGTTTTTGTAATTTTATTGTTGCTTTACATACAGACTTTCGGATATTTATGTAACATCCCTTGTCTTTTATGTATAATGTGTATACACAACAGTTCAAACAAGTTGGATTAAATTGGGGGCACTTATACCCTTAGAATATAGAGAATACAGGAAGTGTTGATACCTGCAAAATTGGAGTGCATAAGGCTAGTTTAGACGGCATAGTTCTTGCGCGCCGCGCACGAAAACTATGCCACTAGCCCATAGCGTGGCTTTTTTTAGAGGCTCATGAAGTAGGACAGAATATATTGAACAAAGAGATAAATGTATTTTCAGCTGTCGTTAAACGCCATTTTGCCTTTTACAATCTTGTGATATTAACTAGAAAGTGAAAGAAAATTTGGTAAAAACTATTTCTGAATAAAGTGAAGCCTGTAAGTTTTTACCTGTTGATATTAAAGTGATACATTCTCAAGTGATGTTCAAGTATTTACAGCATGAGTGTTTCGTGAAAAATTGCCACAACAATACCAATCTACGACATGGGAAATCATTTTCAGACTGGTATAGTTATGAAATATTGTTTTATGTACTGTACACACATATTTATATTAAATTAAATTGAGAATCAATAACAAAAACTGAAAATTCTTTTGGATAGCTCCGCTCCACCGAGTTCAATTTATGACAGCTTAGAAATTGCTGAGGTTCTAGGCGTAAGCGACTGCGAAAATAAGAGTATTTTCGGTGGGAGCATGCGCAAGATTTTCAACCAGATATCTTGTTGCCCTGCTCTCTATAGTGATTTTACTACACGCTTTTACTGAGCTTTCCCTACAGCGGCAACAGATACTAACACAACTAGAATTTGACTACGCTACTACGTATTCTCTATATTCTAAGCTTATACCTATAGATATTCAGCCACTTCACACGAAACCGATTACCTTGGAACCCGACGAGTTATAGGGAATACCAAAATAGATCACACCCATATTGTTCGGTTTCCCCTACCATGCCCCCTAGGGGTTTAGAAATTTCGTGATTTGACGATGAAATGTAATTTTCAAAAAATCAGGCAGGTATATCGAGAACGGAACAACCGATTTTTTTGATTCAAAAGTATCTCTTTTACTTTTTCTGATATTTCTTCAATGTAAGATACTTCTCTCCACTTATTTCTGTTTCTTTTATCTTATCGAGTAGATATTGTTACGTGCAATAGAAAAAGACAACTGGTGACATCTACTGGCAATGGAGAGTAAACAACTTCAGGTTTGGAGAATCGGTGAAAGAATCTTCGAGAATGTTCAGGAATAGAATGAATAGAATATACAAGAAGGTTCTGGAATAGAACACTCCAGAATAATCTGGAGAGTTTCTAGGGTATAAATATAACAGATGTCACCGCCAGAGCAAGAGTCTTGTATTAGAGGTTGAAGTGTTAACAAGCGAAAGTAATAAACGTGCGAAAGTGTTGTAATTAGATTGCAATAATTGAAAGTACAGTATTAGCGATAATTAAAGTTGAGTTGATTAATTGAAGGTTTATGAATTTCATATGATTAGAGTGTAATAAAGAACTTGTATATTAAATATTTAATATTGTGTTTTAAATAACGAACCAAAGGCCACGCTCGCAACAATATATTATATTCTTTGCACGTTTTTTGGCTTTAATTCTAAGTAAATCATAATTTTTTCCTTTTTTATAGCCATTATTACCAGCTATTTTAATAATGGTTCAAAAATTCAATGTTAAAATTTGTTTCATTAAGAGGAATTTTTAGGAGACGAGGATTTATCATGGAATGGACTGCTGCTAGCTTATTGTTCCAAGAATGATGGGATAATAGCGTTAGATATCTTCTTTTATAAATATTGAAATCGAAATCAATTGTGATGGAAAGGGTCAAGAAAATCTATTTTATTATTGCCAATACTACAGTAAATTTTATGGATGGTTTTATTTTATTTAAAATATCTCCAACAAATTTATTAAGTTGTCTTTTTGTATCTGTCCAGATACAAAAGACCATCTAAATAACGGAACCATACCAAAATATATTTTAATAAAGCACAATTTTTGTTTTTGAACAAATCTTCTTCAAAATTCATAAAATATTCCGCAAAAAAATGAGAACCGGCACTACCCACGCTAAGCCTTCTTTCTGCACGTAAACTTTCCAATCAAACTGAAAATAATTCTGGATTAGACACATGTTCATTAAAGATTCTGGAAAGAATCGGTATGAATGAATTACTTATCTTCGAAAAGGATTTGTCATGCAATCCACTGGAAGTTAAACTACTGAAACAATTTCTTCAATGTTTTAGAAGACTAAGTTACAGGTGTGGTCATTCCTTCTTATGAAAAAGGGAAAGCAATCTAAGATAAATAAAGAAAGCTTCTGGAACACGGATGCCTATGCGACCACATGTAGGGTAATTTTAAATAGCCAAATTTTACTGTAGTGATAGGGTAATACTTCTGTCTATTCAATAAAGTATAATTAAGCTGAGTAGTAAACTAAACATAAACTAAACACTGGATGAAATGACATGCAATGCGACATAGAAACGTCAACGACAAAATACTCAGCGTTAATATTAACAGCAATGCACATGCTAAAGTTAGACTTTGCGGAGTTAACATGCTATAGGCCTTCTCAAATTGTGCCTACTATCACGGAAAGAGATTTTGTTAGTTAACAATGAAGAATCAGGGTAGGTGCCTAAGAGCGAAGCACAGGAAGTTCCGCTGAACAGACTCGATGCGGTCGCTGTGTGTACCGTAAAATGGAGACCAGACCTGGTTAGCGTATTCAAGAAGAGGTCTCACAAAGCAAGTGTACAAACGCAATGTTATTGTGGGATTCGAGCATTCTGATAAAATGTCGTCAATAGATAGAATAAAAAACAGCAGGTGACTCCCTTGAGGTACGCCGGATGAAGCCTACAAGACTCCAGAGATGGAATGTCGAAATAATATTTGATATGTTCTTTTATCTAAGTAAGACTTCGTCCATTTAAGAAATGTTAGAGGAAACCCAAACTTTTCAATTTTGAAGAGTATGACGGAGTGAGATAACTTGTCGCCGAGACAAATTCCAACAAGTTAGTGGTTGTAGACCTGCCCGAAATAAGCCCATGCTGTTTTGAAGAAAGCAAATTCTTGCAGGAAATTGATAGCTGAGAGTAAATGATAGATTCCAATAATTTGGGCATGCAAGATAATTTTGCAATAATCCTATAGTTGAAATTTCACTTTTATTACCTTTTTTTTTGTGGATAGGTAACATAAAAAAAAATTTTTCATAGCTTAGGGAAACAACCACTATTGAGCGATTTTTGGAAAATAATTCTCAGTGGAGCTAAAAGGGCATGGCAGCAAGACTTAAAGAAGCTGCAGGGATCCCATCAGGCTCCGTTATGCGTCATTTGGAAGCCCATTAATATGATAAGTATATCCTCTTGTAAAATTATAGGGATAGTGAATGAAACGTTATGAGAATAGTTCATATGAGTGAAGTTGTTATTTCGAGAAAGGAAATTTGACGAAGAAAATGCTTTGCCAAAAAATGAAGCAAACATATTGCAAATTTCAGACGAATCATCACTAGCGAATCTTTGTACCTCATGGTATTAGGATGTAACGTAGTTGGACTTGAAAAAGATACGAGGGTCACTAAATAATTTCGTACGCATGCTAATTTGTCACATTTAAATTTACTTTTTGTTTAAAAAGCCCGTGTGCAAGTGTTTATCTCTGTAATACACGCGACCTCGAGTTATCGTAACGACAGACAGACGGACGGACATGCAAAAATCAAAATAGTTTTTAATATTATGCGTGGAATCCAACCCATTTTGCTCTACCAGGATTATTTCTGTACGTTACAAACGGAATGACACAGTCAAGCTCGTAGATGGGTAGAATTCGTTGTATTGCCATATATGTACAAATTTTAATTTTCACTACATATTTGAACATTGCTTGAGAAGGCGCTAAGCTATAAAGTTAAAGAATTCTAACGATGTTCTCATAATTATATTGTAGATTATTCTAAAATCGAAACTGGGTGAAAGCGGGCCCGCCCAGTCTGAAGATTTCGTCGGAATGTAACAACCTATAAATTTAATTTAGATATATCCAATTTTACTGTCCGACAAACGTTTTAAAATGATTCCAAACCCCATTTCAACGAATTTTACTTATATATAGGGCACGATTGTAAATGCTGGAAGAAAGCTGTAACCCCCGGAATACAGTTCAGGCTATGAAATATGACTTGTACAATGTAATATATTGGGCCGAAATTAAATTGATGCTCAAAAGGAACTAAAATTTTACCGTCGTGTAAATTGAAGCTCAATGTTTCCTTTCTAATAATATCAGAATAGTGTGGCAAGTAGAACAAATTTATGAAACCTATTGAATTTTCAGGAAAACAACACAAATCGCACTCCGTTCGCATACACCCTCACGCGCGTAAAATTAAGTTTTTTTAAAAAAAAATTGTAGGGAAAACAGTGAAAAAGTTCGTTTTTACGGGTTGATTTTTTTATCTTTAATTATTTTAATTGTATTACTTTTTTGTATAGTGGCTGGAAAATGTGTATCCTATAAATAAATATATATAGATGGCGGCATAATGTAAAATTTTACAAAATCTTGGCAGATTTGAAACAAACAAGTGAAATTCAATACATCAGAATTAAAAAGAAAATTATAAAATGTTTACCAAAGGCGACATCTGTGACCAGAAAAAAGAGTAAAATACCTTTTCGCAGTGACTGTACATATTTTTAAATATTCATCACTAAGGACATTACTAACAGAGCATGCTGCGCGATTTTATTATTGTTATTATCTTTTTCCATTTCCAGACACCTTGATATTTTGCCTTCGCCCACATATTGTTGGAAAGTGGTCCTTCAGGAATTACTGGATCATTATTATTAAGTGCATATTCTTAGGCCATTTTTCTTAACATTGACCCCTACCCTTTAGGTATGTTCCAGTTTTGAGTTCTGGATCATTACCTTAAATAACATGTAAAAAGTACTAACCTTCTCAGGTTTTAAGGATGGTTATTTTCTAAGGTGAGGCAAAGGAGTAAAAAAAGGAAAATATCCAGTTAGTAGTTAATACCTATTTATGTATACATGTACATATGTATATATATGTAGATTCTGTTTTTTAATCAAATACGAGTTACAAAATCACTTGTAGTATAATATCGCATTTTTCTTTGATGACATACATAAAAAATTGTTTCTTCTTGAAAAATGTTAACAAGTCTAGGAGAATCAAGACACCGAAAAAATTGAAAAACAAAGAAACACAACGCTTTGGCTATAGAAAGAAATATTGCAAGATAAATAAAATCAACAATTAATAATAGAAATTAATTACAAAAAAAAAAATTAATAAGGGAATGACATTAATTTGGTTGTGCAGGTTGTTGATCCCGTTCATCATCATTTGCTGCTTCTGCTGGTGGTGGTGGTGGTTGTGGATTAGGTCTATCTTGCCTTTCGCCGCCCCAATTAAATCCACCAGGCCTATCTTCAGGCAGTGGCTGATAATTTTGGTCTACTTCTACATGCTCATTAAAAAGCATTTTGCTATAATTAGAAGAAAGACAAAAATTGTTTAAGAGTTAAAATTATTATCAATTTTTAATAAATGTGATTATTGTGCGACTTACAGAAAGTTTGGCGTTTTCAGCAATTTACAGCCATTTCTTTGGTGTGGAAAAACGTCCTCTAAGAAATAATAGATGTGTCCTACAGCCATTCCCATTAAATCAATCCAAATTGTATTCCCAAGGATCATGGAGAAACATAATAGGACCCAAGGAAGATAAGGGGCCTGTAATTAAGTTCAAAATCAGTTTATGCAAAGTTTTGCAAAGAGAATAATTTCGGTGAGAACATAAATTTAATAAGCCTTAGATTTCCATGTAAATCATTTACCTACCTACTGATAGATTGTCTATAACCCCTGGGATATCGATAACGTAATTATATGGATCCAAATAGTTCGAATGCTACCTTTACACGGCATGTCGAACACCGAAGGCTCAATTGACCAAATACTAGGTCAGGATTGAAATGAACTTATTTAGCTGTAACCTGTAATCAGTTATAACCAGTTATAACTACGCGCAAACAAACTGCAGATGAAAATATCATGTCAACCTGGTTTATCTAAAGTAGCCAATAATCAAATGCGGCAGTAAATTACGGGCAATAGCCGAGTAAATTCAATAGAGTCCACTGTATCGAGATGCTAGGAACATATTAGATGAAAAGGTCTAAGCAACAGTCAATAAATTATAAATACACTAATTCTGACCATGTTGTGTTGATTTTTTACTTCGATTTTTGCGTATGCATACGAATTATTATGGTACCGCTTTCCAATCAACACTTAGAAGTGCCAAAAAAAAGTAGAATTTATTGTCTTCTTATGCCATCCCCCCGGGAGTTCAAACTGAAACAGATTAAGACAATAAAATTCAACTTGCGGATTTTAAATAAAATCTGCTCTTCGCAGAGATTACTTTTAGCCGATATGCTTGACTATAGGCAGAGACATTGGCTATTTGATTTTGTAGAGAGCAATCAGTGTGCCAAGTATGTTCTTTTGATGTGGGGAGGTTCTTGGAGATGACTTCCCAGTTATCTCTGGTATGAAAAATTAATTTGTATTTTCTTATGCTCACTTATTTCATAATTTTGTATCCATTTTGTCTACGATGTTATTATTTTTTATTAGTTTTGTTATCTATCAATTTAGCTGGTGGCGATATTATTCTTTATATTCGGTATTTCAGAAAATAATTGAATAAGGGATGTGAATCTTTGGCAAACTACCATTTACTGCACGTGATTTAGACATTTGCAATATAGGTTTTTGGATGATGGGATTGTATTAGAAAAGCAACATGCGAACACAATGCTCGCTCGCATTGATTTTAATCCGGGAAGAATCTGGAATCGTTTATACCAAAGGATGTAGTCTAGCTTTAAGGATTAGTTTTATTGAAATGGCTTTTAAAATTCCAATTAAGGGAAAAATTCTGCCACAGTTCTACAGACACGTAAGCCGCGGTTGTGCATAATCTTAATTACAATAGCTCAACTTCTGTAAAACTACCTGCAGCCAATTCATATGTGTATGCAGTAATTGGACCTTTAGTTTTAAGTGTACTCCGAAGAACAGCGTGAATATAGTTATAGCACATTATGCATCCAAATGGCTTTTAATTTAAAATCCTGTTATCAGTCTCACACATTGGTGGACAACGGTGGAGGCTCAAGCCCTAATCATAGAATCATGGGTCAATGTTTCCCTTATAGTTTTCGTTTATTTTAATACTTTTTTGGTTTTCTATTATTGCTTTATTTTTTTAAAATTCAGAAAACTCTATATTTGATTTTAGCGTAGAAGGCTAAATTTCGTGTGGAATTATATATGTAATTCGGTTCGACCATCCTATTCTATAAAAACCAACGAAAAACTCGATGAGAGGTAAAGTCAATATCAGGAATTAATGCTTTATTTGTTTGCTCTTTGCTTCTCCCCATTTTTGTTCACGGTTACTCGTATTACTTCGAGGGAATCGAAACCAGTTACATAATTCCACCCGTGAATTGCGAAGAAGGGACTCAATCGAGATAATATATTTCTCAGGGTGTGAAGAGAAAAATAAATCAAATATTGCAGAAATCCTAGCCAAAGAAGGAGCAGAAATTACATTTGTCGAGCCAGAGCCATTTTGAGGCACCTCTAAATGTTACCTCAGATCTACCCTAAATAACTGTGAGAATACACGAAAATCCTTTTATTGGGAAAAGTTGCAAGGACTTCGCCAGGCAAAATAGTTTATCGACACCTCTGCCGAAAAACAAAAGCATTCCTCTCCTCATGAGAACAGAGCTTATAAAATTCACAGAGCCTTCTCAGACCACTCCTCCTTGCAGTATCACCTAAACAAGATAGGCTTGGCTGAGAATTCATCCTGCCACTCATGAAACTTACTCTGCATTTGCGAAGCATTCGCCAGGCGGAGAATAATCCACCAGAGAATATACTTATCCTCTAACAAACGTGTGGAATCTCAATCTTAGAAGAGTCGTAGAACTTATTAACAATCTTAACCTAGAAAGGAAAAAATTTGAACGGGGACTCACAAAATATTTTTTAGGACGCAGTGATGTCCTACCTTAATCATTATCTCTTCCGGTCAGCTCACCAGCTACGGCTGAGAGTAATGGTAATGGTGATCATAACAGTAAAAACTTCTCATGCACTTTCAGTTGCATTCATCCTAGAAAGCAAACAAAAGCGATGACATAATAATGACATCTGCATCGAATCGAGGTCGCCGCTGGGTTAAGAACCGCTGTCATACCCACATTTGACTTTGACGAGCATCGGACTAATATATAGCAAACAGGAATGGTTAAATCGTGTATAATTCGTGTACATGAGCAGAACATTATACATAGGAGTAAGTGAGATGAAGGAAGGAACATTTGTCAAAGCTGAGTGTCGAGTTGTCAAATATGCTTTTGTTTTGTGATCAGATTTAGTCAATTTAAAATTCTTTTGTGAAATTTAACAAAAGTACCGAATCAATTCTTTTCAAAACTAATTATCTTTAAAGTTTATTTAGTGCAAAGTTTATAGTGCCACTAGTGCCTGTTAAAATCTACATATCAATTAAAAAAACAGAAATGAAGTGCTCGGTCAGTGGTTGTTAATATAAATTGGATTACAAAGTAGGAAAATCATGTTTCAGACAACTGCACTATCTAAATTATCTTCTTTTAATAGCAGCAAAGATTTATATAAATTAATTATGTGAATTATTTCAAAATAAAGTAGAAAAGGAACATTTTTACCGCACAAAACCTTTGTTTACTTTTTGCAAATTAACAAGTTGTTTAGAATAGGGTAATGTTTAAATACAAGTAAAACATGGCCCTCCAACACAACCAGAAATTCATTACGCATAATCTGGCTTATAACCATTCCTGTTTGCTATATATTCTAAGATCGGACTCGAATCCGAAGAGAATGAGTTTCATCGCCTTAAAGGAAATAATTGTCGTACTGGTCTGCTGGCTGGTAATGGATAAACGGCCTCTGACACGGCACTGTTGAATTTTTCGATCGATGAAATAGATTTAGATATAGAAATTCATTACATCATTATTAAAAAGCTTGAAATTCCTAACTTGTAAAGTTGCCAGTATTAAAGAGCTTATGATCACTCAATCATATACAATTTCGTAAGCACACCTTTTTGCAATAACACCAAGAGAAGTTTTCTAGATCATAATAGTTTTTACTGTTTAGACTTTTTATGAATTTGTTTCTTCCTTTCCTATCCCTCGAGTGTGTAATTAAAAAACGCCATAAATTTTAGTTGCAAACAATTTTTCCCACCTTTCCATTTCACAACTATAACATTATGCTATTACTAATGAAGAGTCGTGGTGGCAAGGGGGCGTCGAGAATAGCTTAGGTAAAGTATACTTTGCAGGTTTTATTCATGGAAATTACGTAATAGTATATAAATAATCAAAATAACCTACCTGAAAATTAAGAAGTCCGAAGAAATTCATTCGTACAAAGGGATTCCTTCTTGACCAAACATATACCAACATTATCGTGAATGCTTGTCCCAAAAATAGTAAATTCACAAAAAAAGCTAAAAGAGTCATTAGTACACCTCCAAAAACGAACATCATGACAAAATCCGAACTACGTCCCCGGAAGGAGCCTTCTTCTAGCATGCGGCAATATCGGTATGTGAAGACCATGTTGAAGAAGAAACTGAATCCTACCGTCCCGAAGAAAAGGAATGTCGTTGCCAAACGCCATAGTTGTAGACTCCTAATAATGAGTGTCGGGTGAAAATACAGCTGAAGCGGTGATACTAGGTCTAAGTGCTGAAAATTTACTTTATTAATTGGATGAAAAAGTAGATTTCTGATTTTGATGTTAATGTGATCTATTATTAATTTGCACTCCAAAAACAGGTCACAATTTTTGTAGAATTTAATTTGAGCAGTTGCTTTTCGTAAGAAATATTATAAATGCAATTCTCTCAACTACATGAATAGATAAAATTTCCATAAAGTAATGAGATCTTACCACAGCAAGTGTTGTTATAACGCAGGCGGTTGTGTAAAATCGTGTTACAGTCGGGATCTCTAGATAAGTTTGGCGCAAGGTCTGATAAGCCATTCTTCTTTTCCACTTTAGTCAACCATTAAGAAACGGCCTTGACCGTTGTATCTTATCATCTAGGGAGACGTAGACGTGTCCTTTAAATTTATTTTGAATGGTTCTCGCCTCAATTACCGCGCTTAATTAAGAAGATGAGATATTGAGAACGTTGATGACTGACGTATACAGAACTGTCAAAAAACTGGCGTTTCAAATGTCAAATTGTATGCTTCCATATTGACAGTGGCGTAGATACGAACTGCATTACCCTTACATAAATTTCTATAGGGCCAACAACACGTTACAGCCATTGAATAAATAACTAGTGCGAATATAGTGTACGTGAGTATGCAATTCAATGACAGTCAAATCCAGGGAGTGGGGGGAGAAACAACAAGAGGGCTGGTCACTTATTTGAAAGTTCACTTAAATTATCATTTTCATTTCATTTCATTTTTTCATTTTGCTCTTCCTTTTCTTGCCATGTGCATTTTAAATATAAAACAATCGGAAAACTCTTCTGAGTCCTAATTTATCATTAAGTTAACGTTGACAAGACTCTGTCTCCTCTCTCTGCCCTTTCTATATAAACGTATATGCATACGTTAGCAGACAAAATTACGTCACAGCTCATGTTTCAAAACTTTAATGAGAAAAACTTGAATTCTCTGTACCGTGATCTAGGGTATAAAAATACGGGAATGCTCCATAGGATCTCATAGGAGCTTCACCTTTTTGGAACAGGTAATAATTATACGTTAAATATATATAGTAGGTTTGCTGTCAACTATAGTAGTGCTATAAAAAAAAACTAAAATAATAAGGTAGTTACTCTAATCAAGAGTTTTAGTGATGAAGCATTTTGAAAAAATAAATTGAGTTTGCACATTTTTTCCGTTATAAAAAACATTGCAAAAACATGATTCTGATAAATTGGTTTAAGCAATCAATATCGTTCAATCCATCTTAGTCTCCCAACACAACAAAATCCAATGTTTTTTAATAAACGCTCCGATACAAAATTTCCGTCAACAATATGAGCTAGAATGTCTGTCCTAAAATTCTCTGCAAAACGTATACATTCAGCCTTGTAAACTACGCTTCCGTATCCTTTTTTTCGTTCACTTTCAATAGTATGCCAAAATCTGAAGAAATTAATAAAGTAAGTGAACGAGCATAAGGACAATTTATCAATGTGATACTATACCCTGGACAGAAGAAATCAGTTGTAATAGCCCAAGCAACTAGTTCATTAGTTTTTGATTTAAAAAGCCCAGTGCCTCCCATAGTTTTAATCAAGGTCCTTAATAAATTTAGTGAACCGTAATATTTATAGAGCCACTCTTCATTAATCACCTCGGCATGCTGTGGCTTAATTGGAGCAAGGTAAGTACCTTCGGGAATGCTAAAGTAAAATTCAATGTTTGACGTGTTTTTTGATTAAAAAGTATTAACCATTCCTACTCGATAGTCAAAGAAAGAACAGAAGTCATTGGAAGAAAGTATATTCCTTCAGGCGTATCATACTTCCATTCGGAGTTTTTTTCACGACAAACTCTATCTACTGATTCAAAGACTTGCTCTTCGACTGATATAACAATAGGGGTATTTTTCCAGTTAATCCTTTTTGTCTCTCTAAGACATCGATTAAGTTCTTCAACAGAGTCTTCTAGTGTATATAGGAAAATCCAATAGTCCTGATGTGGAAAAGAAATTGTGAAAATGAAAATATTAACATGTACTGCATTATCATTTACCTTAGAGCCTGATATGCTGATATACGTACAATTTTTAGGATCACCATTTTTCAATGTGTAGAACACTTTTTGGCATCTTTCCGATACTTCAGTATTTTCGATTGTAGCCAATTTCCCTTTAGTGTGCAGATACAGAAAATGATGACCTCCAATCGATCTGGGCAACGCGGCTTTCAAAGTTATCAGCATTGACATTAAACACTCCTCAGAAATTGGCTGTAAAATGTCTGAAGTTTCCTTCGTTTCATCTTTACTCATTCTGAAAGTTCTCACAATCCTTCACTTAAGCAAGCTATAAATAAATCAAAAATAAATAGAGCTGATTTATATTCGCTGTAATATATACATATGTATTACTTAGTGCAGCAGTTTTATCACGACTTTACGATCTTGTCTGTATACCTTGTATAAATTAATTCAAAGCATTCGATCACTTTAACTAAATTCGGCTTAGTAATTATTCAACATTTGCTTACAGCTTAACCCGCTCGCTGCAAATATTTATATAGATAAAAAAAAAAAAACGTGCGACCGCTGATCAATTGATTCGGCGCAGTCACAACAATGAGATTAGATTAAAATTGTGATTTTTGCGGCGTTTGAATAATTTCTGAACGTACCGTAAAATATGAATACTGTGCTCAAGCGAAGATAGTATTATTAGCTTGTATGAAAGATCGTTTTGAGAAATGCGGGAACACGTAATTTGCCGGTAATTTAAACGTTAAAAAAGTAGAAAAATTAACAACTTCATTTCTATATTATTTATTTTTTATATAGTTACTGCGAAAATTAGAATTATTTTTTGAAAAATATTTTCCATAATTTATAAAAAGTGCCCATTTTCTTTATAATCCTGTATATAAGGTGTTTCCACCTAGGTGATCCATAGAGTAGGTGGTGTTAGCACATACTTACCTAAGCAAACAAAAAGTTGTATGGCAGGGGGGCGACCATATCAACCGTTTCTCAAGTACAGGGTGATTAAGAAAATATCCTATTTTTCACACAACACCCTGTATCTTAAAAAGTACAAAGTGTACGGTCACCGTCAGGAGCTCATTGTAGGTAGACCTTCATGGTTTTTCCAACCACTGCTCAATCAGACCCAGACTCCAGTTATGGCTGCCTAAACTAAAAATTTAGGATTTTCTTAGGTTTTTTTTTTTATTTTGATCTCTATTTTTTCAAAAAGGTTGTTGACATAACTTTTTTTATAAGAACTGTAAACTGTAGAGACCCTTCTCTTTAATTTGACCTATTAAATCTATGTGCTAACTTCAGCAGTTTAAGAATTCTTAGTTCATAGCCTATTCAGATTATACTGAAATTAAACGATATTTTTTTAATGATATTTTCAGTCACTAAGTGAAAAGAGCTAATAAGCTAAGGAGTTAGGCTACAAATAGCAAATAGATGTAATGGGTCAAATTAAAGAGGAGAATCCACAGTTTTTATAAAAAAAAGTTATGTTAACAACCTTTTTGCAAAAAAAAAAAATAGTGGTCAACGTAAAAAAAAAAAGGTAGGAAAATCCGAAACTTTTAGTTTAGACCACCAAACCTCCTTAGAGGAGAAGAGTATGGAGATGATTGAGTAGTCGTTGGAAAGGCAAGGCATACAATGAGGTCTTGACGGTAACAGTACACTCTGTACTTTTTAAGATGCAGGGTGTTTTGTTAATGTGATCCGTAAACAGTGCTTAAAAAACAAAAAAACAAAAACAAAATTATCTCAATATCTGCTTCCGTTATGCAAGAAGGAATAATTCATTCATGGAACATTCTCGTGCTCCAGCTTCTTCAAGAAGGTATTCCTGAAAAAATAGCGCTCGCTATTAGCAACCTTTTCTTCCCAAGAACAATTACTGTGAATGATAGTTTAGGTCAGATCTTTAAGCACATTATCGTTATAAATACTCATGAAATCATATCATAACACAGGCCATGTATAATGAATGTATGAATGGGCCGCTAATCTTACCAAAACATACATTTTATTATAGCGTTACGTACAGAGCTGAAATTTTGCACAGAGCGTTTTTATAGAAACAGTAAATATGATTTCGAAAATGAGTTAACTCGGGAAATTCTTTCTTGGTGCTGCCATATAAAAATTTAGGTTTTTTACATATACTGTGAAAACGATCGGTCCTGGACGTTTTTATTGTACTAAAACTTTCTTAAGAATATGAAATTCTATAAAATTGATTATAATCATTTTTACTGTACAACGAATCGTTTATCGTTTGTTTTATCGGCGGAAGATTTCGGTCGATAAAACATAAAAGTTGTGTTTTTCTTAAAAATCTGAGATAAATATAATATTTTATTAGTAAAATTATTAGTTTATCCTATTTCCCATGATTTTATTAATCATTGGAGCAAAAATTTTGATTCAAAGTGAAATAAATTGAGTTTTTCGGTTCACATTTTTTCGATTCTTGTTTTTGATGTGAAAGGGTCTTAAATTGGTGTTTATCTTTATTCTGCTCAGACCATTCCGAGCTCTCTGAATGTATATCTTTATTATTACTCAGAGCGCTCAAACAAATTGTAGGTAGTCCACTGAGCAGTTAGAGCGGAAAAAGATACATGCCCAATTTTACTTTTATTAAAATTTATGACCATATGTTAACAATATCATAATCAAGATTTTTACTCTTAAACTTTAAGTATTTCATGTTCTTGCTTTAATATTTTATATTAATATAAACAATATGATATGAGAGAAAATATATCTATAGAAAACAATCTCAGGTAAAACCGTCAAAATTGAAAAATCAGGATTATTTTTTAAATATTATTTTATCTCTATTTAGTATAATAACTTAAAATTGTGTGTTGTGCGCAGTCGTATTTAGTGGAGTTGGACTTTTAAATTGTTTTAAAGTATTTTCAGTACTTAGTTGGTGTTTTCAGTGTTTTAGTTTATTCATTTTATCTTGTTGTGGATGAAAATTAATCAATATTTGTTTAATTCTTTGTTTTTAATGCTAGTTGGACTCGTAACTTCAATTTTCGTATATAACGTGTTTCTTTTTGTATTGTAGTACTATGCAGGCGCGAATCCAGGGGGGGGCAGTTTTGTGAGAGTCACCTATCTTTCAAGAAATTCGTTCTGGTCTTTTGATTTGTGTATGTGAGTCCAAAAAAGACATCCAAGATTTCAATCTGTAAAGAACCCCCAGAGCCAGTTTTTTAGATAAAAAATGTTGTTAATGTCAAACCAATTTACTTTGTTTCCGATTATTTTGGTTAAAAAAACTTTCTCTAAATTTTAACCAATTAAAATGGTCAACATTTCAATGGTTATAAGTTATTTTTGGCCAAATGAATATTGGTTGAGCACTAACGAAAGTATTGAAGAAATAATTTTTGGTCAACCAATGACCGCACGCGTGAGTTTTATTTTTTAGTTAATATTACTGGTATTTTTCGAATTAGGCACATTTTATGCAGTACTAACTGATAATGCTATAAAAATAAGGACATTAGTAGGTATAGGGACGGTTGAGAATGGAAAAATTGTGAGTACGGTGAAAAAAAGAATTGTCCTTGAAATGCCTTTGATGTTCCAGACAGGTGTCATCTTCATTATTTCAGGTGCTCTTGTCCTCTTCGCCTTAGCGCTTGATGTAGAAATTAATCTCTGCCTGGGCCCTGCGCCTATCTGAAGGCATTGCTCTCCCCCCCCCCCCCCTGGGGACGGATTCTGTAACACGGAGAATTTGGAAATTCGGAAAATGAGAATCTTCGTTTTTCCAATTAAAACTCACTAATTTTCCATTCCCAATTCACTAACATGTTTGGAGAATTAGGGAAAACGTGAAAGAAATGCGAAAAGAGAGATTGCAATTCCCACCGGTTAATTTAAAAATTTCTTAGGTTACCTAGGTTACCTACCTTCTAAAAACAATACTCTCAGTAGGGAATTTTTTTTCTTACTGTCACTTGCAAAACATCGGAGAATTTTAACAAGTGAAGTAGAGAATTTGATAATTCTCAACACAAATTCGCTAAGTTACATAATTCTAAGTAGAGAATTAACTGTCAAATCAACTCTCATCCCCCAAATTCCACAATTCTCCGCATTTTAGTATCCGGTCCCAGCCTCTGAAACCGGAAGTGTCTGATCTTGGAGGCTACAATTTGAAGAAACTACTCTCAACTTGACTATTTCTAAGGTTCCACTTCGCTAAAAAGTTGAAGTGCGTGGAACTCGTTTTGGGCTGGTTTAGACGGTGTAATTTTTGCGTCGCGTGATCGGTTATTCTCTTTTGTTCAAGAAGGGAAAAACTTGCTGTTAACACGGTATAGTTTTTGCACGGCGCGCACGAAAACAAGAGCAGTTTTTTAATCGCTTATTTCGTCGTCTTTGACATTCTGCTCTGGGTGGCGTTCACGTTAACTGAAAATTATTTGGACTGGTAATATTTTTAGCAAATTTCTTGTGCATTTTGAAAAGTATGTTTATTAACATATAATAATAGCATTCAAACCTCTAATTATAAAAATATTATTTCAATTTTAGACATGAATACGAGTTGTATTTTATTGCGTATGTGGTGCACCGTAATTGCGCTGTTGCTTTTTTGCAGCACTCTGCAAATTATTTCAAGGGATTTCTCTCTCTTGTCTCTTTTTATGCAGCCTTTGTGTTTAGTGATATACAAGTTTTCAAAGGCTTGATGACACAACAACAGTTTTTCTACTAATTGGCGGTCCCATCTTATGCTCATTATATTTTTTTACACAATACTTTAAAAAAAAAAATCTCAATTTAAAAACAAGAAAATCAAACAATATTTTCACTGTCAATGGCCTAAGCTTTCACAAATTAAAATCCCGAATTAAAATCACAAAACACAAGAATCACACATAACATTTTCACATCAAGGGTACACACTTCAATAAATGAACAATTGCACACAATATTTTTCAACGACATCATTGAATGATCAGCTGATGTTAAAAAAATTTCCTGAACTCCCCCGAATGCAAAAACAAGTGAAAGAGGAATTGCTAAAAATAACAATTTTTCTAAACTCCCCCGTATGAATAGAAAACAAGTGAAAGAGAAATTGATAAAAACTTCATGATCGTGCTCGTTGCTCAGTCGCTGTTCTGTGCGCGCCCTCCCCCATCTCCGCTCATCGCCCAGCATTTACGTGCGCGGCGCGCAAAAACTACACCGTCTAAACTACCCCTTAGAGGTGGTTTAGACGGTGTAGTTTTTGCGCGCCGCGCACGAAAATGGTTGGAGAGGGGGATGAGCGGAGATGGGGGAGGGCGCGCACAGAACAGCGACTGAGCATCGAGCACGATAATATGAAGTTTTTATCAATTTCCCTTTCGCTTGTTTTCTATGCATTCGGGGGAGTTCCGAAAAATTGTTTTTTTCAGCAATTCCTCTTTCACTTGTTTCTGCATTCGGGGGAGTTCAGCAAATTTTACCTGCCGGTTCAACACAAGCAAAAGCGATCAAGATTTTATCGGTTCAGGTAATTCCGCCATCTACTTCTGAGTCCGAAATTGGAAATGCAGCTGCTCAAATTCACTCACCTTTATACTCAGAAAAACCTATGGAAAAGGACAGAGATATCGAAGAAGTTGCTGAATTTCATTTCGAGGAACCACCACAAAACAAAACAAAGCATAAAAGGGATATACTACAATTCAATTGTCTCTATCTGGAATATTTGACGAATAAAACTTATTTACTTTTTTCTTAAATTACCTTTAAATAATTTTCCTTTAAGTTTTGCCACAATATTTCACAAATAATTGGGATGTTAATGCTCAAAAAGGCTTTTGATAACCTAGTTTGAAACTGCATACTTTGGTAAGATTCGCCAGTTTCCAGAAATCTAAGAGTAATTGCCAAACGTTCTGCAGGTTCAACGGAATCCCTCATTATTGTATTTTGATGCTTTAAATCCTTTTCAACACTTGATAGTAGCCTTTTGAAAGTATCTTCATTCATGAGCAAATAATTTCGGTAAGCATCTGCGTCCTCTGCTCTTCACCCTGGAATGCTACCCGTGAGTAAATTTTACTCACTTGCTGCTTGAAGGATATACTGCTCTTCACGTCATATGACCACAGCGTCCCCACTTCTTAAGTGCATTGCATGAAGCGTGATTGTTAGTTTAAGGGAGGGAGAGCCTTCCCAGCAGGTCAGTCCTCTCATTCCTAATGCTCCTCATTGGCCGGGAACCCAAAATTGTAGTATAAAATCTCTTCATGATAAAAAAAAATCGTGCAAGATGTAAAAAATGTGATTCCTTCATTTCTAATTATCCTTACTATATTAATTAAAATTTCTTTTTGTAAATGTTAAATTATTCTTGGTGGAATGCTGTTCTTTCATTTTTCTGTTATCATGTTTCGCTAAAATATTTCAACTCTTTTGTTTATAATTTATTCATGTGTGAGTAATATTTACTCAGGGTTACCAATAAGCGAATATCAAAACGGATTAGTATTCCAGGGTTAATTCGCGAGTTAAAATTTTAAATGAACCACTGCTATTTCTACGCTTTTTCCACGGTTGTACCCAACATTTTCTTTTCCTTTTTGTTCCTGCAAGTTGGAGAAGACCAGGGGCAGCGCCCAGATCTCATTATATCGTAAAATTTTTAAATTCATAATTTTTTGTAACTTTTTTAATTTTCAAGAATTTTCAGTGCCCCATTTATTTTCTGATATTTTTTGTTGTTGCCTTTGTATGGCTGACATCAAGTGCTTGTAAACAAACAATGACAATTCAATTGTAAACAAACCAGCATTGAAAAATGTAAATCTTTTTTACTACGGCTTTTTTTTATAACTATTTCACTATGATTTTATTTAAAACACTTATAATTTATTATTGAAACAATTAAGCTTGCCTGAAAAATGATTTCCTATGACAATAACTCCGGTTGATTCTGCAACACAGCACAGCGCACTTTATCACTTAATTCAAGACTCAGCGGTATCAATTACATAACACCTCTTCCACAAAAATATCACTATTATAAAGTCTAAATCACTTTTAATCAGTTCTTTACAGTAAAATCACTCAAACAACGCCGGCCAGACTTGTTTTCGCAAAATCTGAAATGCTCGAAATATCGAACTGGCACCAAATCCCGCTCTCCCCCACAAATGAACCCAAAAAAATGCTTGTCACACGTAGACGAATTTTGCACAGCATCCTATCCTTTCTGCTATAATCTTATGACTGGAAATTTTTGCTCGAACAGTTATTTATGCTGCCATAATCCGATAAAACACCGGTGTGATTTTGATTGCCTTGATTGTATTATAAAAATTCACAATAATTAATCTAAAGTCGCAAAAAATGCAAACAATTGTGAATGGCTCATACCGTACCAGACAGTTGTCACTTTGCGCGTTGTTATATACGGCTCGATATTTATTTCACGAAAAGTCTGAAATTTAAAAGAAACTATTATTAAATATCCTCCAATTTACTTACTTACCACTAGACACATAAGAAACTTTATCAACTTTGTAACAAGTGCTTTAATTATCTTCAGCTATGATTCGTTTTTTTTTTCAATAACTACATTGAGAAAATAAAAATGTTGTGAAACAGCAAGGATCAGCAACAAACTGAATTATTATTTTAGTTGTGTTAGTTTTTTTGTTTTATTTAGATTATCCAGTCAATGTTATAAAAAGCTGATACAGTAAAAGGTAAATTACAGTGATTTTCCAATGTAATGAGCAAAAAGAAAATTGATGGGGATTTTTCTTGTACAAACGAAGTGTCAATTCCTGTCATCCTCTGTGTCGTGCCATTGACCGCAAACTTTGACATTTTACTTGGGGGAATAGATCAAGATTCGATAGTTGCGTCGTATTTTTAAACGGTTGAAAATAGTTTGATATTTATTATTCAAGTATAGTGTAATAACAACCTACGAACCAGGAGTTATCTTGGGAAATATTTAATTAAGGAACACTTAATTTGAGGAGACAAATGACGCACTACTTTGTATAGTAGATATGAAAGAAGGTCTTTTGAATATATATTTTTAGAATTGTTTGTGCATAAATTGTATTGTATATCACTTACGAAATTGTTACAAATAATGAACGTCATAAATATGGAGCATTAGCTGTTATTTGAAACGTTTATTTGCACTTGTTTGCGTTTGAATGGAATGAGTCATACAATAGCTAAGGTAGCAATAAGATTATTGAAAATGACCAGCAGCACTTTTACCTAAATTTCATTGGCCTTAAATTTAAAGTGCTGTGGAGAACGGTTAATAGAAGTGAGTGCAAGTATATATCAAAATCATAAAATATCTTCAAAAAGAGAACTCAAATTCAGAAACGTATAGAATCTGATGGAGTTTATGTACCTACCTACGCTATCAGTTGATAATTGACTAAATTTTCCTTGTTTATCAATTCAGCATTTATTTATAAAACCCCTGCATAAAGTAACATACAACGTTGGGCACTACGACAATATACAGCTTAAAGTAGATTAACCTACTCAGCAAAATAAAAAATAAACGAATTATTAGCAATAGGCACATTGCCATTAATCAGATTAAAAAGTTCTTAAAAGAAAGAGAAGCAGCTGGACTGTATCACGCACAGATTACAAATTGAAGCTGGACTGTATCACGCACAGATTACAAATTGAAAGAATTTCAGACTGTTATTAAGCTCCACGCCAAAAAAGTCTTCATAAAGGCTATAGAAACATTATAAACGACTTAATTCAACATAAGTTTTTCGTTGCTTTATCTAAATCTAATTGAATTTTACCTCATATAGCTATCTTCAACCTGAGACAACTTACAACTAGATGTGCAAAACTCCATATAAACCCGGAACACTTTTTAAAAGCTATTTAACTTTTCATTTAACCAAAGAAAGCTATCATTGCGAAGAATTTAGGGTGGCATAATACAGCAAGAGAGATAGAATGTGTAGAGCTCCCTATTAGAGGGCCATTAGCTCGTTAGATGTGCAAAACTCCATATAAACCCGGAACACTTTAAAAGCTCTTTAACTTTTCATTTAACCAAAGAAAGCTATCATTGCGAAGAATTTAGGGTGGCATAATACAGCAAGAGAGAGATAGAGAGATAGAATGTGTAGAGCTTCCTATTAGAGGGCCATTAGCTCGTTTTAGTTGGATCGCGTTTTTGTGAGGTTTTGCACATCTAGATGTAAGTTGTCTCAGCTTCAACATATTAGAAAATAGAACTCTATACCAATAGCACTAATGCGGTTTCGTACGCATTTTAAGAACCACCTTGCTTGATTTTTCATAATATTGAGAGTTATCCTGTATAGATACTTTGCCATAGATGCTTTCTTTAAAAGTATCTTTTAGATGCTGGTTTTGCTATTTGGTGAAAGAAATAATATATGGCAGAATTACATTAAGAACGCCGGCATGGTCATCCTTTTATGTTAAGAACATTTAGAGGCAGTACTGCATGTAATAAGTTCTGTTTAATGAACTCGAAAAACGAGCAGAGCAGTTCAACTTATGTTAAGTGTCCAATTAAAAGTAGAGCAGAAAGGATCAGACAGCTCATGAAACACAAATTTTCTGAGATCTGTTACCAAAAAAACAAAATTCTTTAAATTAATACATGATTAATTAACACACAAAAACACAAATTATTATTTAATTTATGCCACTAGAATAGTCTAGAAATTTATTTTTTCCACAAAGAACGCAATTATTTGAGTTATCAGAACTGCCTGCTCTAATACAAATTTCCATGATCATGTTTTCTTGCAGAAGTGTTACACTTTTCTTGCAGTGTTACACCGAAATCGTTCCAATCACCTGCACTGCTAAAAAAATGTACGTCAGATGACCCTGGTGCTCCAAAACCTTTAGTCGATTTCCATTGATATTTTACTGGCGATTTCGATGGGACCATTTCAGTGTTGCACTTTTTCTGGCAGCGGAGAACTGGGAGCACTGAAGTCCATCGAACATATTTCTGTCATATTCCTTGTATTTGTGGTCACACGTATTCTATAAAATAAACGGAACTTTCAAACATAATAAATAATGTTCTTTATTGATATATAGAAACAAATTTCTTCTTAACTTTATGCCGATTACCCAAATAAAATTTTTTAATTCATTTAACTCCAAAATTTCACAAATAATCGCGACAGTACACTTTGACAGAGCAGATGACAATTCAAGTTGAATATGCATTTGTAACACCGACAAAATATCCAGTGCCAAGTAAGGGAAGTCAGTGCAAACCTCGTGTTGCACTTCTGCTATAAAAATTGTCCCGTCAAACATTTTCAGTGTTGAACTGCTGGAAAAAGTGCAATATTGGTGTTGCACTGAAGTTCCATCGAAATCGACAAACGTTTGAATTTGATGAGATTCTTTATGCACGCGTTTAGCTTACAGAACTTAACTTCATTTTTCAAAGCTATTATATTTTATCTACACATTGCTCATTAGATATTGCCTGTCTAGTATATATTTGCACTTTTGTCTACTTTTGATACTAAGTCTGATTGTAACTCTGGATTTAATTTACTTAAAATGCTGTTGTTTTGTTTATTTCAGGCGTGTGTACTTTTATTGTTTATATGATCTATCTTTGATTTTCAGGTAAATACTAATTTAATTTATTTTTGCCTATTTATTAACATTATTGGCAACTCGTTCAACATATCTCTCTATTCCTAGAGCATTGTCTACAATTTGCTGATAATTTTTTTTTCTAATTTTTATAAATGTTTATAACTAGTTTTGTCGCTCAATCGTCGTCTTTTTAACTAATAAATGTACGAAATCCTCTAACGTAGCTTCCAGCTAGATTTTGTAATAAATGTTTTGTTAGTTGACTTTATGTTGAGAGCCTATTCACAAATTGAACAAAGCGTATTATTACAGTTATTACAGTAACAAAACAGATGGAGCATTTGTATTCATTGCCTTGCTTGATGTAATTTGATCTTGTAAGTATCTATCGGTACAACTTAGTTAAAATGAACTTTGCTTATCGGTAACAGACGGATTTGTTTTGCTTCCACGTACTAAGTGAATTCTCATAATAAGTAAGTGAATACCAATACTTATGGTATACCACATATTGCTGCGAAAACGCTTGTGTGGGACGCCTCTCTTTCCATCTTTGATGTAAGCGTAATAATTCATGGTGATCAACCATATTGCTTAAATCCGAAATTTACTTGATTTGCTCTATAGCTACAATTAAATATATCAATCAGAACAGAGTATCTTAGTTTCAGTTTGTCATTAAATAAAAAATAGAGTGGTTTCAAGTATATTATAGAGCTGAGTATCGAAATTCGTCTATTTCTGTTCCAGGTTAATGCTTTGAGAAAGCCATATCAGATTCAGGACAGCTATTGAGAACAGAATTGTACGAGATCTATTTTTTAACTGACATCCGACTTATCTTTTCCTTATTATATTTTTTCCAAACTTATTTCTGTTGCAAATTTCAGGTACACATATCTCCTATACACACTTTCACCGTTCCTGAGTTTATTAGTTCGTTAGTATCGATATGCTTCAGCCCTGTCAACTGCTTTTCACAACCTTATCACTAT
Source organism: Dioctria rufipes (assembly GCA_963924295.1). NCBI lineage: Eukaryota > Metazoa > Arthropoda > Insecta > Diptera > Asilidae > Dioctria > Dioctria rufipes. Next base: position 70,130,741 of record OZ002742.1, read on the forward strand.
GACCATGTTTCGCCGAAATATATAATTTGATTCCTCTTAGATCCATAACAGTACTTTTGCTAGAAATCGTACCCATTCTTTTATCCTTAAGAATATTTTTGGACATACAGTGAAACTCAGAGAATCTTTTTTCTGCTTAACTTTGCGAATGTGAAAAAATTTACCATCTTCTGTTTTTTCTCCCGCAAAGGGTCAAGCAGAACACACACCAACATCTCCGTTACACCGTACACTCCTCATATAGGGCAACCCTTGGAAATCAGCTTGGTTATAAAATACAGCTAGGGTTAGCAGAAATGGCTTCATCCGGCTTGAGAAGTAATATGATTTATTATAATTGTGGGAAGCTGTTGATTCTATTATCAAAGAAAAAATAGCGAGGCATTGCCCCTTTTAAACAATGTTATATTTTTATTTAGTTATGTCATCCACCGCCGGCAAGCGAAAAGAAATATATAAGTACCTGGCACCATGGCCATTGTATTCGATGAACTGGAGCGTACGTCCAGATAAAAGATTTCGCCTTGCTTTGGGAAGTTTCATCGAAGAGTATAACAACAAAGTACAGGTAATCAGCCTAGATGAAGATACTAGTGAATTCAGCGCTAAGAGGTTAGTAGTTAAAAAACAAAAAACAATCGCAAAAATCTGTCTTTTATTTCTTTTTAAGCACCTTTGATCACCCATATCCGACAACAAAAATTATGTGGATACCAGATTCAAAAGGAATTTATCCAGATTTGTTGGCCACAAGTGGTAAGTCATTATTTGGAAGAGAAAGCGATTGTACTAGAAGGGCTGTCTTTTTTAGGCGACTACTTAAGGGTTTGGCGTGCAGGTGAGCCTGATACAAGACTGGAATGTGTTCTTAATAATAACAAAAATAGTGACTTTTGTGCACCACTTACATCATTCGATTGGAACGAAGTAGATCCAAATTTAGTTGGTACATCTTCTATAGACACAACGTGCACAATTTGGGGTCTGGAGACAGGACAGGTAAACTAAAGGACTTTTATTCCATTCGGAGTGCATAGCTGACTTTAATTGTGATTCGAACTGATTGGCATTCATTCCAACAGAATTTCAAATGATGTTTTTTATTCCTTTACATTAATTATAGCCCCATGGAAGAGTATATGTCGCTGGACATGTTAAGACACAGCTGATAGCTCATGATAAAGAAGTGTACGACATTGCTTTCTCCAGAGCTGGAGGGGGTCGAGATATGTTTGCTTCTGTAGGAGCTGATGGATCTGTTCGAATGTTTGATTTAAGACATTTGGAACACTCAACTATTATATATGAAGTATATAATATTAATTTGTAAATGTATTCTATGTTTAATCAATATTTTTTTTTATAGGATCCTTCACACACTGCACTTCTTCGACTAGCATGGAATAAGCAAGATCCAAATTACCTAGCAACAGTAGCGATGGACTCATGTGAAGTTATTATATTAGATGTTCGTGTTCCTTGTACCCCTGTTGCAAGACTGAGCAATCATAGAGCTTGCGTAAACGGAATAGCGTGGGCGCCGCATAGGTAAAGTACTTTCGTAAATATTTTAAAATTTTGTAGATTGTACGATATTCAGTTAGAAATCCAGAAAACTTTATCAGAGAGTTGTTTTTGGTACTACATATTCAAAAGACCAATTACAATAATTCTTATTCGTGTATAATTTGTGAATTTCTTTTCAATTTGCTTGAATGGTGCACAAAGAAAAAACAATCGAGTATTATGAATGCCGCTGTGAATTACTTAACAAAAATAAGCAAATTTAAATGGAGATTTGTCATTTTACATGGGAATTAAGATTACATCGATTTGTACTTCCTGCTATTAAATTCTCCGAATTATGCAGATTATAGGAATTTATCATGGCTATTCACAAAAAATGCGTATATAAAATTGCTTCGCCATATCAATAAGTTATATTACACTTGTTAAAGTCGTTAAGATAATATTTACCGTGCCTTTTATGAATAAAAACTAATTTTTCATTTGCGTTCAGCTCTATCGTGGACATATTTTATACAATTTAGAAGCATTTAGTAGACATTAATTTTGCACCTGTTCTGCTCCCCGACGGTCCTTTAATGGTTGACAACTATGTAAATTGAATTAATAATTTTATTCGCGTTAATGTTCTCATACTCTATCACATTAAGAGTTTGGCTTTTAATATAGAAATAAAATAGATAACAATACTGTTTCTGCATTTTATATCCTTAAAGTAAAACAACTTCAAGAAACCGTTAGCCGTATAGGGAAAGGAAATAAATATAACATCGGTGTAATTTACCAATTTGATATATATCACCATAGATGGCGCAAAAACTAGATGTTGCATACAATACCAAAGAAAAGTACATATACAGATTTTAAATGGCTGGTCCATTCCGGAATGGACCACAACTTGTTTCTGAGGCGATGAGAACAAATGTTATTTTAACACAGCGACGAATCTATCATAAACGTTACATCTCTCTTGTCTCGTTTTTGGAAATACATTTTATTTTGCTGTAGTAATTAGGTTTTGATGAATTTGTATCTAAATAAATGACTTTCATAAAACCTTATTTGAATTAAGTTCTGAATCCATTTCAATGTTTGCGAAGCAAAACGAAGATAGCAAAGTTCAAAATTATTTTCCGGTGCTCATAGCAACTACCGCCTCCATGATACTCTTTAAATTGGAAAAGTATGGGTTTCCCCCAACATTTCTAAAATGGACAGAGTCTTATTTAGATAACAGAACATATCAAATCTTATTCCGCCATTCCATCTCTAGAGTCTTGAAGGCTTCGTCTGGCGTACCTCAAGGGAGTCACTTGGGCCCGTTGTTCTTTATTCTGTCTATTGATGACATTGTCTCTGTGGTGAAGTACTGTAAGGTCATGATTTATGCTGACGATGTTAAGCCTTTCGCTCAGATTAAATCTGTTTACGATTGTGAACTGGTATAGGGTGACCTTCTAAAATTTTACAATTGGTGTGAGAGCAATAATTTTGTACTCAATATCGACAAATGTGAGGTTATGACTTTCCATAGGAATCAGACACCAATCACGGTTATGAGTTCTCTGATTGCTCGATTCGCCGTGTGGACTCTGTCTGTGACTTGGGTGTCAAATGTGACCACAGATTGAATTTTATCTCCCATATAAACTACATGGTATCAAAGAGTAGTTCTATGCTGGGTTTTATAAAACGTTGGTCCCGAGAGTTTTCCAATCCTACAATAACATTGCGTTTGTACACTTGCTTTGTGAGACCACCAAGTGTACAATGCTTTGTGAGACCAATTCTTGAATACGCTAGCCAGGTCTGGTCTCCATTTTACGGTACACACATCGACCGCATTGAGTCTGTCCAGAGAAACTTTTTACGATTTGCTCTCAGACACCTACCCTGGAATAATTCATTAATTCTTCCACCTTATGAGGATCGCTTGAAGCTTTTGAATATGCACTCGCTTCAAAAACGTCGTATGGTTGCCGATGTAATGTTTGTACATCAACTAATAAACGCGAATGTTGATTCTCCGCTGTTACTTAGTAAAATCTCTTTCCGCGATAGTGGACACAATTTGAGAAGACTACCTATGTTGCATGTTAGCTCCGCAAGATCCAACTTCTGCATGTACGAACCCATTATGTCACTTTGCATATCATTTCATCCGGTGTTTTGTTTATGTTTAGTTTAACATACTAATACTAACACCGACTAAGTGATGAAACGCATGTATTGTTAACCGTTTATTTATTAAACGTGTCTATGCAGCGAGCTTGTGTTAAGCTGGTTCTGATAGTCTATATTAAACCATTCATTGTAAAATTCAAGAAACTTTGGCTACAATTTCTCAGCTGATAAGGGATACAAGGGGTAAACAATAGGACAGATAATATTATAGTGAAGTAACAATAAGATGGGTATAAAATAGGATTCAAAATAAAAATATATAAAACGAACAACGACAGTTTTTTAAAACTTCAAAAACTTTGTAGAGCTCTTCGATCGCTGCGAATGCAAAACAGTGAATTACTAAATAAGAAAAGTCGGAGACGAATTCTTATGATACCCGTATATAATTCTGTATGGTCACCCATCTGTCCGAGTTTGACTTTTGCAGTGGTTTTCCGCACTAGAACGGTTCGTCGGACATTAAAAAATGATTATAACCAATTTCATAGGATTTCGTATTCTGAAGAACTTTTAGGTACAATAAAACTGTCTAGAATTGATTGTTTTCATGGTATACGTAAAAATTCCCAATTTTTATAATGCAACACCAAGAACGGATTGCTCGATGTAGCCCATTTTGAAATTATATTAACTATTTTATGGAGATACTGTGTACAGCATTTCAGCTCTCTCCGTTGACGCGTTCTCAGGTAGTGTTCAAATATATAGTAAACAACGAAATTTTTGTATGGAACCCCTACGAAGTAATTACCCGACTTGTCTCATTTTCGAACTTAAATTTACTTTTTTTTTTAAAGCCCGTGTGCAAACTTTCAGCGTTCTCAAGTTATCGTGCGGACGGATGGGCGGACGGACATGCAAAAATCAAAATATTTTTTAATATTATGCGTGTGTCTCCATTCCATTTTGTTCTATCATCATTATCATAATGATAAACTTAGTAGAACTATTATTTCATCTAGGGTATAAAAATAATATTGCTCCAAGTTCCAGCGAGTATTGTATGACCATCATCAGTTGTTGACCCACACAGAGCTAGGCTACAATAGTAATATGGGCAGACTTACGCCCCTACTTTATTTTCCATATTTCTACAAATTGATCCGAGTGGTAACATCACTTAATATACCGTACGAATGATGAACTGCAGGAGTAGAGCTAAACAAAATTTGTTGAAACATCTTACAATTTCCAAAGCAATCAAAAATTTGCATTGCAGTAGTCTAAAATTTTAAAGGAAACAATTTTAATTAATTCATTAGCCCCTTAAAGTAAATTTTTGCTATGCTATTGGAAGACCTCTCTGCGCCAAATTAATATTACCCTATCGATCTTAACAATTTTCCTCGAAATTTACAATTCGCCCTGGCCTTTGCTGACGTCTTGTACATATTTGCACACAATTAAAACGCTTCTTTGGCGTATACAAACTTTGCATGGTGGTTCCCTTCCTTTACTTTTCTATTCACAGATTATGCTCGTCTCCAGTCTGCGCAGCGACCGATGCCCACATCTATTGAATGAAGATCGCGTTTACGCCCCACCCACAGCACCGAATATGCTGTACTGTGCATCATTTCTTTAGTTTAAACCAAAGAACATCTAAAATTTCAAATCTGTATACTTTTCTCTGGTATTCTATGCGACATCTAGTTCTTGTATCATTTATGATATCACTTAAAACTCCATATTACAAATCTAAGTTCACTTGACATTTAAAACTTTCACCATAAATAAATATTAGCTAACAATGTAAATTATGAGATAATAGATTTTTGGAGATATTAACGACTGAATAGTAACGGTATACTAATTTTTAAATCTCGACGCTCCAGGACCGGTTTCATAGTTCACGATTAAGCTCAGACTCAGTTCTTGGCTTAAACTTTTTTTTTTTTTCATAGCAGACTATTTTCCCGACAAGTTTAAAATTATGAAAATGACTAGTAAAGCAATTTAATGCGAATTTCTTTTCATTTTACACACAAAACACTTGTATGACATTTGAATCTTAAGCTGAGCTTAAAGCATAATTGCAACTTTAAGCTATCATTGTAAAACTTGTAAAAGTGCTCAATTGAATTTAAGATACATCTAGAGGAGGTATGTTGATTGCTGACTCTGTAAGTGCCAAGTACATGAGTTTCAGAGATCACCGGTAGATGGCAGAAATTGGAAACTTAAGCTAGTACTGTGAGTCGGAAGCTATCATTTCTCTTGTAATGTATAGAGTAATAATGGTACAGAAAAATGGCCTGGACACTCATGTTGATATTGGCATGTCCGTCCTTCCACATGATAACAGCACGAGAGCGCGTTAATTTATAGTGAAATTTTGTCTGCACATGGTTTTTTTAATTGCCGATCTACGTTTGTAAATGAGCAAAATTGGATATTCATGGAAGTAGGTTTGTCAGCCACGCTGACAAAAAGATTTCACATCTTTCGTGCAGCAATTAAATTATAATTTCAAGTGTATTAAAAAAAACTTGACCGAGCAATTCGTTAGTACGGCTGCCATAAAAAATTCAGATTTTCAACGTATACAGGGAAAACGGTTAGTACCAGAAGTATTTAATGCACTGAAGCGTACGTTGGAATGTAAAGAAAATCGGGTAATTGTGCTTCTCCAGATTCATGGTATTCTGACCGACTGACCACCTTGCTTTCCTAAGGAATCTCAGCTTGCATCTGAGTTCATACAGATCTGAGAAGTCTAAAAAATTGAAGATACTGCCAGTCTCTGGAGTACACCCCTACTCCTGTGCCCACACGTTATTCCAATCACTCCTGGTGGATATCATTGTATTGAATACCCCACCAAATGACTGGTAATCCATATATACTTCTGTCGTTAATACAGTATATTTTATGTAAAAAATTGATATGTCCAAATCCCATAGCCTTCCACCAATCCCTCTAGTTAAGCCTGACAGCGTTGGCTGCCGCTTCACTCTCGCAATGGAGATACAGCGACAGAATATCTGACATGATCTCCAGTGCTGCTGACTTGATACGCAGACATCAGTCACTCCCAGGCAGTTTGGTGAGGACGATCAAAATGAAAATATATTGGAAATATGAAGTTTGTCGTTGGGTCTGTAACGCATAGAAATACTGAATGTGTGGCACTACAGTTCAATATTAAAATGTACTTTAATTTGTGCATGTCCATTCATTCGTCCGCACAAGGTGTTGACTTGAAAACTAAATTTTTTATATGGCCAAAGGAGCTCTGTAAAAATCTTCGAAAGTGGACAAAATTGAGCGCGTTGTTTGTTGGATTACCATAAAAACATTTCATGTTTACCATATACTTGGATGATGGTTGAGAGGTTTATCTACAGAGCTAAATTGTAGATTTACTATTTAAAATCAGAAAAATCCGGCAATTTCCACGTATGAGTGCTATACAAAAATCTCAAATTGAGAATGCGCAGACACAAGTTTCAAATTTTGGATAAAATAATTGAATTTCAATGTCAAGCAAAGTTTAAAAAAATGGACCAAATCAGGCAATCCATTCACATGGTTGTCATACTGGAAATCCTATGTTTTATATATACATATGCTGTGAAAATGGGCAGTACTAGACAATTTTAATGTCCTGAAGGATACCTCACAATGTAAAAACCTTTGAAATTTGTTATTTTTTTATTATGAACTGTTCTACAAAGAAATGCGAAAAGGGCTTTAACTATATCTAACGCAAGTGTGGCTCATCTAAAGGGGTCACAGTGCCAGGCCCCACTAAGAAGTTTAAAAAGTACCTAATAAAAGAAACTCCAAAATATTTTAAAAATATTTCACAAAAATTGTGTAAGTTACCATGGCAAAACAGAACTTTGGTAGACAAAATTGAGATTATGTTAGGAGACGGAAACACTACACGATTGTAGTGAAGTGTATACCAATGACATCATACTCTCTATTGCGTTTCGAGCGACTACAAAACAAAGCCACTGCCACCAAACATTTCTTTACTCTATGCCTTGCTGTCTTGGCCCAGATTAAATTGGACCCAGAAAAGGAGATTTTATATGGAAGCAAATGAGAAAAGGAGCGCGAAGTTTCTCGATTCCTTGAAGAAAAGAAATTGAGCTCTAGGGCCAGTTGTATGGGGCCCTTGATAGGATTACTCTTGTATGATACAGTGGCATGTAAAAAAACTTAATTTGAGAAGTTACTTAATGAAAATTTATAAAATTTGGTTTGAAATTAAATTTGATTTGTAAATGAAAAGTGCTCGTCCACGTATTAGTAGGCTAATATTTGTTATATACATACATATGTAATTCTGTTATATTGGTTGTAAATATATACCTCAGATTCGTAAATTAGAAATCTTGCTATTAGATATTAGTGTTTTTAAAATGTCCTGAAATATTATTTTCCTGGTCCCACTATTTGATCACGGCCACTGATCTAACGAACACATTTTCAAAACTTAAAAGCGATTTATGAGCATTCATCGAGGGTATCACCGAAATTAAAACATAAGTAGGGGCCTCTTCAGAAATTACATATAATCTTACTGAAATCTGAAATTCAACGAACCTGGGGCTTATTCTTGAATTAGGAATGGTTTTTTATTGTTTGCATACGAATAAACGAATACGGATTTCAAGAATACCACATGCATATTCATTTCGAATGGTTTTGAAAGCTTAACGTATACGGAATCTGCCTTCGTTATTCAAGAATAGGACCCATGATTACCTCTGCATTAGCTCTTTAATTCCTCTCCATAGGATGCTACGCTCCAAGTTACTTTTCTATCTTCTTAGTAGGTTTGTGGACTTGTGTGATGATAATGGTATCTTCAGTCCATTTGCGCAAACGTAGGGCTCGATGTGAGAGGACTGGGTTCTTGTCCGACACTTCTGGGGCTTCAGGAACTATCTTCGGAAAAAGGCAGCCTGGGACGTTTGGCGTCTAAATGGGTTGTCCTGGGGAACCTACAACTTGCGTTAGAAAGGACAGACAGTATGTATCGGCTGATACCAGACATCCAATCCTTGGGGAACCGAGGATTGGCTCTAGAAAGATCGATCCTTGAGGATGAATGTCTGCAAAGATAGTCCTTTGGGATCCAGAAACTGCTTGATGAACGTCGATCCTGGAGGATAAGCGTCTGCACAGACAGTCTTTGGGGGAAGGACGTTCCTTGAGGATAGACTAACGGTTCTTGATGAGTGGATTCGTCCTCTGGGGCGGTTACTAAGGCTAAGGAAAGAAGCAAGATTAAAGCCGACAATGGAATTCTTCAATATAATTGTCCTTTATTGAGGTTTCTAGCTTTTGGTGAAGCTTGTGGAAATTTAAAATCGGTTTGATTCGTCTAGCTAGTGTGCTGGACTTGGCAATCTAAACTAGACTGACTTACAAACTAACAACATTTTCCTTTACAATTTAATATATCCACTCTCTAATTCTGATCAAAATACTCTTACGTCGCACAAAGTAGTTTTTTAATTTGGAAACCACCTGGCTACTAAGGTCAACACAGCGGTTACATGCTGTGACAAAAGTGTGGCCGTATCACTACAAGTTGACGTTTGCTAAATCGCTACAATCCAACCAACTGTTAGAGCTAGGGCAATGGAACTCTTGTTATCAAGGCTCTGGAAAAGACTCCTGTCTGATGGTAGATAACTTGGTACCCTCAGCACCTTTAAGGAGAGATATTTGACTATATTGATTGTGCTATACTATATCATCTGACATTACTGACCATTTTTATTCGCATAAATATAATGTTGTTCTTCTCTCACTTGCTTTCGCTACATTTGCCGCCTATGGTCCTTTTTTTTTTATTCCTTAGATTGCTTCTTGTTTGTGTTCCCATATCCCCCGGCTGGTGTGAATGTACTGAACACTGGACATATGATAAGACATATGGAGACAATGTTAATAACCAAATTATTGCTCTACTTATTTTAGTATTAGTATAGTTAGTTTAAGTTTTTCTATGTGCTTGAAGTTCTTACAATATTAATGTAAGACTTCTGTTTTTTATTGTTATTATTACTAAATGAAATGAACTTAGTCTCTGCTTATTAATTTTTTGAAAATGGATAAACGATATCTAAGTTTTCTATTTAAATCAATTTTCATTTTGCTTTAAGAAGATAATAAAGAATCGTATTTTGTTTTTCAGTTCCTGTCACATTTGCACTGCCGGTGATGATCACCAAGCACTAATTTGGGATATACAACAAATGCCTCGAGCAATTGAAGATCCCATATTGGCTTATACAGCAGCTGAAGGAGAAGTTAATCAAATACAATGGGGAGCTACACAGCCTGATTGGATAGCAATTTGCTACAATAAGGCGTGCGAAATACTTCGGGTTTAAAAAAAAATCGTGTTAATTTTAGAACAAAAACGATAATGATGCTTTCCATTCAAGACGGACGGAAAGCAGCAGGGAATTCGAAAAGAAAGAAAATAAATGAAAATTGTTGCATGCACATGAAAAAACAATAATTGATAATACGAAAAAGGAAGCAAATCGATTTAAATATTTTCTAAATTGTTTTGTATTCTAATTTTCCTTGGTATGAATATGTGTGTATGTATTGTATGTACTTCTAATATTTTGTATATGGGCTTATTTTTTATTTATTAACTTTTTTTTTTCTAATTATGACACATATTGTGTCGGATACGTAGTTTTTTAAATCTAAAGGCCGTATTCTTTGTTTATAAAGCCAAGCTAATATAGTTTTAACATGAAAAAGTAGTGATATAACTTTTAGAATTTTATGTTTAGCTATTTTATGTTTCGATGCGCTCTATTATGATTCTGGGTTAAGATTATTGCAATACGTAATTCCAAGAATTGCAATTACCACAAATAAACTAAAAATCCAGGTGACGCAGGTTTATAGCCAACATGAAACAAAATAAAATCTTTAAAGAGAGTATTTTTCGCAGCATCATATGGATTGTTATAATAAAAATATCCGTATAAAGTTCAGTTCCGTACAAAGTTAAGTTTCCCAAAAAATCACATAAAAACTTGATTGATATTTTGTACATTTGTGTATGTAATTAATTAAGAAATAATTCTTTTTTTTTTTTTTTTACAAAATTCTCCAAACATTGAATTTTACTGTTTCTAGAGGTGCATACGTCATTTTTTATTGTGGCTGTGGAAGTTATTCTGGCGTGTTGGCTCTGTACTACAACACGCGTATTCCGCACTACGCTTTGGTACTACACTTTAAGAATTTCAAACAAGAAGCCAGAAAAAAATCAAATTGTTATTCAAATTCAATGAACGAATGAAATTAACGTTCTACTGAACTTGTACAGGGAAAAACTAAAAAACGGAACCATAGGAAAACATTGAAATTGAAACATAATTTGGATTTATTCGCAGAATCATCACAATTTTTCGAAAGTTTCTTTCGCTCTTTAATCTTATTAGCCTTCTAGCAGCTCCAGTGAAAAAGGATAGGCAGTCGGAAAAAAATTCAGGGGTAAACACTAACACATCACCACTGTCGCGTTTTTAAATTATTTACATATTTGCGTTTTGAACCAGTGAAGAGATGCACAATATTCAGGCATATTTCAGAAGCTTTGAACCAATGGAGAGATGCACATTATTCAGCCATATATCAGTAGTTTTGAACTAATGAAAACAATCACACCATTCAAGATAGAGATAGATTTTTTCCAAAATAAAAAAATCTCTTTTAATATATTTAATATATATAATACTTTACTAAATAAATTTAGTAAGTTAAGATCCCTTTTCACAGCAGCACCTCTCCAGTTATAGTCATTTCACTTTCACTGAGTCAATGACTATAAATATATATGTCTTGTAAGTTGACTCTGGTGAACTTTTAAAAAGATGTATTGTCTGTAATTGTAAAACTTCTTTTTATAATAATTAAAAATCTGTTTCTCAATTCTTACCAATTTAATACTGATATGTGAAATGTGTGTCACTCTCAGAGGCACTTCCAATGGATTTAACTGGAAACGAATTTTGAATTTCTTCATGCAATGTACTTCAAAACTACAAGTCCTGAAGAGATGTAAACCAATTAGAATGGAACAAATCCTCTATGAATACTGAATTAAACCGCTATTGTGAGTACTGAATCAACCCTGAAAAGATGTTAAAATATGGACAGAACTTTCCGGACTGAGTCAGTGCATTTTTACGGGCTGAAGTGCATGCAGCTTCACCGATAGAATAAAATAATAATTATTGTAGTAGTAACCCCTGAAGTCGTGCTATCATGCTATCAGGGTGCTGCAATGCATTCACTGTAATTGTATTGTAATCGTCAGTCTTGCGCCATTCTCAATTATTATACTGTCCACCCTGCAAACATGATTCGAAAATGATTTGCGAATCGTAATCTACTTCGAGAACAAAGGAAAACCAGATTGCCAATGTAGCTAAAGAAATATAATTCTGGACTTATTAACTCGGCATGGACATTCAATTCGTTTTGAATGGGAAACAACTCTAACAAGAAATTTAAATAATGTACATATTGGACATATATTACTTTTTTACTTTTGAAATGTACTAGATAAACACTAAACAAGTTAGCACATGTCACTAAATAAATCAATTATTTTTATTTTGAGCATTATCAGCAAGTTGAGCCCTTCCAAAAAGAGATAAGTTATAAATCTAAATAGTGAAATGGAAGGAATCTCGCAAAAAATTAGAAGTGTAGATGCATGTTGTCTCATTTCATCGTAATTTCGAAATTAGGGAAATGAAGAAATCTCAGGCAAAAAGTTGAGATGTCGTGCTGAGCTCATTGTTTTCCTTTCATTCATAACAGAATCAGAGAAACGAAGGAATCTCAAGGGAAATTCGAAATTCTCATTATATTATATTTGTGTTTTATTTAAAATTCGCAGTTTAAAGACTCGTTACAAACGTTGTTTATAAAAATTTAGTGTATTATAATATTTGTTTCGCAGGAAATACGTATAGTACTATTATTTTATGCTACGCATGCTACTTTCCAAGTTGTCGGAAATCTCGTCACATATGGGTCATTATCCATTTCGTGGAAACTTCGGATTTACCTCGAGAATATCTTTAAATGCATTTATTCTTAAAAATTGACCAATATCTCTATGTCAATCAGGTTTTTTATGTCCGAAGATCTCATGTAGCTCATTATACAACCTTTGCTTATGTTCGCTATCTTCATCTTCATGTGGAACAAAGCACTTATCATAGAGCCAGGACCCTTTGACGAATTTCACGGTTTCAGAATTTTGTCTGAAATGGAAACAAGGAAAACAGAAGATTTACGCATTCAGTGTTGGAGAAACTCAGAATCAGTCACTCGCTTACGGCATAGCTAGATTAATCCAACAACAATAGTGTTATGCTTGTTTGCCCAGGCATGAAGGTAATGAGGGCAACGGGATCGTACAAATGTAGAACCGGAATTCACGATTGTCGATCCTGAGAATTTCTGCAGTTATCCAAACACTTTTCACTTTTCAATACATGTCAACCTTTTGGAGAATACTTCCTACTGAGAAAATATTGCAGCGCTGCAACAAGTGAAGAGGTTTATTACATAACAGTATAGACAAATATTCTTCACTTAACAAACTTGTTGAGTTGAGGTTTATAACGGCACTGGCCGACCCTAAGATACATCTCAAAGAATGGGCAACGTTAAAAATAAAACTTGTCGCTATGATGGAGAAAGAAACAGTCGAACATATTCTTTGCTACAGTAATGCTCTTAGCCGCAATAACACTGACCCATCTGGGAGTGGCGTCCCCATCCCAGGATGTATTTTGTGCACAATAAAGATTTTGGATGTCGCTCTTATACCAATTGCTAATAGTTCCCTCCACGCAGACGTCCAGTGATGAAATGTATGCAGGAAATGATATCCTATAATAATTACTGCAAATATCCCTATCGCTATATTTAAAAATCAAATCGTCTGATATAATTCACTCATTTCATATGTATGATACCTATCAGCTAATAAAACTTTACAGGACGGTTTAATTAATTCATTTGGATTAGTAATGCTGTTTAACCAATATAACTGACTACGAGTTATCGAAGAACGTATGCGCTCTCTCATTGCTGGTGGTTGATTCGTATAGTATTATGAAAAGCACTCACATGAGGGCTTTTATTTTGCATCGACCGTGACTGCGTTATTTGGATATTTAGTTTATTTATATTACTACATAATATATACCTACTTGCATCTCTAAGTCAAATTAATTCCCCCAATTTTTTGCTGTTGCAGTATTCAATCGTTTCTTTTACTGGAACTGGAATATGGTCGTAATATTTTGTAAAAAAGTAAATTCAAAAAGTTAAAAAAAAAATCCGAAATGAACATATAAACTACAGATTTACAATAAACAAAATCAACATTGTAACAAAACCGAAAAATCAGTGAGAGAGAGAATAAGATTGTTGCCAAAAAAGACACACACACGAACACACACACACACACTTTAAATACACACTCAGAACATAACCCATTACAAGAAATATTACAAAAATAGAAAATTCACTTAAAAAACCAAAACATGTAGTTCTCAAAAATTATTTTTTCACTAAAACAAACCATAAACAAAGTCGTAACAATAAAAAAAAGTCAAAACACAAAAAAAATATTATGTAAGTAGACTTAAAACAACAATAGAATCTTAAATATAGTAATAAAAGTATATATATAAAAGAAAAACAAAATACTGAAATAAAAAACCGAAAATGTTTTTGTACGAATTACTGATTGCTAATTTATCAATTTTTTATAATTAATTCTGTATATGTGACGGGGGGATATAGGACAAAAAATGTAATTTTTACACGCGATAGCAAAATATAAATAACAAAAATCACTAAAAATAAAAATAATATATTTGTTACGTAAAACACAGATTTGTACGATTCTAGTTTAAGTGTACGAAAATAAAAAATAAATAAAAAAACAAAAAAAATCTGGAAAACAAAATTATATGATAATATATGCGAAACTTGAGGATGATAAAATTTGTAAAATATAAAACAAAAACACAAATGAAGTAAAAATTAGAAACATAAAAAATATCTTTGCCTCACACTCAATATCTCCATTAAACACATTTTTTTTTAAAGAAAAATGAATAAATTAATTATTTATGCCAGGAGTTATATGTGAAAGGGGCAATGAGACAAGTCATTTTTAGATGTAATCTAAATATACAAAAATCTTTTTCAAATATAACGGTGTTTTGGTATTTTCGTTTTCCTGCTCTCTGATATTGGTGACTTCAATGTCGTCTATGGCTTTTGTTGTGTTACATTCAGAATGTATTTCGGATTGGCATCAGATCAGACACATTGCCTTGTGGTAATATAAAATACTATAATCGTATGCAATAAACGCGGAGTAGTCAAAGCATCAAAATAGTCCATTGTGCGCAAGCTGGAACGCAAAAAAGGGTAAATTCAAAGTTTTAGCGATGTGCTGATGATGCTGCTGCATCTGCATCATCATAAGTTCAAAAATGCATCCTAAGATTATCACCCACAGAATCAAAAATTTAATTTTGCATCATGAATGCATCTGATACGTCAAAATCAAGAAACTAACGCATCATGGAAGGCGGTGATACTTTAGTTGTGATGCAGCTGCAATTTCGGCGTCTAAGCGCATAAATAATAAAAGAATGGAGAGGTACAATTGTAATTAATGTAAAATTAATTAATTATGATTTTAGTGGACAAAATATGTACATAGAGAAGTGATCAAAAAATACGATGAATCCGTCTGATAGCCTGATTCTTTGAAAAAGTCAGTGTTAAGTTTGAACAAGTTATGGCTTGTCAGTCGGCTTCCAGAATAGGAAGAGTGGTGAGGTCGTGTGTATGTCGCACATCACGGATTTCGAATAACATGTAAGCTTTGTTTTAAATTGCCCAAAAGTCCCAAAGATCATGAATTGTTAAAATCAGTGTATGGCGAAAATGTGGTGACTCTGAAAACCGCCTACTAGTAGTATGAGCGATAAAGCGGAAATGAGTTGGCTGAAGCCGAGCAACGGTCGGGACGTCCTACGACCTCAAAACACACGAAAACGTGCAAAAAGTGGCAAAACGGATTTGTTGAAACAGGCGATTGACTATTCGTGAGCTAGGAACAACTAAACATCTCGCATGGGTCCGTACAAAGCAATAAAAATGGTTCACTGGCTTCCTCTTTCATCACGACAGCTCAGCTTCTGATACACGAGTTTTTTACCGAAAAAAGTTCCAATTCCTTTCTGTCCACATTTACCGAACTGTTCAGATTTAGCACCATGCTACTCTGGCTCTTCCCAAAAATAAAAACTGCTCTAAAAGGAAAACGTTTTGAAACTTTTTTCGACAATTAGAGGACCACGACAGGGCAGCTGAAGGTCCTTCCGAAAGAAGCATTCCAGAAATGTGTCCAATCACGGAATCAACGCTGGAATAAGTGCATCGCTGGCCAAGGAGAGTACATTGAAAGATCTTAATTCAAATTTGATGTGTTTTTTGTAATAACACCATTCACCGTATGTTTTGATCACACCCCGTACATAATATTAGAATTAGTTTCCTTCGCTTTAAAAATCTTTTTCTTCCTAAAATTTATTTCACTAAATTGATGGCACAAGATTCCACATTTTACATAGCAGAATTAAGGTGTTCCTAAACGATCTGGCAAAATGCCAGGAATCTGCTAATTTTTGTGGGCAGATATCTGTCCTACTGATTACACAAGGCGCAGATTTCATCTGGCACAACGTTGTCAGATAGTTTTCGGTCAGTTATCTGACATGCGTGTGTCTTTATTTATTACACGACCTGCTAGCTTTCATCTGGTAAAATACTGCTCTTATCTGTCAAAGACAACATAAACTAATGTGAAGTTAATCGGCAGTCTGCCAGATCGTTTAGGAGCACCTTTAATTAATATGTTGAAAGCAATTTTATCCATTTGTAACATTTTGTGGTGCTGACCATTACTTTCAACGACTAACAAGACTAACGTTTAAAAATCTCAGGAGAAATCATCAGCAATGCAGTGCTGTAGCATTCTACTTAACAGCGGTGTAATGATGCATTGCCATATGCCTAGGCGTTCACGCTGCTAGCAGCGTGTACGTTGGCCCTATGATGCGCAAAACTTTACGGTTTTGAATTTGCCCCCCACAAAAGATTTAGGCTGCTCCACCTGATTTAAATAAAAAATATAGATGCCTTCCTGTTCCGCATGCTTTAGCCGGCTGAAATTTCGAATGAACTTTGAGTTTCATGTAAATTATTTATAGTACCGAACAATAGTAGTCAATCCTGTTTTGTGCTTCCTAAATTAGCGCTGTTGTGGAACGAACGAACAGACCGGAACTAGGAAAAAATTTAGATTAGAACAAGATTAGTTCCAATTTGCTCGTTCCATTTATAGTAGCGGTAATTTAGCAGACACATAACTACGGCCAATGTTAATTAAATTACCTATAGAATACAAATGCAGTGGATAGTTTCCTGTCCAACATTCGGAAAAATTGTATTGCCAATATTCTATTGTGCACCAATTACGACAAAAATATCAGTGTCTTCTCAAAATCCAACTGCGGTCAATAGTCTAGACTAAAGCGGAGCTTCAATCGCGTTAAGATCCCAGTAACTACAGAGCTACTATATTGCGAAATCAATCTCTGGTAAATCAAACCGCAACAAATCAAACCTAATGATCACAAAAATCTTTTCATATTAGAAAAAATAAAGTTCTCGACCGTAAGTCGATAGTCGTATAAGAAACAATAGCGTGTACAAATCCAGAAAAATTCCGTCTCGTAAGATGAGCATTGGAGACTACTAGAATGACTTTAAACTTCTCTGTATTTGGCGCCTTCCTTCACACTTATACCAACATTTACAATTTATATTTTAATTTATAAAAGCATAAATAATAAATTCAAATGATAACGTAAGACTAGAGTTCAGATCTCATAATATCTTTCAGAGTAAGAGTGACAGCGCTTCTATATTAACAGCTTTCTGTTTTTCTTTGGCTGCCAGAGAGTAAACTTTCGTGTCACCGATTTTGTACAGTGTCTCGTTTGTGATAAAAGGAAAGAAACAACCCAAAAAACTAAACGGCAATACATTTTTCCTGAATAGATCCGATTTTGAAACGGTCCAAACTTTAGTCGTATGGTGGAAATATACTTCAAGGATACCAAGTTTTCCAAAATTCCTTTTTGACGTTGGCTAATTGGAGAATGTTTTTTTTTTCTTTCCTTAAAATTTTGCTTGTCCTTCAGTCAGTAGATATACATTTTTTTTTCATATTTACTTTATCCGCTTTTACCGTAAGTTTTACTTCAATAACCGAACCAGTAACTACAGTATAATACTAGTACAGCGTAAATTAGATTGGGTTTGTGAGAGGTGTGCAGGCGTTGGCCTTGCATTTACTGTGACCTGAAACATCTATTGCGAGTCCTCGTTCAATTTACTCCCTTTCTAGGTTTAGACTGTTAATTAAGTCTAGGATCATTCTGAGACTCAAGCTCCGCACGTAGTTTGGTAGAGGAAAAACATATTCGAGGTGGAGTAATCTCCGCCTAGCCAATACTTCGCAGTTGCAGAGCAGGTGCTCCGAGGTTTCATAAGAATCCTGACAGACCGGCAGGATAAAGTCTCAGCCAAGCTCATCTTTTATAGATGATACATCAATGGGCAATGGTCTGTAAAGAGTTCTGTAATTATTTTGAGCTCTTCTCCTAAGGAGTAGGAGTTCTTTTGTTATTTCGCTAGGGGTGTCGATTAACTTTTTTGTCTGATGAAGTTCTTATGCCCTTTCCCAATAAAGGAATTTTTGTTTGTTCTCCCAGCTATTTAGGGTAGATATATGGCATCTAGGGCCATATACGCCCAGTCCGACTCCACTATTGGTTTTAGAACCGTCTGTATACCACACCATTGATCTTTGTTGGAAACCACGTCGAACGGTCTTACAAAATCCACCTTGGGTGTGATTATATCAGATATTGCCATTATTTGCTCGAAGCATATCTGTTTTTAAGAGACTTAAATGACCAACCAGACCACCTATCTTTAACTGTTTCTCCTTTTGAAATCTGATAGCACTGGAGATCTCTTTCGTTTTTCACCTGCAAATGCAGGAGTGGAAGGTTTAATAAGGCTTCCATGGCTGCTGTAGGATATAAGCCAGGCTAAATATTTCAAAAAAGGCACACGAAAAAAGAAAATTGCAAGTCATGTGAAGCTGCTATATTGGTCAGAAGAAACAATTGTTAAAGAAAGACTACCAACACGGATATGATTGCAGAAATACCTACAGTCACAAAAAAGAGATGACAGCCCTAGCCATACATAATTTTAAAGAACATAATTATAGTTTTGATTTGGAAAATACGAACATCGTTGAAAAAATAAAAACTTGTATTATTATCCCAGCTATAGTAAATATATATTTTTAAATATTATAAAATATTTTTGTAATGTCTCGCCTTGCAAACTGTGAACTAGTAGAACTTTTGGAGCTATGCTGAGCGCCTTCCAGAAAGATGGTTCCCAACTAGACAACACCTGCGATCAATAGAAAGGACTAGACAGGAATAATGGACAGAGAGTTCTAACCGAAATAGAAGAACGAGAGGAGCAAGACCCAGGACTAGTATTATTTAGCAACTATTACAAGAAATACTCACGTCAGCATTCCCGAAATATAACGAGATTCGGCATACTCGAAAAGTACATGAGATTAAAATTGCATCCCTAACCCTCTGAAATTAAAAGGAAGATATTTTAGTAGGAGAGCGAATTTTGCTACTGGGTGAAGATACAAATTTCTCTAAGGTATTATTTACCGATGAAGCTACATTTAGGAATAATAACAACCCAAATAACATTCATTACTGGAGTCAGACTAATCCAAAGTGGAAAAGGCAGAATACCAGCATATTTGGTGATTTTTTCGTGTCTTTTTTTAAATGTTTACTGTACCAAAAGATAGCCGGGCTTACGATAAATAACTTTGATGACATCAAATTCGAGAAAAATGACATGGATATACACGATACATGGAGTACAATTGGAAACCTTTTATCTGATAATAAAGGCCCGTTCATATCTACAGATACTGCAAATATTCTTTAAAATTTCATGTATAAGAGCTTTCATATCTAACGTAACGTAACCGCACAGATACGGGCCGTTTCGAGATTACATTCTCGCGAAGAATATTTTCTATCTGCCCGTGTTTCATCTTCTAATAATAATTCAATTAGGATAGGTCTTCAACAGATAGATTTCGAGTAATTTTAACAATAAAAAATTTTAGAACGTCCTACTACGATCTTCTTACAAAAACAAATAAAAAACGAGCGTCTTAACATAATCCTTACCACAATCAATCGTGTCGTTCAGGTGAATACTTTCTAAAATACCGCGTCTGGTACGACACGTATCTGTATGTAGTCCTTTTTTAAGGACTTTTGCTATGTTAAAGGATAGACTGACTTAGGATTTTTTCAATATCTCAGCGCATTTTCGAGAAAAATGGCCAGACAACACGTACCTTAGGTGGCACACCCTGTATACATATTTGTCTTGCTACTTTATCCGTCGGGGGTGATTTTATTCCGATGGCATTGCAAGGTAAGGTGAGGTGACTTTATATGACAGTGCTTTTATTAACTACTTTTTACCGAAGCCCATTTATACGTCTCGTTCTCGTAGTCCACTCTATGCCTTCAGTTTCATCTTCATCTTGTTATAATAGTGATATATGTACGAAAAGAGCTGAAATATAATAACATTTAGTACGAATCTAGCTATCCATATTCGTTTGAAATTATTAGCTGTTGTACACCTTGCTCTATATCTATAGAACACTATTTATTAAAGATTACATATTCATCTATTGAATAAAGTGAACTATTTGTTATGATCGTATCATTTGTGTTCACACTTTCTCAATTTTTATACCTTAGATGAAATCCAAAGGGTATGTCATTCCGTTTGTAATCCCTAGAAATAATGCTAGTAGAGAAAAAATGGACGGGTGACCAATGCATAAAATTGAGGTTATTTTGAGTCTTGCATGTCCGTGTGTCCGTCCTCACGATTGTAGAGGTAGGTATATTTCTTTTAGGATGGGAATGGTTTTAGAAAAAACAACCGAAAAGTTTTTAATTTTATACGTGTATTTATCAGGCTTTTTCACTTATTTTATTAACAAACGACTTTTCTATCTTATCACTTTATTTTCCTATAAGTTTTTTTTTTTACATTTAATTAATATCTTCTACAACTTTTTTCACTTATTTGTTTTATTCATTCATATTTTCCACTTTTACATTACACGATAACTCAAGAACGCATGTACTTAGAGAGCTGAAATTGTGCAAATGTACTTTAAAAAAAAAAAAAAGGTAAAATTAAGTTCGAAAATGGGACAAATCGGGTAACTCCCTCCTTTTGTCATTACATATTTGGATATTTGGACACTGACTGAGAACGCATCAACGTAGAGAGCTGACATTTTGTACATAGTGTTTTCATAAAAATAGTAAATATAATTTAAAAAATGGACTAAATTGATCAACGGATGGGTGACCATACGAAATTGCATACGAGTATTCATCTAGGATATCATAAAATTGGTCGTAGACCAATTCTAGTTCTTTTACTTGTTTAACTTGTAATTTAGGGCACAATTTTTTACCAAAAGTAAATAAATTGATAAAAGGTTACTTTTCCACATACCTATTTTTTTTAGAAATCTTTTCACAATGTTTCAATAATTATTGACAAATAAACATCAAAATTATAGTCACTCAATTTCACTATTTGGAACTTGTTGACTTGCCACCCAAAATCGAATGGGTTGTGTGATGGAATAACAAATAAAAAATTCTTTACTTTTGCTGTTGTGCCGGAGAATCTAAAAAGAAAATTCCTTCTTGAATAAGTATAAAGTTTATCCGATAAAATATCATAGTGATCTTGTTTTATAATAACAAATATGTTTTCTTCGTGCTCTACTCTTTCCAGCAGACATAAGAGACCGCTGCTTATTGCGTGAATAAGCTTCCCGGGATTTTGCTAGTAAGTATTATATTGTAATTATGTATGATTATAAAGATTTGCAGTGCTCTTCTTTAAAGAATCGAATTAATATTTTAGCCAATAAGCATTGCAACGACACATTGCCCTTAGCACAGTGTTGACAAAACAGATTACCTTTTTATGGTTTTAGTTTCAAAAAGTCAAAATTTTTATTACCCTTGGTGAAAATTGACCCAATGTAACTTGACTTCTTTGTTATCAACTTTGATATTAAAGTGGCATTTAAGAGGAGCATTTTCGTAATATGAATGCATGGAAGGAAAACTTTGAAATTTTACACAATGCGTATCTACTGGGTTTTTATTGAGTTCATACAATGCATGGAATTCAATTGTGGTGATCTTAAAACAAAATACCTACAATCATGGCCGTCTTTATCGAAATGGAGGCCCGGGGCTGTATTCCGCAACTGTGAAGAATTTGCCAGTGTACAAAATTTAACTCATCGTGAGAGAAAGTGTACATTTTTGAATTTCATGCGATTCCGTAAGTATCTGTATTCAATTAAGTGCTGAATGAAAATTTTTCTGTGCTGAATGTTGTTTGAATGAGAATATATAGAAGTTAAGTTCAGTTATAAGAAATGAGTTATATGGATTCACTAGTATTAAGGCGACTACGGCTTAGAGAATGGTAAATTAAATATCATGACAAATAATTTTGAAAATACCGCTTGACAAAAACTCACAGGTACCCTTCTCAAAGTTCACGACCAAAATGGCCGTGAGAAAATATTAATTAAAGTGTACACAATTTTGACAGAAAAAGTCATTTCCATTTTTGTGGAATCGAAACAAGAGTTATAGAAAGTCTCTCTTCGGTTTCAATTGACGATCGCATAATGGTACTTTGATAAGATATAGCAGGTTTCAAGATCTGTAGTAAGTCATCAAAGCTTTCAACACTCATACGGAAATATCAAGAGAATCTTTCATCTAAAACTAGATCCATATGATCCCAACACATTCCAATTTGTTTTTTTTATATATTATACGTCAATATGTATATGGTAGCAAAAAACGCTACATGGCTTAACTTCCTGGCTTGACATTGACGAGGACAAAGATTGAATTTTAACACGCTATAAAGAACAATTTTATGTTATATTTTGAGTAATTTTATATGGTAGAATAAAACTGCATTGAAGAACAACAACATCAAAAATATAATTATATTTTTTCGACAACGAAACGAGAAATCACAAAGTAAAATATTAACGAAGTCTGTTAAACATCGGCAATTTTAGGAATGAGCTTTTTATAAATTTCAATTCCTTTCAAGTATGTGTCGGCATGAATGAATTCATCGTGGTCATGTAACAAAACTGGAGTTTTATTCATTGGTGAAAACCCTATTGCAGGTATCCCAGCCTAAAAAGAATTCTGTTGTCATTTCGAGAACTACATAAATTTTATGTACTTTATGTATGTTAGTATGCTGAATACGTATATGTACCTTACGAATGTAACGACTATCGGTTCCCCCAGGAAAGATTTGTGTTTTTATTTTGAGATTCCTGAAATTAAATATTTAGGTATATAATGTGTAGATGTTGAAATCCTAGCAACCTCAAAATTAAATATTCTACTCACA
Source organism: Dioctria rufipes (assembly GCA_963924295.1). Taxonomy (NCBI): domain Eukaryota; kingdom Metazoa; phylum Arthropoda; class Insecta; order Diptera; family Asilidae; genus Dioctria; species Dioctria rufipes. The sequence goes on from OZ002742.1 coordinate 70,154,195, forward strand.
ATTCATCGATAACGCTCTTAAACGCTAACCAAAACGGATTTGTATCATCTATTTTAGTTGGTTGGACAAAAGGTTCTTTCTGTTCGTATTCAATTTCGATACCACCACCAGCTTCTTCACACCATGTTTTTAACTAGATAGTAATGAATATTTATTATAAATAGAAATCTACCACCGTTTGTATAATCAGATTGTTTAAGTAATACCTGATTCTCGAACTCTGTATGATCTACATCAATAGCAAGCCGAACATCGAAACATGCCATAAGAATTGGTGGAACTACGTTACTTTGAACACCACCACTTAATTGTGTTAGATTAACCGTTGTTACATCACCAATGGTGAGATCAGGATTATTTTCCAATCTTTTTACTTCATGCTCACGTAACGTCATTAATTTGTTTATTATGTAACGTAGTTTTTCACCAGCTGTATTTTTGTGTAAAAGTGATCCATGTCCAGGTGTACCAGAAATTTTGAAGAAAATATCTGAAATAATTAAGTTTGATTTTTTTTGTTTTGCCCCCGTAAAATAAATTAGAAAAGCTCAATTCAAATATTACGCCAAATACTCCTTTCTGCATAAAAAACTGGATAAGTTTCATCTGGGCCAGCAATTCCTTCATCCAAAGAAAATCCAACATTAAGAGCCTTAAAATCAGCTGTCGGAACGAATTTGTCCATTCCAAGTTTTCCGCCTATTTCTTCATCTTAAAAGTAAAATATTGTTATTATGTTGTTATAAATTTCGTCTGTAATTTATTTACATCGTAGAACGAAAGTTAAATTAACCTAAAACACAATCTCCAGAGATAAGTAACGGACGCCACCATTAAGATTAAGAGCAATAAACCTAAAGGTGGCGATGTGATTGTCGTTGGATTATTGTTCGCAGGACTAGCACAAAATTAAAAGCTTTATATTGTCTATTCTTGTGTAAAATATGACCAATCGAAAGGATATAATCCTCCCACAAAAAATGGATATATTCAATAAGTAAATATTAACATATAGGGGATGTAAGAGATGTAATAAAATTGGAAATATGATTTGATGGAAATAGCTACCTCTGATGCGCTTCCAGAATCTTAGAAAAACTGTTGGGATGATTGCTACAGCCTCGAAAAAGCTTTAAATAGAACACCGTTCTCTAACATCTAATTAGATAGAAATTTGGGCCAAAATTTATTGTAGTAGTGGCTTTTCTCTTGACTGGCAAAGGAATCAAGTTGGATCCAGTATTCAGTTGGAAGGCGGCCACCATTTATCAATGCCCTGAAAGTTGCATTTTTAACCATTCTTGTTAAGATATAAAAAAACAAAGCAAAAATAGTCTCAAACAAATTAAAAGTACCTACTATACCTACACGATGCAGAAGACGACACTATTCATAGAGTAAGAGTAACATACCATGAAAATATAAAGACTTATCTGCTCCTCCAAAACACCTTAGAACTCTAATTGAGTCGAAATCTCACCCGAGTGTAAACAAGCTATAAAACTAGCCAAAGATGTTCAGAAATAGAATAAAAGGAATATCGGACTAGACTATAAAAATGGAAACCCGGTGGAAAAAAAAGGTATACAAGCAAAATCTCAATTGATTAATGGTCCACAAATGTGAATATAATGTATAAAACACAAAGCCAAAGACGTGGTAAGAGCAGAAAGACTGTTTGAGTGGAACACCTCTTTATCTAAGCAAATTATGATCCGTCTCGGCGACTGCATAGCAAAGCAATTTAATCATTCCTATTTAAAAGGGAGCATTCGCTCAATTTCAGCACAGTCGACCACCATCCGTAAATGTAGAAAGTTATTATGACGGCTATATCAGCAGAATAACTACTAATCCTAATCCTAACTCTATTTCCTCTCTGTCATAAATAATATACATAAAAAAAAAACTAGAATTGGTGTAAGACCAATTCTAATTCTTATGATAGATGAATTCCCGTATGAAATTTCCGAGAGTCACCCATTTGTGCAATTTTGATTTTTGAAGTGGTTTTTCTCATATATTTTTAGAACAGTTCGTCGAACAAAAAAAAATGATTATAACCAATTTTATAGGATTTCATATTCTGAAGAACTTTTTGGTACATTAAACCCGTATAGGGCTCATTGTTCTCACAGTATATGTAAAAATCCTAAATTTTTATATGGCAACACCAAGAAGGGGTTGCCCGACTTAGTTCATTTTTGAAACTATATTTACTATGTACAAAATTTCAGCTATCTACGTTGATGCGTTCTCAGGTACTGTTTCAATATATAGTGAAAAACGAAATTTTTGTATGGCAACCCTACGAAGGAGTTACCTCATTTGTCCCATTTTCGAACTTAATTTTACTTTTTTTTTAAAGCATATGCATAATTTTAGCTCTATAAGTACATGCCCTCTCGAGTTATCGTTAGGACGGACGGACAGACGGACCAGAGGGACGAACGGACATGCAAAAATCAAAATAACTTTTCATTTTTGAGCTTACCCAATTCTGTGTAATTGCTCACATTTTGCTCTACCATCATTATTTCTAGGTGTTACAAATGGAATAATAAACTTTGGTATACCCTTTAGATTTCATCTAGGGTATAAAAGAAGAGACAAAGGAAAAATTCTACAGGTACTCAGGTCAGCGAATTATAGAAGATAAAATTTAAAAAAAGGAAGACCACACGAGTTACATATATTAATTTCCCAGAAACCTCAAATAAATCTGAAACGACAACGGATCTACCCGATCCATATAAAATAAATCCAAAATAAAAACCTATGGTTTGGTAAAGTCTATAAAGACGCAACATAAAAGCTTTCTCATAATTTAAAGTAATTCTGTAATGCTCTGCATAAATTTGTTCTCATAAAATTGTTCTCATAAAATTGTCGTGATCTTTCCCATGAAAATAAGTGCTACCTGCACAAAAGTTAAGTCACGTTGTCATGCCAAGTCAAAGTTAAGTTGAATTTAGGGATAGAATGGAAATGTATAAGTTAGTCATTATCGGTTTGTCAGAGCTTTATCACCTGAGATAAGAACAAGTAATTTTTCGTTAGTTATGCGGTTAATTTTGTATCCGGTTAAAAGATTACAGTGGTTAAATTAAATTGTGTAAAGTTATGAATAAAGTTCAGTAATAATAAAGTATAATTGATATCAAGCGATATGCTTAAATAAAAACCCTGATCTTGGTGCTCCTAATAATATAAAATATTTATCTCACGTGAACACATCCTTCATTCAAATCAACTAGAAACTTGAGCTTCTTGAGATGATGATGAAATAGTTTATTTAAATGAGTCAAATATCCAACTAAGACTGCTCACTTGCACTTTTTTTTTTTTATATAGGACATCTTAGTGTATAGTCTTTGAATCAGAATTACTTATTTGAGAATATGATTAACTCTATAAAAAAGATCTATCATATTAAAATATCGATCTATAATGGGATTGATAAAACTGATATTCTTTTCACCTCGCTCGGGATATGGGATGAAAAATTGCATCCCAATAACTTTGTAATAGTTGTGTTCTTTGTGTCCATAGAACAGAGCAAAACCAAAGATACACAAATGAGCGTCTCATACATTTTCATGGAAAGATTTAAATGAAGTGAACAGCACAAATAGTTGGCTTCAATCGACAAAACAATTTATTTTCTCCAGTATATGGGTGTTCTGGAACAAGATACACAAAAGAACACAGCTAATATTTAATCAATCTGTTGTGTGAACAGAATGCCTTTTGGGTGTCAGTAGTGCTCGAACCCAGACCTATAGAATCACGAGATTTTTCCACATTAATACACAGCGGTATTTTACTGTGCCTACGCTCGAAAATATTTTGCGTTACCTTGCGAATAATAATCCAGTCGATGGAATATCTGTCCTCACTCCACATAGATTTTGTGGACTATGAAAAATCTCTCCACTCTGTTGATAGAACCATATAGAGCTAATTGTGACGACATGAAATAAGTAGGTACCCCAGAAAATATTTAAACTGAGCTTTAAAATCACTGAAAATATAGAGTATTCTACAATATAAGTTTATCTGACAGCTTCAACGTGGAGTCCGGAGTTCGACAAGGATCACTACGGTCATAGTTTATGATATATTGGCTAGGGCACTCCTGGCATATAATGGAATTTTTCTGTTTCGTTTCTGTTATCTATGTAGATTATATCGATGGTACCTGCCTGCTAACCCAAAAACATTACGATCTTGACTATATTCTGCAGCGACACACAGTGGAGAGCATTACAACTGACTTCAGACTGAACCGTTCCCCTGTGAGGTGATAAGAAAGAAGTCACCAGTTTCCCAACTAATAATCTAAAACGAATTTGATTAGCAGCCTCCGGTATAAAACTCAAACGAAATATATACCATATGTATAAACACTCCGACTTTTATATTCCAATGTTAAATCGATGCTGCTACTGTGAAATTTCAGAAGTCACACAGTCCATGAATCGGGACAGGGTCGATGACAATACAAAAACAAGTAAAAAAGCTAGAATTGGTCTAGGACCTATTTCTATGATACCCTAGATGAATGCCTGTATAAAATTTCGTAAGGTTGCAAGTTGAATTTTTGAAGTGGTTTTACGCATACATATATTTCTAGAACGGTTTGTCGCACAGAAAAAATGATTATAACTAATTTTATAGGTTTTCGTATTCTGGAGAAGTTTTTAATACAATAAAAATGTCTTGGACTGATCGTTTTCAAAGTATACGTAAAAGACCTAAATTTTTATATGGCAATACCAAGAAAGGGTTGCCTGATGTAGTCCATTTTTGAATTTTTTTTTGCTTGTACCATGTACCAAATTTCAGATCTCTACGTCGACGCGTTCTCAGACAGCGTCCAAATATATAGTGGAAAACGAAATTTTTGTGTGGCAACCCCACGAAGGAGTTGCCCGATATGTCTCACAGACGGACGGACATGCAAAAATCAAAATAACTTTTAATATTATGCGTGGGTGTCCAATCCATTTTGCTCTACGATCATTGTTTCGAGGTGTTACAAACGGAATGACAAACTTAGTATACCCTATAGATTTCGTCTAGGGTATAACAAGTAAAAAATCTAGAATTAGTCTAACAACCAATGAATTCCCGTATTAATTTCGTCTGGTGATCCATCTGTGGAAGTTTGATTTTTGAAGTGGTTTGTCGCTTTTATTTCTAGAACGGTTCATCGTACAGCAAAAATGATCGCTTTCACGGTATATATAAAAAAAAACCTAAATTTTTATATGGCAAGACCAAGAAGGCGTGGCTCGATTTAGTTCAGTTTAGAAATTCTATTTACTATTGCTATGAAAACAACATGTATCAAATTTCAGCTCTCTACGTTCACGCGTTCTCATGCAGTGTCCAAATATATAATAAAAAACGAAATTTGTGTATGGTAACCCTACGAAGGAGTTACCCGATTTGCAAAATTGAAGCTCTCTAACCCGGGGGTTACACGAGATAGTACAGCTTGCATGCAACTTGCACTGCCATACTTCTTGCACGTATAATCCGTACTACCATGCAGGCCGCTCAGCTTTCAGCTAACTTGCATGATGCAAAATCATGGCAGCTGAGGTGATAGTAATGTGACATTATACTGTTTTCAAGATGGCGGAAAAGAAATGTTGTTTGAAAGAAATTGATAAATTTATACTGGGAAAATGATATTTTCTGAGATCTTTTGCATTACATCATTTACGAACACCTTCCTCTGCATTTGTTCTTGGGTTTTTATCATTCTGCTACTTCCCTTTATGCTATAGTTTTCCAATATACGCAAGACTTTACGTCTCAATGAACTTGCATGCAAGAGGATAAGACATCAACCCAACTGTTTTCTGCTGTCAAGTTTAAAATCGCGTTGGAAGGTCGCTTTCATTGCGTGCAAGCTGTACTATCTCGTGTAACCCTGGGTAAGTCAGCGCTTTTTCGAGTTATCGTGAGGACGGACAAACGTACGGATATGCAAAAATCAAAATAACTTTTAATATTATGCGTGGGTTTCCAATCCATTTTTCTCTACGATCATTATATCTGTGCGTTACAAATGGAATGACAAGCCCTATAGATTTCATCTAGGCAGGGTATAACAATGAAGTGAAACCCGATAGGCCATGCGACAATGATAACATCACTAAACAAGCCCTTGAATTGATAAGAAAACGAATTTATTGAGTTGAAATTGAAAGATCTAAGATTAGGCGTGAATTACAATTACGACTGCGACTTCGGCTTCGACTTTGCTCAAATGGTAAATACATGTCACAAGATACAATTGCAACTTCAAAGAGCAAAGTTGGTGTCGCCTGTGGTCAACTTCAGTTCAATCACAGAAGTCGGGACTGCTGGTTTGTTCAAGGAGTTGAAGCTTTAATTTAATTACAAATTCCACCACAGCGTCGACTTCGACTTAAAATCAAGTCGCTGTCGACAGATCAGTCGTAATTGTAATTCACGCTTAAGAGCAGATCGATACTGCAAGACGCAGCAGTGAACAGAGGGCTACCGTCTGAAACCACGTTCAGCTATTGTTTCCACCATACGTCCCCGAGAAATTAAAGGAGTTCAGTGATGATAGTAAAGTACATATGGCCTATGGGTGTTTCCGACATGGTGGGCCATAGGGCAGGGGGAGTGGGGGTAGGGTTGATTAAGAAAATATGCTAGTGTTTCATAAAACAAGTTAATCCGAGAAGTATAAAACCTAAATTACTTGTTTTTAAGAAAGAAAAATGTGCTCACATAGACTTCGTTTATCTTTTTCGAAATTTCATTACAAAATTTTTTGTTTGCCTAGGTGAGTACTATCATCTCCTTCCCTATGGGATGAGCCACTATGGCGGAAACAATCTGTATATTAGACGAATCACAATCGCTCAGTAACTGCGCAGTTGTTTGCAATTCTAAACTGAGTTGGATTAAATTTAATGGACTTCAGCTTAAACGACTATATTTCCGTTCCAATTCACTTTAAGATCGCGAAGAACTGCAGTTTAGAGGTAAGTTTATATTATCCATTCGAAATATCTAAGAGTGCATATAATCAACATAATCACAAAACAATTTGGTTTAACCAGACCAGTATGATTTAATTAACAAAAATTAGAAACCATCAGGTTTATAGATTTGTAAACAATTCGATTCTCATAGGGACATATAAACGTCCTTGACGGCTGTGTATTTTCACTTACATATATCTACACGGGGATGCGAAACAAATTTCTCTCCAGTGTAGAGAATCTTGGAGGAAAATTTTTCGCATTATTCAGTGAATCAACGACTAATTCACTAAGTATCAAGTATTTCTCGTTAAATATTTCAAGGTGACGGGAAAATTGCTGCAAGATTAAGAGCTGTATTCACCAAGCCATTTAATTGAAATTTAATTTAATTTCTGTTTTAGTACCCCCTGTAAGAGAGGATTATGGCACACTTAATATTAAAAAAATTTAATTTGTATTATTTTATGTTATAATAACTCATCTATATAACTTTAATTTTAATTCAATTGGACCCTAACGCTCTCTAACTAAAACAGAAATTAAATTAAATTTCAATTAAAGGGCTTGATGAATATGGCCCTAAATAATAAATCTAATAATAAAAGTAAAATTAGCTAAAAAATAACAAGTCATATTCGAATCGATTAAATCCATATTTCATTACCGGTTATCATAATACTATACATTTCTCATTCCAAGACGCAACCATAAGTGTAAGATTTACCTGTAGAATATCTATTTATGTCTAAGAAGCCATTAGAAAGCTTCGGAGACCACCAAGACAATAATTTATTGCTATAAGACTCCACAATCGCAGTACCTATTTATCTTGTTAGATAAGTGTCAACTTTAACCGATAATGTCTATATAGTCACCTTTAACTGGAAAAAAATTTTCAAAATATTTATACTTTTACCTGGCACAAAGATAAGATGAATCGTTCTTTTAAATGTAGCTCCAGATGATTTGAGTGCCTTAATTGCAGCTAAATATTGCATACCAACGCATTTCATATCTTGAGTTCCTCGAGCAAAAATCTTTCCATCGGAATCAATTTCAGCACCAAAAGGTGGATGAGTCCAATTTTCTTCAAATACGGGTACAACATCTGTATGTGAATTGAGCACAATTGTTGACAATGCCGGTTCAGTACCAATCCATGTTATAATGACTACAGGCTTTTTTGGATTACCTGGATGATATATTTTAATCGGAAGACCAAGATTATCAGCTTGCTTTTTCAAGAAATCTACACAAGGCTCTAGAGATATAAATAAACAAAAAGACTTTAATAATTTTCACTAACGAAATGTTTCCTCTTTCGGTTCAATTAGCTCTTATTGGGTAATTGACCGATCAAGACAGAGCACATATTTTATATTATATGTATAGATACTTGCCGTAGTTTGGATCAGGATGGACAGTCGGAATTCTCAAGTACTCTTGAAATATTTTAATTTCTTCGTTATTTTCCCATGACGTTGCCATGATTGCCGACTTGATGTAAAATAAAAAATTTCTTTATTTACTTCACCCACTCGTATAACTAGAACTTGGCACGTATCCACGTTTACACTTTCTCACTATTCGACACTTTGGCGTGAACTAATGATTTTACCAATCTCGTTGAAGCTTTTAACGATTTTCTAGCGCTCATCGGCTGGCACCGCATACTGATACTGATACTAAGTCAAGAGATTTTTCCACTCTACTGTAGAGTTTAGTATAGTCAGTCAGTATGTACAGTCCCATAATTGAAAGCAGCGAATATTATCTGCATGTGGTTAGCCATTTGGTGATATCATTTTTGTGGTTTATTATATTTGATAAAGCAAAACATATGACAGGATTTGTATTATCTGTGGTTTATTAGAGACATATTACTATTAGACTAACTAGTAAAACCTATCTCTGACCGAATCAAAATGACAACGTAAAGAACATTTCAATTGGATTTTAAATCATCACTACCGGTTGCCTGTGAGTTAATTGAACTTATAAATCAGACTCATTTGCTATTTACGCTAAGAAAATTTCAGTGATTTGATTGGTTAGGTTTTAATTCTGAATATCTACCTACATACATACATATGCATATGTATCTCTTGGCCACGAATCTATAAGTACATTCTCATCAGACCTCTTTCTCGTTCTGTTGTAAACAATCCATTAATTTGCGTGAAAGTGACCAAACTTATGGATAATAGCATAGACGGCGGAAGAACTAGATGTCGCATGCATTACCAGAGCAGAGTATACATATTATGAAATAGTAGTACAATCTGGAATGGACCATAACATGTTTTAAAGCGTGCCGAAAGCGAATGTTTTTATAATAGAAGTTTTGTATTCATTTAATCGACTTCCTTACCACTTTCAGATAGGAAAAAATATGATTCACTCGGCGTATACATTATTTCAAATGTTGTGGTCCATTCCGGGATGGACCACACAGCCATATAAATTTAGTATACTTTTTTGGTACTGTATGCTACATCTAGTTCTTGTGCCATCTATGATTTATGATAATAGCCTTGTGTATAGAACTATATAATACTTTGTTGTGTTGTAGAGGCGCTACTACTGCAGAGCAGACTAAAGAGTAAGCCAGCAATGCCTCGCTTCAATAAAACCAGTCTGGAGGACCCAATGTAGGGAAAGCAGCAATTTTTTCTTAGAAATTTACTGGAAATTCTTTTCTTAGAATTGTTAAGCATTGGAGGCAACAACAGCACACATATATGATTGCATCTGAAACTAACTCCAGTCGGCCACCAGACTGAATAAAAAAATTCTACCGAAACATTTTCTGTAAATTTCTAAGAAGAAATGAATGCTATGCTCATAAATATTGTTAAGCGGGAAACACAATGCTACGGTCATCAGAGTTCATCAGCTCAAATTGCAATTTATTCCTATATCTGATAATAGAATAAAATGAAATCTGAGCTGATGAACGCTGATGGCCGTCCCATTGTGTTTCCAGCTTAAGGAAAAAATTTCCAGTAAATTTCTAAGAAAAAATTGCGGCCTTCCCTACATCAGGTCCAGCGCCAGCCATTGTAGATTTTATATTCTATTGAGGCGTTCTCTACTTCTCAGCCTTTGTAAGTACTTCTATTGTAGTTCAACCTTTTAAAAGCTCTTACGGCTTATCCCTTGGACTTGATGTAGGGAAGGCCGCAATTTTTTCTTAGAAATTTACTGGAAATTTTTTCCTTAGAATTGTTATGCATTATTGGTGGCCGACAACGGTTGGTTGAGCCACTAACAATTGTTATGAGCATGGACTCGTAGTGAACAAATAGCATTCATTTCTTCTTAGAAATTTACAGAAAATGTTTTGGGAAGAATTTTTATTCAGTCTGGTAGCCGACTGGAATTATTTTCAGATGTATACCGCTGTCGGCCTCCAATGCATAACATTTCTAATGAAAAAAATTCTAGTAAATTTCTAAGAAAAAATTGTGGGTTTCCCTACATCACGTCCAGACTTCGCGATTGTATATTGGAACGAGGCATTGCTGGCGTACCCTTTGGTTATCATGTCTGCTCTGCAGTAGTAGAGTAGCGCCTCTACAACACAACAAGATACTAAGTCAAATTGCGTTTCGCAATCACTATATAATTCTATACACAAGGATAATTGAATTGCTGAACTACAATAGAAGTATACGTAAGTATATTTACTTACGTAAAGCGAACGCGCCCTTTAAAATTAAAGAGGCGTAGGTACAGAAATTAATTTTAACGGGAACTTTCGTTAAGTTTAAATATCGAATTTTCCGTAAGTATAGTGCGCTAAGAATCGCTCATTCCGTAAGATCGCGATGTGCCAAACAATTAAATTATTACTAAATGATTAAAAGTGCATGTAAAAATTAAAATGGAATAAAAATGGTACTGCGAATTAATAGAAAGCACAAATCTTCAATTAAATCAACTTCCATTTGTTAATTTTTACACTTTTACCACTTTTTAAAATTGAGAACATTAAATATCAAGATAATAACTCTTACGGAATGTGATATATATTTAGGCTAAAAATATCAATTTTTCGTACCTAAGTCTCGTTTAATTTCGTAAAGTTATTTACTTCTATTGTAGTTCAGCCTTAATAGGTAAGTTACAGGTATTTTGATAGAACCGACTCTGAATCTGCATCTCAATTAGAGTATGAGTCGACCAGTGGAACTAAGCATCTGATCTGCTGTATGCAGATAATCAAATGCGTTTTCTTAGTAACTCTAAATATGTATAAAATACACATGTCGCGTAAATCTCGTTAAGATAAATTCTTGCCTGCGTTTGAAATAATTAAGTATAATTGCGGAATGGGAATCATTCTGCTTCAGACACCGCAGACATCAAATTGCCAATTATATCTTCATTATTGCACATTTTCAATACTTTTTTTTTAATATTGATAAGCCCAGGTCAGAGGATGTAAGTATTACGTGAATGAATTAATCTGCAAGGAATCAAACTAGATATTTAATCAGAACATTGACCATGCGTATAGTGATAAATGTGCGAAATGCATTCAACATTGCGATATTCGAGTGGGTCGACATGACAAGTAATTGCGGTATATCGCCAATTAGTTTGAAAGTTCTCTTTTAGACTGTATCTAATGAATCTAAGGCTGTACGTCCAGCTTTGGCCCAGATGTGGGAATTGTATTTTATTTTAGGTCCTATATCAGAACGATGGGCTCAAATATTTCTTGCACCTTTTCAGATGCTTCTTTCGCATCTGTCCAGCTTAACATACTAAAAATATTAATTTCAAGAATGCTTAGTGAAGTCATATCGGAAATTAATAACCCATCAAAAGGAACAGGATATCAAGCGAGAATGTGGTGAAAGTCGCTATTCATGGTCTAATCATGCAATTTCGTTTGACATAAGCCGCAGAATTTCTTGAATCCGCAAGAGTATTAAAGGAGTAAGAGAAATCAAGGGTACTGTCATCAGCAAAACTATGGATGGAATTGAAAGTAAGCAAAAGCAGATCATTAATGAAAATTAAGAAGAAATACCGAGAGATAACCAATCCCTGGGGCATACCGGCATTTATAGGGTGAAGTTCGGATATAACGCCATCTGATAAAGGCCGTATTTGGTGGAGGAAAAGCTTTCAATCCATAATAGAAGAGAGAGAGAGAGGAGGAACCAAGTGCTTTAAGTTTGGCTAAAAGGGAATGATGCCAGACTCTATTAAAGACCTTTGAAATATCTAAGGCAACGATTTTAGACTCACCAAAATTGTGAAGATTACGTTTGCAACGTTCAGTAAGAGAAGTCAGCAAATCTCCGGGTGACCAGCCTAGAACGGAACCCGGCGATCGTTGATGAGTTGATTAGTTTCTAGATACTTTATTAATTTGAAAAGTTAATGATAGATTCAAAAAGATTCGAAAGAATCCAAGTACATAATTGCAATTGATCTATTATTACCAAATCTGTATTTCATGAAACCTTGTATCCGTCAAAGCATGCAAGCAGAATGCGAGCTGAGCGGGAGCCTGGTAAATATACTGTAAAGAAGCAAAGCAAGTCTTTATCCATGCGTACTTTTTGTTCCTGAAGCGTATCCACAGCTTAATCATTCCGTACAAGTTAATTGGGCTGATCTCGTGCTTTTATGATGAATCGATACATTATCCATGTTGACTGCATCTTGCTTGTCAGCTAGTGGCCTGCATGATGCAGCCTTTCAATTTTATTTATTGTATATGCATAGCACCAAAAATGTCATCGGATAGGGAAATTTATGTGGTGGTAGATATTTAGAATTTTAAACAATTTGTAAAAAATCGAAAATGTCCGAGCTGTTGGATTCACCTTATTTAAAATATCGAAACAAAAGAGGGTGTTCATTAACGTCCTTCGGGACCTCAAAATAGATAAATTTTGATTTTTGCAATTTTACGAGGTTCTATGTTTTGAGGACTTTTAAGACTTTCGTCGAGTACATTATTTATCTAGCAAAAAATAAACATGTATACCTATTTAAAAACGTTCACACAAATTAATAACATGACATTAAATAATATTCTGTATCTAGATAAATGTTATTTTTAACACAAGCTCCGACATCACCAATCCAGTGGAAGACAATAGAGAAGGATTTCGACATCATCTTGAATTTCACGCATTGCATTGGAGTCTGAAGGAAATATGGATGTGAAGCATGTAACTGCTCTGTCCAACACAGGAAATGAATATTTTAATTATGAAGTCCACGTATAACATGCAAATCACTACTTTCTCTACGTAGACGTTGGATGCCAAGGCCGAATGGCGGTGATATTCTTAAAAACTCCAAATGATATATAATAGTGCATTAAATTTGGCGAAAATCTTCCTTCTTTGGAACATGCACCAAGAAAATCGTTACTTACACCAAAGTCTATTCCAGGAGAATTTGTTAAATATTTTATATCGGAGGACGAATCCGTACCGTGGCAAAATTCAGTGGAATAAATTTTACTTTAAGAATAGTATTTATTCAAGAAGGAACTTATTTGGATTCTCCGGTATATAGCAAAAGCTATTTTTTGGTGACAAGTTTCAAGTCTTGGTTTTTTAATTTCTTTTTCATTATTCTACTTTTCATTTGTTTTTCCAGTCACTCAATTTCGCTATTTGGGACCTATTGATGAGTCAAAACCAAGACTTGAAACTTATCACCAAAAAATAGAATGAGTTGTGTGATGAAATAATAAATAAAAATTTTTTTTAGCTTTTGCTATATACCTAGAATCCAAATAAATTCCTTCTTGAATAAATATAAGTTTACCCGGTAAAAAATCTTGAAGAGTAATCTCTATTTTTATTTCTTCCTCCTTGGTGTAATATAGGAGTTTTTGCCTCATATAATTCACACCCAGAATTTATTCTGAGTTTATATGAGATGAGATCAATTTGATCTGTTTCAAGCGTCTACAGCAGGCTGTACCGATGAGTATAAGGTTTTATGCTAGTACGAAACGCTTCTTCTTCTTCCTTTCTCTTATTTTCTTTTTTCAGCCCACTACGGGCGTACACAGGCTCGATTCGTTTCGAATGTATCTGGTTTTTTAAATTTTTTTTATAAAAATTTTTTCTTTCTATTTTTTTCTATTTTGCTGATCTGTTTTTTTAAATTTTTTCATTTATTTTTCATTGTTCTATTTTTCATTAGTTTTTCAAGTCACTCAATTTCGCTATTTGGGACCTGTTAATGAGTCAAAACTAAGACTTGAAACTTGTCAACAAAAAATAAAATGAGTTGTGTGATGAAATAAGAAATAATTTTTTTTAGCTTTTGATATATACCGGAGAATCCTAATAAATTCCTTCTTGAACAAATATAAGTTTGCCCGGTAAAAAACCCTAAAGAGTAATCTCTATTTTAATTTAAGAATAGTAAAAAAAAAATTTCATTCAATCCCTGTTTTTTCATTGGCTGTGTTAAAGTCCAATGGTATTGTACAAATTATAAGAATGCAAACGATCCAAATGTCTAACCTGATGCAGAACATGAGCAGCTTCAAAGAATTTTATTTTAGATATTTTTTTCTTTTACTCTCCAAGCAGTAGATTCGAAGGACTGAAATATTTCTTACACCTTTTCAGAAATCCAAGACATTTCGATGCTTCTTTGACAATAGAGAAGATGTGATCTGTCCAATTTAACTTACTGGAAATATTAATGCCAACAATGCTTAGTGACAGTGAATTAGAAATTGATGCTCCATCAAAAGAAACGATAGTGGTTAAGTTATGGTCTTGTTTTAATGAGATGAGACAGCTTTGGGTCTTGCATTGAATTCGACGCGATTCGCTTTGCCCCAAGCGAGGATATTGTTAAGATCGTTATTCAATGATCTTATCATGCAATCTCGTTTAACACATGCAGCATGCCATTGGAGTCCGCAAGAGTGTCAAAGGAGTAAGCGAAATGAAAACTGTAAAGACTACGGTTCCAACGTTCCGTAAGCCAAGTCAGCAAGTCTCCAGAGGAGCGTCCAGCTCGGAAGCCATATTGTCGATCGTTGATGAGATTAGTTTCTAGATACTTCATTAATTTGGTGTTAATGATAGATTCAAAAACCTTTGAAAGAATCGAAGTGATTGCGATTGGTCAATAATTTGAGCTATGCTCTCCTTTCTTGGGAATAGGCTGAACGTGAGCTAGTTTCCAAGCAGTTGGAAATTTTAATTAACGGGGGCAAAAAACCATCAGGATCTGCGGCTTTGGAGACATTGATCCCCTTAAGGACCTTGGCTCTTGTAGACATCCACACGGGAGATGCAAAACAGGTGTTTGTGAAGTGGGTGGAAGACGAGAATTTGAAGCGAATCTAGCTGCTAAAATATTAGCTTTATCCAGGGAGTCAACAATTATTTCACAATTGTTAAGTAGTGAAGGTATAGAGGAACTGGTGAAGTTGTTTCTGATGGTTTTGACAAGGAAGCAGAGACCTTTGCTACCTTTGCGGCTTGCCAAGATTCTTTGTCTAATATACTGATGAAAAAGATTTTTTTTTTCCATGGATAATGCCTACTTGTAGGTGGAGAAGTAGGGCGGCACAGGTATGAGGTGGTAAATTGAAACGTGATTAAAAGTAGTTACGCTATCCGGGTTTGCACCACAGTTTTTGCTTCCCTTGTGCCCACACGTAGCGGCAAAATGCTACGATTTTTTTGGATGTGCGGGCATCTAAATGTAGGCTTTTGCTGTTTTCAAGTGTTGCGCCTAGATGTAGGCTTGGTTCTGAATTAATATTAGCACAGACAAGTAATAACAGGTATGCAAGGCCCATACTGAAAAGTGATGCCATTCAGTTCATATTAACCGACAAGATTAACTGACAAGTCTTTGGCTAACTTTAGCGAAGCTCCGAACGAACAGTGAAATGAACCGACAAAATTTTAACATTGACTGCAATCATTTTTCTTTTGCTCATTTTCGTTTGTAAACTGACGTAGAACGAAACAATTTTTATTTGTTTTCAGCTGATTAAATTGTTGTTATTGCTTGAATGAAGGGAATGGATGAGTGTGTGTTGGATGGATTGATTGGATAGGCACAGCCTGTGCAATGAATATGAGTGCCACGCTCCATCCAATATAAAATCAACGATGGCGCGGCCTGATGCAGGGAAGACCTAAATTTTTTCTAGAAGTTTATTGAATATTTTTTCTTTAGAATTTTTATGCATTATGGCCATCAATGGGTGTTTGGGGCGGTAATAATATTCATTTCATACATTTTTTCTTAGAAATTTACAGAAAATATTTCGGCAGAATTTTTATTCACTTTAGTGGCCGACTGGAGATATTTTCATTATATTAAAATATGTAACTAAATTAACATTTTATGAATGTGATATATTGATAATCTTTGTATTTTTAGACAAAATTTTTAATTTGTTTGATTTTTCCTAGAAATTTACTTTGCATTTTTTCTTTAGAATTGGTATACCTTATGGAGGCTGACTACGGCACACATGAAAGTATTGTATCTGAAAATACCGAAACATTTTCTGTAAATTTCTAAGAAGAAATTGAGGCCTTCCCTACATCAGAGGTCGAGATCGAGACTAGAGCTGAAAATTGGATCCGGATTTCTTAATATACGGATATCCGGATACCCGGATCTGCGAACTATCCGATTCCTGAGACCCGGATGCGAGCTATCCGGATCCAGATCCTAACCACCCGGATCCAGATCCAAACTATCCGGATCCGGATCCGGATCCGAGCTATCCGGATTTAAACTAAGCAGAAAAGCTTCAAAATTGTGTTGAGAAAATGAAAATATATATTTTCCCAACGCAACACTCAATCTGGAGGAAATTTTGTCCTTTTTTTTGCTTAGTCTGGATCCGGATAGTTTGGGTTCGGATCGGGATAGCTCGGATCCGGATACTAGGATTCGGATTATCCGGATACCCGGATTTGAGGAATCGTATCTTAATTATCTCGGATAATCCGGATAATAAATTATCCCAATACTTTCAGCTCTAGTCGAGTCTCTAGTCTAGTTGAATACTGCAGAACATCACTTTCGCCCATAGGCGCTGGATATCTGTTATTACGAGTACTTGTCTAATAATTAAAGTTAACAGTAGGAAATTTTTGTTCATGCCAATGGATTCTAGATGGTGGGTAGGTGGGGGGTATTATAATATAAGATAAAATAGGGAAATTTTCATCAGAAAACCTCTAAGGGCTTTTGTTTTCGAGATATGTATTATATTATATATTATTATATTATATTATTTTTGTTCATGCCAATGGATTCTAGGTGGTGTGGGGTGAGAGAAGGGACGAAATTTTTATCAGAAATTCTCTACGGGCTTTGGTTTTCGAGATATTAGTGACATTTGTTATTAGAAATTAGCTAATTGGCAATTAGCAGCTTGGTTGGTAATTAGCTAATTGGCAATTAGTAATGTGGTGTGATGCGTTTTACTCGATTTTTCAAACAAATTTAAGTAATATCAACACTTGCAGATAAGAAATATGAGGCATATTGAAGCAATGTCAGCAAATCTCTCCTCAAATCTTTCTACATGTAAACCAATTTAAGTAATATCAACACTTGATTTAACCCTTAAATACTCGCGCAATGTATTTTTTTGTATACAATGAAAATAATTTATGATTGATCGAATCTGTAAATATATGTATTTAATAAAAACTAATAGAAAACTTCCAGTTAAAGGTAAAAATATGGTTGCTGTGAGCTGTATTGATACAATTTCTTTTGTTAAAAAAATGTTAGCAAATAATAATATGCCAAATTAAATTTCAATATTTATTCACATCAAATTAATTATTTATTTCTAAATCTTAAGTTATAAACTGTTTCCCTATGTTCTATATTCAAAATTGGTAGCAATATTAGTGAAGTTCTATGAATCCTATCTTGGAAACGAAAGCGGTCCAGAGCATATGTCTCCCAATCCCAAGGTCCTTTTCTGGGCTCATATTCAATTATATAAACTTGTGGAGCACTAGTACTAAATGTAACTTTCATTATCACTAATAATTTAGAAATATTAATAATAAAAAACTAGTTTCATATTATTGACTTTTATTTATCGGTTATAATATGTAATTGTATATACATTTTCATCATGCTGAACAAATTCAATTTTGTATGAACGTCCGATTGCTCCTTTATTAATTACATAGAAGTTTCCTTTAGTGTTTTTTTTTTTCATTCAAAGAATCCTCTCAAATTCTGCTGTACCTCGAAGGAAGAAAAAGATGATAGTTTTCCAACTCGAGAACCGCACGATCTCCAAATGCAGTTTTACATCGCTTTGCAACAGCCTTATATTCCTGGCCCAGCTCCATTTGGGATGTCTGCAGGGTTGGTAAATACTGCTCCAGCTTCTTTAGTTCATCCATTGCGCGAGCCATTGTGTTACTCTATGTCGTTGTTTTTTCCTTGAATTCCAAAATGAAACTGATAGTGAATCTGATTCAGCTCCTCAATTTATAGGCACGCTTCCAAAACAAGTTTAAAGGCTGAAACACAATTGGAGCTTTTCAAGCAGCTTTATCGCCAGCTTTCTGCTAAACTCGACTGGAAAAGCCGAATTGAACACAATTGATGTTTTTGACATTTGGAACCCAGCGCTACACGCAGTAGTAAAGGAGAATCCTTCCAAAAAACACATCTCCCTGCCTTCGCGTAAGCAGCCTACCTATAAGCAGGTTGAAGAAAGTGTTCGGGTAGGTATTCTTCTTTCCAGCGGTTATCCTGAGGTGGCACTCAGAGAGGATCAGCTAATGTCCATACAGAGTGCCATCTTGAGAGAAATCGCGGCAAGAAAACAAAGCCCCATGAAGTCAAGATTTCAAGGCTCCACGTTAAGACAAGGGTGGTTGGTTCTCAACTGCGCCAATCAGGACACCGTGTCGTGGCTGAAAGGCATAGTAGAGGAGGGAAGGAGCTAACTTTGTTGTAATCGAAGAAAATGAAATTCCTCGTCCACAGGTTCTCGTGGAATACTTCCCAAACAGCGCCGAGGACCCTACGGATCTGATTCTCGACTACATCGAGGGTCAAAACTCCGGGTTAAAGGTATCGGAATTGATAGTACTCCGTAAAAGTACAGAAACCATCCGTCACGGACCATGAAGACACTCAAGAAGGCCAAGGGATTTAAGTTTGGCTCAGTTCGACTTAGACCCAAGGGTGGTGCAGTACAGGCTGTATCGCAAGCTGGGGAGGGCTCAAACCAGACTAAAAATCTGGTTTGCGACCGTCAGCCTTCGACATTGTCAGAAAGCCTAAACTTCCAGTCAAGGCAAAAGCGGGCGTTGGAAAAGCACTCGGGATTGCAAAACCCAATCCGGGGGCTTCTGCAAAGAAGTCAGTAAACACTAGGAAGAAACCCCCTCTGATCCGTGCCACGGCGGGCAAGACCAAGGATCGCTTAGGATCCTTCAAGGCTGACGAAGCCCACAAAAAGCCATCTTGGTCATGACCAGGGAGCACCTAAGTTGTCTCCAGATAAATCTTCATCACGCCAAAGTAGAATCAGACGTGCTTAGCAGGAACTTTATTGTGAAGAAGCTTAGACTGGCGCTCATTCAGTAGCCCTGGGTACATCCAAGCCACATCAAAGGACCTCACACAAAATCATGTAAGTTAATTTACAGTAAGGAGCATAAATTCCTCTTTCGCAGTTTATTTCGAGGGACGTAAGTAGTTGCAGTAGCGGTCAATACCAACTTTGGGAGGTAGCCACGAGACTGTAGTTACTCAGCCTACTTTCCCGGAGAAGTGGATACATTACCACCCCAGAGCTAAAACGGCTCATTAACTACTGCAAACGTAGAGGAAAGAAATTCATCGTTGGTTGCGATGCAAACGTACATCACACGCTAGGGGGCAGAACGGATATCAACGCTAGGGGTGAGTACCTTTACGATTTTATATATACGAATTTAGAGATACTAAATCGAGGTAATAAGCCAACCTTTATGAACTCTATTAGACAAGAGGTCCTGGACCTAACACTTGTCAGTATGTTTATAAGCGCACAAATAAGCAGGTGACATGTATCGAACGAGATTTCCATGTCCGATCACAAACATATCGATACAGACGCCACACTTAACACATGTCAAGAGTACCGAATCCCTAAACTAACTAACTAGGAACTCTATCGACAATACCTTAAGGCTGTAGTTGACTCTCCCGGCAGTAGCATTAGCATAACGGAAGAGCTTGACTCAGCCACTTCGCAGCTACAAACGGCTGTAATGATTTTATTCGAACACAGTTGTCCTCTGAAGCAAAAGACCTGCAATCGACAGGTACCTTGGTGGAATAGGGAATGCTCTAGGGTACGTTCGCCAATGTTGGAGAGACGTCAGGGTGGTAATTATACCCAAAACAGGAAAAAGGGTTAGTTATCTAACCAAATCGTTCCGACCCATCAGCCTCTCCTCATTCTTACTTAAGTCCATGGAAAAAATCCTAGACTTTAAATCGCCATTTCATTCAAAGCAGTTCGCTTATCAAGTTCGTACGTCTACCGAGACTGCCATTCACGCATTAGTCAAAGACCACGAAAAAGCTCTCGAAGCAAAAGAGTTGGCCTTATGTGCATTTGCAGACATAGAAAGAGCCTTCGATAACACCTCCTTCGATGAAATTAAATTAGCTGCCGACGATAAAGGCTTTGAGCCCTCCACGGTTAACTGGATAGACTCCATGCTTAGAAGCAGGAAGATAACCACAACTATAGGGAACTGTTCAATCACGATCACTGCAGCAAAAGGCTGCCCACAAGGAGGAGTTCTCTCTCCACTCCTGTGGTCGATCGTGATTGATGACCTGGTAGTAAAACTGACCAGTTCAAGTTTTAATGTACAAGTCTACACGGATGAACTAGTAGTAACAATACTGGGCAAGCAAGATCAAGTTATATCCGACCTTATGCAAAATGCCCTCTCCAAAGTCCGCACGTGGTATTTAAACAAAGGCCTTAGCATAAACCCCAATAAGACGGTTATCGTTCCGTTTACAAGAAGATCGAAGCTTTCACTAGCGGCTCCATTTCTTGACAACACTGAATTGATAATTTCAGACGAAGTCAAATATTTGGGGATAACTCTAGATAAGAAACTTACCTGGAATTCGCATCTGTTCAGAGTGACGGATAGAGCGGTGCGATCTCTCTACACGTGTTGTCGCTTCATTGGCAGAACATGGGGTCTGAAGCCAAAAATGATGTACTGGATGTACATCACGATTGTTAGACCCATGGTCACCGATGCGGGCCTCGCATGGTGGCCAAAAACTAATAAAAAACGGCTGAGGCTCTGCTTCAAAAACCCAACGGCTTGCCTGTCTAGGAATAACTGGTGCCTTGAGAACCTGTCCTACAGCAGTCATGCCTTATTAAACCTTCCATCCCTACATTTGGAGGTGCTATTAGAGTGCAAAAGGAGAAATAGTTAAAGCCAGGGGATCTGGTTGGTCATTTAAGTATCTTAAAACAGATAAGCTTCGAGCAAATGACGACAATATCTGATATAATCACACCCAAGGTGGATTTTGAAAGACCATTCCAAGTGATTCTGGGAGACCGACAGCAATGGCGTTTCACTAAAGGATCGATGGTGTGGTATACAGACGGTTTACAAAAGAACAATTAAGTCGGATTGGGCGTATAAGGCTCCAAATGACATATATCAAAGGCTCTGGGCTCTACTTCTACCGTATTCCAAGCCGAGGTATTGCCCATAATAAAATGTGCCATTACCTGCATTAAAAGAGCCATAAATGGCTCAACCATATTAATATCCTGAAGGAGATTTCTCGTCTAACAGACTGAAATTTATTGAAAATAATTTCAATAAATTTACAAAATGCATTTTAAGTGCAAAAAAATTATTGAACTTTTCGACCCAGCGATCAGAGAGGTCTCATCGGTATGGTTATCTCTGATCGCCTACCATAGAAGTTCAATGTTGGAGGTCACACCAATTGCCCATATAAATACTTTTTATAAAAAGTATGTGTGAATTATATGGTGGCAAGATAACTCATTGCGCTTTGAAATTGGGTGATATCCTCTCAGACAGTCAAGTTGCCGTCAAGGCTTTAAAGTCCTACAAACCCTCTGTTGATCTTGGCTCTTTTGCCTCGATATTGCTGTGTAGAACTTAGGGTGTTACACCGTAAGTAGTGTTGTGGGTGCATCGGCTCTTAAACCGGTACACCAGAAAGCTGTCGGAGTTACAGTGCCTCAAGCAGACTCACTTAAGGTAAAATTAAAAGTCTTGGTTCACTGTATCGTAGCAACTAATTAATTCTTTATTGAAATTCGCTTTTTATAATGTTACAAAAATGCCTAATTAGCTAAATACCAAAATTCACAAATAACTTACCACAGAATGAAAGAATTTCCCTAGCCACAAAGTTCGCACGCGCATTCCTTCAATTATCTCACCGGTGTCGACTTTCGTCTGGCTTTATCATTTCAGTCAGAATAATTTTGCTGATATGCAAAATAAAATGCAAAAAGATATACAAGGTGAAACCATGTGAAGATCTTAGAATATGAGACTAGCGAAATTCTTCCTGTGATAAGTTTGTACATGTATGTATATGCGTACTATCTAACTATTTTTTAATGTTATGTTAATATAGAAAATGTAATGATGAACATCCTCCCCCGCGTTGAATGATGAATTCAACTGTTGAAATCTATGTTGAAATCGGGAACTTGTTTTTCTTCATCTTGATCTGAGGTGCAATCCGCTTGACTGATGTATCGCCTCGGTTGTGGGGTTGGCTTAGTTGGAATCCGGGAACAAATGTGGGATTTGTAAGTCCAAATTATGAAGATGATAATGGCAAATACCAATGCCAAACCCGTATAGCCAATAGCAAATTGATGAACATCGTGAGGGTGAATTGTTGGAAGATCGATGTGGAGCTGTTGAATTTGTTTTTGAATGGATTCTAATTCTGTCCCTTGTGGTTTGAAATCAGGTCCGTCTGATATGTTAGGACGTGGTCCCTCCAATTTCACTTGTTGAGTTAGATTTGTGGTAGGTATGTACGACATCCTTGAACTGGTCGGGAAAGCATTGTGGCCGCGTATGGTGATCAGAGGCTGTTTGATGATACATTCCTTTTGAAGTCTTAAAATGCCTGATCCTTCGATGGCCATTTGGTTGACTGTGTCTTCACATACGACATTGATCGTGGTTTTTTCTTTCAAAGCAAACAGCCATTCATTTGGATTATGAAGTTGAGTCCAGTGTGGGCCATCTCCCGTTTGAACAATTTTGCACGTGGGGGATTGTGGTAGGTGGTTGATGAAATCTATCTCACAAACCCCGAGGGCAGATCCCTTATGATATATGGGATGATGTTGCTTGCATAAGTGTCGACCTCTGGTGATGGTGCGGCATGCCTGGAGACTATGCTCGGTGAGTGGGTAATATTGGTCTCGATGGAGATTCACCACCAAGTATGGGAATGATGGTTGTATGGCTAAGAACGTGTTGTTGATCAATGTCGGAACTGGAATGATGCTAAACAATGCAAAATCCTCGAGTGTGCATAAAGGGAGTCTGAGTTTAAAGATGATGTGTTCGGCCGTTGGTCTTCCTTCGATTGTCATTAAATTGTAAAATTGCAAGACGTCATCTATTGTTAGTGGCAGCTTTAATGATGAAGGAAGATGACCTTTGATTGTGGTTAATTCCTGACGCATCTGATCTGGCGTGATCAGTTGTGGACTGATTTTTCCGTTATGAGTATCCACTAGTACGTGTAGGATGACGCCTTGGATTCTTTGAAAATTTGAAGCTGTCAACATGGCTTGCATTGCCAACGTGATGAAGACATTTGATAGTTTCTCCTGATAAATGTCTTGGTGTATGCCATTAATTTCTGCAGAAATCTTGTTGAGATGAATCTCCCAATTCCTGAACTGCTTGTCTATCGTCTCTTGGTTCTTCCGCATGATGTTGATGGTCGCATCAATGATTGAAGTTTGATTCTTGATAAGGGCTACTAAGTGATTCTCGTTTTGCTTGATTTCGTTGATCGTTTTAGACATGGCTTCTGCATATTCAGAGTCTAACACTCCGAACAGGGTATTCGCGATATTACCTATGAAATTTATGGTACCTCTTTTTGCTCTGCCTTTGTTTTCTGTTGGTAATAATAGCTCATTATTTGCTGAGAGTTCCTTAGTTAGAAATTGGAGGTGCTCCATGATTTGTTCACATGCATTCCTCTCAATTATTTGATCACATACGGTTTTAAGTATGCGACTGGAGTTGTCGAGTGCATCGAACTCTTTCCAGAAAGGTTGCATGTCGTAATATGCCACCAGGTTCCACTCGCTGGATATTATGTTGGTAGAGCCTAGGCCTTCAAAATAAATGCCTGGCTGCGACTTGAAAGGGGTCGTTTCAACAGGTGCACTTCTAGTTGTCGAAAATGTGAGACAGACAAGGAACAATGAAACGAATGCTGATCTGATGGATCGTCGTTGCCTTTTTCTAGGAGCTGTGTCTGTTAGAGAAGTCTCCCTAGTTTGACTCGATGTCGAATTAATGGAAATTGACCTGCGATGCGGGTTACTTTGATCGCTCGCTGGTCGAGCAGTTCCTTGTGCTTCTATATCATCTATGGTGTTTGAACTGGGCGGTTCGATTTCATCTTCTTCTTGATCCTCGTTCATAGGTAAAGGCGCTAGTTTGTGAATAGCGCGTCGTAGTGTCCCATTTGCAGTGCGTACATCAGCGACGCGTACCAAATTGTCGGGTCCTGTGTATGTTTTCACAATTCGTCCAAGCGGCCATTTGAGGGGTGGAAGATTGTCTTCTTTGATAATCACCATTGTGTTAGGTTGGACATTGTGGCAGCGTTGCTTCCATTTGTACCGTTGCTGTAGTTGATTTAGATATTCGCTAGACCATCTTCTCCAGAACTCCTGTTTGAGATGAGAAACGAGTTTCCAACGGGTGATGATGTTTGAGTGTTGCGGGGTTGCAGTTGCGTCCATTGTGCTCGTCAGAGGCTCCCCAATGAGAAAGTGACCTGGGGTCAATGCTGCTAGATCATTGGGATTCGTCGATAGTGGTGTTATCGGACGTGAATTCAAAATTGCCTCGATTTCAATGACGGTGGTTTCTAATTCTTCATAGGTCAGCGAAGCTGACGTTAACGTTCGCTGCAAGAGATGCTTGGCTGATTTTACAGCTGCTTCCCATAGGCCGCCAAAGTGTGGGGCTCGGGGAGGGATTAGATGGAAATCAGTGCCGTTTGTGCTGCAAGTTGTTGCTATTTTTCCATCCATCTCTTCACCTTCGAGCATTTTTCGTACTTCTGTGAGTTGGTTTCTGGCGCCCACGAAGTTCGTGGCGTTGTCACAATAAATCTTGCGGCAATGCCCTCGTCGTCCCGTGAACCTTTTGAGTGCTCCAATGAATCCTAGTGTTGTGAGATCACTTACAACTTCTAGATGGGTGGCCTTGGTCGCGAAGCAGCAGAAAACAGCTATGTAACTCTTTTGTGGTCGTTTTCCTCTTATTTTGAAATGCGTCCAAATGGGTCCGCAGAAATCGACCCCAGAGTTCACGAATGGTCTGGCGGGTTGCACACGGTCGGCGGGCAAGTTTCCCATTAATTGCGATAGCATCTTTGGGTTTGCTCGTGTGCAATGAACGCAATGCTGGACAGCAGAGCGAGCCAGGATTTTTCCTTTCAGTGACCAATATTTTTGTCTTGCCATTGCGAGAAGAGTTTGTGGTCCTTCATGATGGTTCTCCTTATGTATGTCATTAAGAAGGAGTTTAGTGAACTGATGTCCGTATGGTAGTAGCATAGGGTGCTTAGAATCGAACCCAAGTGTTGATGCTTGTAATCGTCCACCAACTCTCAGGATGTCTCGGTCATCCAGGAATGGAGTTAGACTGCTCAAAGAGCTGTTTTTGCTCACCTCACCATAGCGTTTTATATTTGCAATGTCCTGCATGAAAGGTTGCTCCTGCATTGTTTTTATAATTAATGCTTGAGCTTCATCTAATTCTTCACTGCTTAACGCTTTCCCGTTAATTTCTCCTTGAAACTTTTTCTTCGTATGAGCTATGAAGCGTAAGATATAGGCCATTACACGTTGTAGCTTTCTGAATGAATTCCCATGGTCGATTGCGCTTATGATACTTGTTGAGCTGGGGGTGACTACTGTTGACAAAGCAGTTCGCTTATGTTCGACTGTGTAATCTGTATCATTGCTTCTGTATGGATTGGGCCATATTGATTCTGCTCCGTGTAGAAACATGGGACCGTAAAACCATAATGTTGACCCGCTTAATTTCTCTGGAGCTAGGCCTCTTGACAATACATCCGCTGGGTTCTCCTTGGAATTCACATGGCGCCATTGGGTGGAAGTGGTGACATCTTGAATTCTAGCCACTCGATTGGCCACAAATGTGTGAAACGATGAGGACATGGAGTTTATCCAAGCCAAGACAATTTCGGAATCGCTCCATAAATAGATGTCCTGATTTGCGATGCTCAAATCTGTGCTGATTCTTCGAGACAGGTCAGCTCCCAGTTTTGCTGCGCACAGTTCCAGTCGCGGTAACGTTGTCTGATTTGCAGGGGCTACTCTAGATTTCGCACAGAGTAGTCGAACTGTAATGAGGTCATTCTTATCAACTGATCTCACATATGCAGCAGCTCCACATGATTTCTCTGATGCATCTACGAATATGTGAATTTGCGTGCACTTCGGAATTCGATGAGAGAAAACATGTCTAGGAAATCTTATGGTATTCAAGGTTTTCAAGCCCTCACGAAACTTGGTCCATGACGTGTATAATTCCTGGGGCAATGCGGCGTCCCAGTCCAGCTTCAAAGTCCATAACTTCTGGAGAAATAGTTTGGCTACTACCACAACTGGAGCCATTATTCCCAACGGGTCATATAAATGGGCTATGTCTGAGTACGCTGTTCTCTTAGTAATCCGTCGGCCATCGATCCAGGACGCCTTTATGCTAAGGTCGTCAGTCTTGGGTAGCCAAATCAGACCAACAGTTTTTATATGCTCCTCCACCTTGTTTGCAAAGTCTAACTGTATTTCTTTATCTTCGTGGGCTATATCACGCATTAAGCGTGGATGGTTTGCGCACCACTTTCGTAACTTAAAGCCGGCTGTGTGCAATGATAATTGTAATTGTCGCTGTGTCTCAATGGCGTCTGAGAGATTGTTTGTTCCCGTGAGAACATCGTCTACATCAAAATCATGTTTCAGCACCTTTGAAGCTAGTGGGTAACTTTCGGGGTGGTCGTCTGCTAATTTCTGTAGACATTTCGTGGCCAGATATGGGGCGCTGGTAGTTCCATACGTGACCGTGTTGAGTTGAAAGCATTTGATGCTCTGGCTGGGATCAGCTCTCCACCAAATCAATTGATATTTTATGTCAGATTGTACCACATTGACTTGCCGGTACATTTTCTCGATGTCGGCGGTGAATACATATCTTGGCAGGCGAAAACGCAATAGGATGGAAAACAGTTCATCTTGTACTATGGGACCCGTGTGTAGGACGTCATTTAGGGATATGTTGGATGATGTTTTGGCTGAAGCGTCGAATACCACTCGGAGTTTCGTCGTGCTACTCTCAGGCTTAGCGATGCAATGATGTGGAAGGAAGTAGTATGGCTTCTCGATTCTAGTTAAGTCGACTTCCTCCATATGTTCTAGCTTTGCGTATTCTTCCATGAAATTGGAATATGCTGTCTTGAGTTCTGAGTCCTTGGAAAGCTTACGTTCCAATGACAGAAACCGTCTATAGGCGATATCCTTTGATTCCCCCAATGCTGTGGGGCTATCTGCAAAAGGCAAACTGACAGCGAAACGGCCGTATTGGTCTCTATAGGTAGTCTGAATGAAGTGTGCTTCAAAATTTCTTTCTGCTGTGGTGAAATTGTTCTTATTGGCTCCTTCGGTGTCTTCCAGGCGCCAAAATTTCTCAATCTGCTGATCAAGAGCTTCATCTTCGGTACATATTCCGCACGCTGCTTTACTCTGTGGGACACCATTAGTTTTGCCTGCTATGGCCCACCCGAAAACTGTATTCTGCATTTTTGGTAGCGTTTCTCCCAATTTGATTTGTCCCACCGACAAGATTGAGTAATAGATCTCTGCACCAATGAGGAGGTCTATTGGGCCCGGCTGGTTAAAGTTCGGGTCCGCTAATCTTATGTTGTGTGGTACTGGCCATGTTGAAGTGTCTATTGATTTTGCTGGTTGTGGTGAAATGATTTTCGGAAGTACATGAGCTTCAATTCTAACAGCAAATCCACTTATTTTCGACTGTAGTAATATGCTAACTCTGCGTTGAGATTGTTGCTTGCGTTGGCCAATGCCTTCAATATATAGTAACTCGGAAACTCCAGATAGATTCAGTTGTTTTGCCATCTTGTCCGTCATGAAGTTAAGCTGGGAGCCGGAATCCAATATGGCTCTGCATTCCACGCATTTGCCCTGGTTATTGACCAGATTTACCATGACTGTGCTAAGAAATATGTAGTCCTTTGAAGCTTGAAGGCTTTTCGTTGTCAACGAGATTGATTTAAGTTGGTCGTCGAATGATGTGGATTGATTTGATGCTGATTGTGCCATCGTACCTGTCATGTAGTTATTCCTGCTAGGCTGCTGTACTGAGATGGTTGATCTTGGAGGAGGTGTCTCTATAAGCAGTAATGTGTTGTGTCGTTTAGAGCATTTTGTGCACGTTCTTGATGGACAAGTGTCGGCCCTGTGTCCGGCCTTGAGGCAATTAACGCAAATGTTTAAATCTTTAATTACGCCGAAGCGTTTGCGTGGCGTTAGTTGAATGAATTTCTGGCAGGCAAAGATTTGATGATTGCCTTTGCACAGAATACATGTTGGTCCAGCCGAGACAGCTGTGAAAGACCTGGATGTGGTTGTCCTTTTATGAGGATCTTCCATTGATCTGCCCTTATTTCCTAGAGCTTCCAAAGACTGAAAGCGCATCTCTAAGAAGTTTTGGAAGCCTTTGAATGATTGCAATGCTCTGGGCTGAGTGAGAGATTGCTCATAGAGCGTGTGTGTTACTCTGTCCAATTTCTTGACCAATATGTGCAACAACAGTGGATCCCAATGGCTTGTGTTGATTCCTAAATTCTCTAGACCAAGGAGGCATTCTTGCGTTATGTCGTGTAACGCCTTAATTGCAGGCGCACTCTCATAAGTTACTGTTGTTTGTGACAGTAATTTGTTCAACAGTGCAGTTACCAGCAATCTAATGTTCTCGTAACGTTCCTTAATGATCTTCCATGCAGCACAAGTTTTTCGGCTTCTCCCGATAAGCTGCTCTTTAAGTACCACATTTTCTGCGAGTCGACCATTGCTTGTTTGTGTACCACTTCGTTGAAGAGGTCGTAAAATGGTCGCCACTTCAAATAGTCACCATCGAACTTTGGTAAGACTATTTTCGGAAGCTTCATGATTGAGGTTGCGTTCACCATTGGTGCGGATGCGATGGCGTGCTGACTTAAACCAGCATGCAACTCCAGTAAGACCTTCTGTGTATCCTCCTCTAGACTGAAATATTCTTCAAACTCTGATGCGCTGGGATCTTCAACTGATTCCCATATTGAGTAGTGTAACTGTTGAATATCATCCCAGTATCTCTCAACCGTGCGTATTTTAAGTTGATAGAACTGTTGTGCTTGAGGCTGCTGGGTTGCAGCTGTTATCCCAGTGAGCATTCTGCGCAAGGCATTCATTATTGTTTGCTGCCGTTGCTTTATTTTGGAGATATTATTGCTGGCGTCAAAAGATGTGCTTGTCTTGATGTTACTGCGAGGTTCTTCTACTCGTGGATTTTCTCCAGTTGGCTTCCCTTGTGTTTCTTGTTTTTTGTCATCTGAGGTCGGCTGGTTCCTCTTATCCTCGGCTGTACTACTGGGATTTAGCTTCTTCAGCTCTGTAAGCTTGTCCATGATGTCTCGTCTTGTCTTCTCGTATTTTTGCTTTATGCCGTCATAATAAGCCTTTGCGAAATAGGCATGCTCCAATTTTGCCCCATACACATTTCGAATCTCAGTGTCGACTTCATCAAATTGTTTCCAGAGTTCATCAAGCGTCGTCAATGTTACTTCAAGATACGTTTGGTTCTTTCGTGATGAAGTGTCCTTACCATAATTGCTAGCAATAGCCTTTATGTCTTCTCCTGTGTTGTGCTGCTGAACTGCGAGCTCATCTAGACTCATGACTAGTGTTTGCGGGTGGTGATTATCTCTTCGGAAGAAATCACGTCGGGGTCACCAAATGTTGATCTTGGCTCTTTTGCCTCGATATTGCTGTGTAGAACTTAGGGTGTTACACCGTAAGTAGTGTTGTGGGTGCAGCGGCTCTTAAACCGGTACACCAGAAAGCTGTCGGAGTTACAGTGCCTCAAGCAGACTCACTTAAGGTAAAATTAAAAGTCTTGGTTCACTGTATCGTAGCAACTAATTAATTCTTTATTGAAATTCGCTTTTTATAATGTTACAAAAATGCCTAATTAGCTAAATACCAAAATTCACAAATAACTTACCACAGAATGAAAGAATTTCCCTAGCCACAAAGTTCGTACGCGCATTCCTTCAATTATCTCACCGGTGTCGACTTTCGTCTGGCTTTATCATTTCAGTCAGAATAATTTTGCTGATATGCAAAATAAAATGCAAAAAGATATACAAGGTGAAACCATGTGAAGATCTTAGAATATGAGACTAGCGAAATTCTTGCTGTGATAAGTTTGTACATGTATGCATATGCGTACTATCTAACTATTTTTTAATGTTATGTTAATATAGAAAATGTAATGATGAACACCCTCAAAAACTTATTAAGGAGAAACAAAGTTATCCTCATGTGGGTACCTGGACATGAGGGCCACAAAGGCAATGAAATTGCTGATGGCCTAGCCAAAAGAGGAGCGGAAACTCAGTTTGTCGGACCAGAGCGATTTTGTGGCACTTCAAAGTGTTACCTCAGAGCTGCCCTAAACGACTGGGAGAATAAACAAAAATAACTGTATTGGGAAAGGCTACAAGGACTTCGTCAGGCAAAAAAGTTTATCGACACTTCTGGCGGAGAAACAAAAGAACTCCTACTCCTTAGAAAAACAGAGCTCTTCTCAGGTCATTGTCCCTTAAGGTATCATCTAAACAAGCTGGGCTTGGCTGAGACTTCATCTTGCAGTTTCTGTCAGGATGCTCACGAAACCTCGGCGCACTTGCTCTGCAACTGCGAAGCATTGACCAGGAGGAGACTACTCCACTTCGAATATGCTTTTCCTCCACCAACCTACGTGTGGAACCTAAATCCCAGAATAGTTCTAGACTTTATTAACAGTCTGAACCCAGAAAGGGAGTAAATGCAAAGAGGACTCACAATAGATCTTTCAGGTCAGTGAGAGCGAGGCTAACGCCTGCACACCCCTTCACAAATCTAATCTAATGTAGAATCCTCAAAGTTTTATATTATATATATATATTTATAGGAAAAATGTCATCAGCAATGAAACTCCAAGAACAAACCGACTACGTATGGCCCGAATTTACAGCCATTTCAATCTGCAATAATCTACTTACTAGGATTAGGGATATAATTAACCTAGGCTAAATGAGCAGATTTCTATATAAACATATTTCTTGACATTACTTAACCCAACAAAATTTCAATGTCAGTATTCTAATTCCAGGCTGGACCTTCAGAAGCTGATTACAAAAGTTATTTGAAGTTATTTTTAATTATGTGAACAGAATCAATATTTTTGAAATGTTTTGTATAAAAATCCAAAGCTAATAAATATTACTACAACTATACACTGACGAAATTGCATGCAGATACCATCAAAGCCCCAAATAGGAACAAATGCAGAAAGCACTCAGTAGTAACAGCATAGCTAATACTTAAGATAACCCATTACAATTTCGCTTCACTACTCAATATATAAAACCAAAGTTTGTCAAATTTAAAATTGAAGCAGATCTCCTACATGGCTGCATTTTATGGCCAATATAATTCAATCTTTATAGATCCGAAAAACAAGATCATGACATTCCCCTACTTATTAACTACCCAATCACCCTGACCAATCCGGCTGCCAGTAAACTAACTTTCCTAAGAATAGTCCAAAATTTCTACTTGGGCATAATCTGATAAAAAATATTGATCTTTATGCGTCGATTTGTAAATTTTGATTTGATAAAATACCGAAGACAAATTAGTAATAAATCAAGGAGATAACTCTAAAAATTGATGTTATACCATAGATGCTTCCCATTTTTTCTGTCCGAAAAATTTAGGATTTGAAAGTAAACAAAATAGACATTTACATTTAGTTTTCCTTTATTAAGTTGAAAAAATCAACTCAAATTTTCTCTAATTAAAAAACCATTTCAAAAACTGTTCACAACTGAAAATCACAGTGATTAATATTTCTAACTAGCTACATATAAAAGTTTTATGGCTCTATTTAAGGAGATAAAATAAAACAAATTCGTGTAAAACCTTATCGGTATATAATATTGCATTTAAAATAATAGTTACGTTATTTACTTATTTACAGATAGATAACGATTATATTTACAGTAATCGATGAAAGCTATACTTATTAGGGAAAAAATTATTTACAAGTTTTTGAAAAGGGCATCATACAGAAATAATATTATATAAACAAAACATAAAAAATAAAATACTCAAAAAATACATACATCATTTTCATAAATAGAAAGTGTCATAATTCCTGTAATATTTATCTTTTCTATGAAAAACAAAAATGGTAATTGTAAGTAGAAAACGTATACTTTCATTTTAAACTATACAAAAAGTAATTTACTAGTGCTGTTTGTTGGACTACTATTCAGCAACAGATTCCTTTCTTCCAACATGAAGCCACTTGAAAGTTTTCCATTTGTATATAATTTACCATTTTTAGGAAAAGCATTATTTATTGGCTCCTGTACATTGCTAACCCACTCCTTATTTGTAAAAGGTAAGGCCGCGTCCTTCGAAAAATGTTTTGCCTGTATTTAAACACATTATAATAAAAAGAGCAACTAAGAAATCACCAATTCTTTCTGCATACCCTATTATAGCAAAGAACACCAATTATAGCCATTGACATCCCCAAAATGTTGACCCATGTCACAGGATTACCCAAAATTAAGAGCGATACACCGATAACGAAAATACGTTTAGAGGCACTTGCTACCGCATACGTAAGTGGAGTCACCAGAGATAAAACGCTAAACGCAATTATATTTTGAAACCAATTTAGAACTCCATCCATAAAGAGAAGAGCGATAACACGATGATCCACATTTACCTACCCGAGTAAAAAAAGGTAAAGTAAAATTAAAATTATTTAACATTTTCAATTATTAATTTTCATACTTACAATAACGGGATGCTTAAGTATACTAAATGCATCAATATAAATCCAAATTGGAAGAAACATGAAGAGGGCCAATCGTCCAAGGATATGCAATAATCTTAGATGGTGAATACCTGTGTCTTTAAGTACCTAAAAAAAATATTTTGTTTTGATTATGGCAAAAAATAAGCAAGCCACTCTTTGCGCTTACCTTTTTGGAAAAAATGTTTTGTAGGGAAAATCCCATTGTCGAAATTAAAGCACAAATCAGTCCGATAACATCAAACGACAACTCAGTCATTGTTGCAACCCCAACTCCAAATATAATCGGGATTAAACTCAGGTACACAATTAGTGTTTGTTTCTCTTTGAGTATTATACGTGAAAGGATCACAGTAAAAAGAGGCATTGTAGCTTTTACTGTAAAATTTTTATATTTAGTATTTTTTATAAGATTTATAAGTTTAAAATTGTATTTCTAGACATATTATAATAAGAACAAAATGGTACAGGTTGGACACTTCGAAAGTTATGGAAAAATAAGATGGATTAAGAGCGACATCTTTAGCATAATAAACTATTCATGCAGGCACATACCCGTATACATGGTGAAAAATTCAAATGAACAATCAAGTTCAGCGTTTCCTAATTTTATTTGCTTGGTTATGAGTAATGGGAGGGGATATTTGATTGGTTTTTTTTTTAAACAGTTCTTATGTATAGACTAATAAATAAAAAATATAAAGATCAAGCAGCGCATAGCTTAAACTAAAAAACTGGGTACGAAGGTTGTAAAGAAAACAGTCTATGATAATTCAAACTGTCCCAAGTAAAGCGCCTACGAATATATGTGACATGGGACATAGGAAATAGCACTATATCTACATAAAAGAAATGTGAAAGAATTAAGGCAGAGAACAATCTTAAGCAAGAGATCTGATCTATTCTATTCTATTCTATCTAGATTTTGCTCGGCTGCATTGAGCAAACGTTGTCTATTATATACCCGCGAATGTCTATAATATACCCGCGAACATAATGATTCATTTCTTATAAAAAAAAAACAAGAGCATGAAAAAAATTATTAGTCACCATAAACACTACCTTATTTTTGCCTAAAAAAAATTTTAAATTTTATGCTAATAACAATTATCTCGTTTTTGCTGAAAATGTTTCTAAAACATTCTTTTCGACCTTCTCCCGCCTTTCTTTAACAAAATTTTGATGACCGCTCATCAGACATCGGTCAACCTTTCCTCTCCCAGAGTGCTCCTCAGCCAGGTCTACACTCTTCAAAGCGTACTGAATTACCGTTCTACGGTCGACGTAGTGGATGGGATTGTGCTCAAAAACGCACACGAAAGAATTTCGGAATATGAAACCCATTTTTACATTCTGACAAATTGGGCTATAAGGAAATGCAAAAACATCCTTAAAGATACAACTTGAATAATTTCAAAACAGCAGAGGACAAAATAATATTATATATAAATATCACCTCTGCATACACAGACTCAATTCGTGGAATTTATGCTGCACACAGCTTAACTATGATTTACGCTTCGACGAAGTCGGCATTCGCAACTACGAAAAAACGTTTAGTGCGGAAGGCAAGAATATAAAACGAGTTCAGGACACAAATTGCATCAAATCTCTCCGTGCAAGGATAACTGTACATAAAGTTCAATTCATGGGAAAAACAGGCTGCCTTAGTTATTAATTAACTTTACAAATTAGAATATTCAAATACATTAGACTACATTAGTCTTAGGCTTTTAGCGGTAAGAAACGTATCGTAATGTTATAAATAATAATTAAATAAATAAATGGGGAAAACATCATCAAATACGAGCATCGCGTACTACCTATTGCAGAACTATCTGCAAAGGCTCAGGAGTCAGAAAATATGGATTTCCGGA
Organism: Dioctria rufipes; assembly: GCA_963924295.1. Classification (NCBI taxonomy): domain Eukaryota; kingdom Metazoa; phylum Arthropoda; class Insecta; order Diptera; family Asilidae; genus Dioctria; species Dioctria rufipes. The sequence continues at coordinate 70,189,601 of OZ002742.1, forward strand.
AATACAAACAACAAGTACAAGACACCAGGAAAACATTGCAAATAAATCAAAATACGGACTTACATTTCAATGCTTCTATTTTAATTAAGTTAAGTTTAGTTACGGAAAATAAAAAAAAAATTAACCGTTCAAGAGTGCGAAATTAAAAAAAAATTTAAATGAGTTAAAACAATTATCCAAAGACAAAAAACAACAAATCAACAAAGTGAACCCCCATTGATTATAAAACCAACGGTTAAACAAAATGTAATGAAAACAAAAGAGGATTTGCAAAAGAGTGTTGACCCCACAAATTTCAAATTTACTGGGATGTGAAGTAATCATAATGGTAACAATACAAAGTGACTTAAAAGAGAAAACCCTTAAAATAAAGACAATAGTAGAGCAGAAATTAGGTAATATATATGAAGTTAAACTTCCAGTATTATGTAAACCAAAAATATATACTATATACCAGGAATACAGCATAAATGGGGTGAAGATGAATTAATTCAGCAAATTAGATGTCAAAATATCACTTAAAGAAAAATGAACTTAAATTAGTTGAAGTTGATCATGACGGTTTTTAAAAAGCTCTGGAAAATGAAAAAATTAATATCGGATGGGATAGGTGCAATGTGTATGATGAAATTAACGTTAAACGATGTTTTAAATGCCTGGGTTTCAATCACAAATCCGGAGAAGTCGAAAAAACTGAAGTGGGTGCAAAATGTACAGGAGAACACGATACAAGGAAATGCAAAAGTGATGTAATTATTGAAAGATGTATAAACTGTGAAAAAGCTAATGAAAGATTGAAGCTTAACTTAGAGAGTAATCATAATGTGATGAGCAAAAAATGTCCGGTATTTATAAACAAACTAAAAATGGAGAAAAAACGATTAGGTTTTTAGCAATTACGGAAAATTAAATGTGTGTATTTAAATATTCAAGGTTTAATTAATAACATGACGGAACTTGAACATTTTATAAATACAGGGGAATATGAAATCATAATGCTAACGGAAACCAATTTAAAAAGGGAGAATGAAGATGGTGAAGTGATTTTGGAGAAATATAAACTGATTCGTTGTGACTCAAATTCAAACCGTACAGGAGGGTGGTTATATATCTGAGGAAAAAGTGGCAATTTGAGATAATAGAAAACATAGAAACAAACACAGGTCTTTGGTGGATGGTTATAAAGTGTGCTTTAAATAATAAAAGACTAATGATCGCTCTTACGTATAGATCACCGAGTTACTCGGAACGTGAATTTTGTGTACGTTTCAATGAATGGATGAGTGTGTTTGATGAGTGGACGGATGATATATTGGTTGTGGGAGATTTTAACATAAATTGGTGCAATAATTATATTTATAGAAATGAAATTCAACGAATTGCTCAAGATAATGGAATAAGCCAGAAAGTGGGTGAGTTTACATGAATTTCAAAGACTTCTAAGACATTAATTGACTATGTGTTTGCAAATTCAAAAAATATAAGTGTCAAGATAAACTGTAACAAGTTAAGTGATCATAAAACCCTTGATACTGAAATTAATAATCATAAAATAAGAAGTAAGAGTAGTGAGAAAATCGAGTATGTGCGCTATGATAGAGAACGTTTCAGTGATGCACTTAAAAACATTGGAATTGCAAATTTAAACAGAAATAATTACTTAGATTTGTGTGCGGAGGGGTCTAATTACAAATATGAGAAGCGTATTGGAAAAGTTTAAAGTGATAAAGCGAGAAAAAGAGAATGCGTATGCAAAAGCAAAAATTAGTAATGAACTAGTTGATTGGAACATATACAAAGAGATAAGAAATAAATATAAGAGCAAAATTCAAGAAACCAAAGATAGTTATATAAGAACAAATATAGATAATGCATATACGCAGAAGAGGAAATGGCACCATCTGAAAAAGAATGTGTTAAAAGAAACGAAGTCCGAAATACAGGAAATGGTATTTGGAGGAGATAAGGTAAAAGATTCCCAAGAAATTGCGGATAAACTGAATGATTACTTTATTGAAAGCATAAACGAACTCAATAGTTCTATACCAGTAGTACAATTTGCGAAAAATATACAAAAGTGCTCAAGCAGATTTGAATTCGAAAATGTCAATATCCAATCGCTTAAGGAAATCTGTAAATCTACGAATAAGATGAAAGATTGCTATGGAATAAATACGAAAATTGTATTGAACAATTGGAGCATTATTGATGAACAGCTAGTCAATATTGTAAATGTAAATGAAGGAAAATGTCCAAGCACCTGGAAGGAATCAGTTGTAGTTCCCGTGCCAAAGGTGATAAATACAAACAAATGTGAAGAATTTGGGCCAATAAATACATTAAGCCTATTTGAAAAAATTTTAGCTTGAAAAGTTTCTAGAGGAACTTACACCTTTTTATGAGAGAGCACTCAGGTTTCAGAAAGACATAATTGTGAAACAGCATTAAATCTAGTCATAGAGGAATGGAAAGAGGAAATGAATAAAAACAAGTTTGTAATAGCTGTATTTTTGGATTTCAAAAGAGCATTTGAAACGATTGATAGACTAATTCTTTTGAAAAAATTAGGTAAATATGGAATTTTGGGAAAAGATTCTCAATGGTTTGAAAGTTACCTAAAAGAGAGAACACAAAGAACAAAAGTAAACGGATTAAATTCAGGAGAAAAGGAAATATCACTGGGCGTTCCACAGGGATCGATACTTGGAACATTATTGTTTCTTATATATGTATATTAACGATATGGAAAATGTGATTAAGGTAGCAAAGCCTGTTTATTTGCGGATGACACACTAATATATATAACTGGAAGTAACTTACCTCAAGTCAAATGGCAGTTAGATCAGGATTTAAAGGCTTTAAGTAAATGGCTAAAAATTAATAAATTATTGCTGAATTTGCAAAAAACAAAATTTATGGCACTAAAGACAAACTGTGATATCGACATTGAAATTGATGGTGAGCCGATAGAAAATGTAAACGAGATGAAATATTTAGGAGTATTATTAGACAGAAATTTGAATTTCAATGCACATTTGTATTACGTATGGAAGAAAATTTGAAAAAAGTTAGGCTTTTTTAAAAAAATAAGGAAAAAATTATCAATAATAACAGCTACCCATGTGAATTAGAATACAAATCTTAAAGTCAATAGGTTTTCAAACTTTCTAGTCAATATGAACCTGTAGTATTATTATTTACATATACGTATATCATAATAAAGGTATCAAGTGGCATTTTTTATTAGACTTACTACTATAACTAAAAATTGCATTGCTATGACCTTAAATATATTATTGCTGAAAACGCATTTAATTTTTTTTACCTGTGTGTGCGTACGAAACGGGGACTTTCCAAATGGAAATATGAGACGTTACAGATGCGAAGAATTTCCCCAGAGCAAGCGGAACTACCAATTTTAGATAATACTTCCAGGACATATCGGAGTACTTTCGTATTCCCCAAAGATTAAAAAACGGGCCGCTATATACCGTTATACTTGTTAATTGTACCATAGTCACAGTCATAGGATATGGAAATTCGCTAAGCACCATTTTTCCAATAACATTATTACTTGACGATACTATGTACCACAGAACGCACAAAAGTAATACAACCAGAACATGTCGCGATCCTTTCCTCGTTTCAGCCATTATTTTCAAATTTTATATTCTAAAATTTACTAATTTTACTTAAGCTAATTGAGAACAATGATCAAACAGGATATCCTAGCGGCTTAAAATTATTCTCAGGGTGTTTAAAAACATCCCCTACCTGCCGCAGTGTTTGATACACGTCCCAAAATAACGTTTATAAAAAAATACTCTTGACGTTGATAAATTTGTTTGACACTCATATGATATTTCTGTAATTCGGATTGTATTTTCAGTAGCAGAATTAATTAAAAAATTGTAATAAAAATAAATTTGAGCAATGGAATACTCAAGATGATTTCCCGGGTAGCCTTTAAAGCGAAAGTAAGAGTTGAAATTAGGATAATTGTCACACCCTGCCAACAAAAGTGGACCCATATGAAATAGAAAATCAGGTAGTCCATGTTATATATGTCAGGGGAAAGGGAAAGTACGGTACAGAGAACACAATATTCTCTCTCATCTGTCTTTTCAATAGAAATGTATATATACTACGCACTGACATATATATAAATGGACTGCTTGATCTCCTGTTTCATGTGGCACCAATTTTGATTTCAGAAAGTATGCTCTCACTGTCAATGCTACCAACTGTCGTAAACTGACGTTATATTTAAATTATTTGCGAATTTACTTATATGCATGTCAGTGGGATTTACCGAGTTTACCATAAAGGTATTTGGGACTATTTGTATCGTTACATTTTAATTATGAGTCGCAGAAATTGTTTTTTTCAAGGATTTTTACAAGCAATTTCTCGTTCTTAGTCGATACAGTTCAGTGGGAAAGTATGCTCTCACGGAAAGAGACAGGAATATGAAAGTGGTGCCATTTGCTTTCATGCATTTTTTATTCAACAAGCAGTCCATTTATATACATGTCAGTGATAGATACTACGTTATAGGGCGAAACACGTCACAGTTCTAGTACACATTTTTTAATGATAATCTTCTCTTTATATACCTTATATTTGACTGACATCAGAAATAAAATACTCGATGAAAAATATAGGTAAATTGATATTATTAATTCCTCTTATAATTCCAGTTTTAATTGTTATTTTCCCTGTTTTCAGATATCGTAAGAGTATCCGCAACAAAGATCTTTGTGAGGATGCTGCAGTAGAGATAAAATTTTGAGTAATAAATAACATATTTTGAAAAATTCGTGTATTTTTTTACAAATTCAGTTTTAAGCGCTAATTACAATTACGACTTCGACTTCGGCTTCGACTTTGCTCAAATGGTAAATATTCGCAAGATACAATTGCAACTTCGACTGCGACTCCGACTGAAATTAAACTTTGCTCAAAGTGCAAAGTTGGTGCTCGCTGCGGCCAACTTCAATTCAATCGCAGATGTCGGGACCTCTGGTTTGTTCAAGGAGTTGAAGCTTTAATTTAATTACAAATTTCACCTCAGCGTCGATTTCGAATTAAAATCAAGTCGCAGTCGACAGATCAGCCGTAATTGTATTTCACGCTTTAAGAATGTGTACAAACGAGCTATGGGCGTGTATCTTTTTTCCGCTCCGTAGATCGAACAGATTTTTTAGATCGTTCAGAGCACTCTGGAAAAAAGATACAAATTCGGAGTGCTCTGAGTGTTCTGGTAGTTTATTTTAATATTGGCAGCACTTATGATTTGTGAAATATCTATTGAAAATACAAAATTCTTTATAAAAATAAATAAATAATAATAATAAAGTTAAAAAAATAAATAAGGGGTGAAGGAAAGAAAGGAAATATGGAATTTAAAGAAGTATTCACATTTTTAATAGGATTTTTTTGCGCTCTATTGGTATTACTGACGGATTGCTCCAAATGCTCCGAGGTTTATCTACGATTAGTTAGAGCACTCTGAGCAATAATAAAGATACACGTTCAGAGCGCTCAGAGTACTCTGAAAGTAAATAAAGATACAAGAAATCGGTGTTCAGAGCGCTCGGAGTGCTCTGAGCAGAATAAAGATACACGCCCATGCTAGCTAAATCTATTACTTTTTCATTTAGTATATTTTCGAGCTTGGTAATTCTTCTTCTTCATTTTAAATGGAAAATTCGACTATTTTTATTTGAAAAGTATGGTTGTCTTTTTAATTTGAAAGTTTTTTAAAAGTATTTTGTGTGTTTATTTCCACAATTTATTAATGGAATGCAAGAGTGAGTGATTATGACCGATGTAAGTAAGTTTAATAAACGCCACACAATTGCTTTGCTAGGAAAGTTACAGCTGAACAATTGGCTAAATTCTACTTTAGTTTAGTTTGGCAGAGCCTTAGAATTAGCTGTAGTAATAGATCTAATAAGGCTTGTTCGATGAAAACACCACGTAAAACATATAACGAAAAGAGTAAAATTCGTGTACGTGTAATAAGCATTTTTTTTTAGGCACGGTGCGGAATTGACAAGAGGGGTGTCGCCTTGTTATTCGTCAGTTCGACAATTCTGATTTATTTCTGACATTTCAGATTTTATGACAAGAAGTTCGGTTTGTTTGTTTAAAATTGAATTTGTCATTGTAACCTTATGTTACAGTCACAGTATATTCTTTACAGTAGCCATACAAACGCGACGCCAAAAATTATTATCAGAAAATAAACGGGGCACTAGGAAAATTCGTAAAAATTTATAAACTTAAAAATTAATTTAAAAATTTTGTGATATAATGGGATCTATTCTATTGAATTTCTTCAATACTTAATAAAGTTTCAACCAATAAATTATTCGTCCGGTGTAAAAATATCGTAGTTCACTACTTCGATAAGTAAAACGAATACATCGATGCGGCTCTACTGCAAGAAAAATGCTTAAGTTTTTCTTCCTCATAGCCTATCCTTTTTGTTATATGTTCTAAGGTAAAACGCCGTGTAAATTTTCCCCTATAATTTCCCTGGGGTTTTGTGCACTCATCGAACATGTTTTTAAAACACCGGGTAAATCTAATGTAATGACATTTTTCTGACAGTTCTCATGAGTATAATTAATTGTAAAAGGTTATTTATAAAATGGGTGAAGACAAATAAAATGTGCTCTAGCTATTTATCTATTTCTTTTCTTCTAATTTTTGCTCAAGAAGTAATTTATATGCCCCAATAAGCAACATATGCAAGTGAAAGTTCTCAAGTGACAAATGGCAAACCATTACCCCAAGAAAAATTTAGTGTAAGCGCGGGCACAGTATATTCTAGCTCGAGGCAGCCCAGGTTTTTTTTAAAAAACAAGATAGTCTAGCCCGGTGTAGCTCTAGGTTTATCCGGGGTTTTCATCGAACAGACCTATAGTTTACGACTTTCATGGCTAAACAAACACATCGATGCGATTCTACTACATGAAGAGAAATGCTGAAGTTTTTCTTCACATAGCCATTTTTTGCTATATAATCTACACATCCTACGTGACACCTCTTAAGTAAAACGGCTGCAGAAGTTTAATGTAACACATGCATTAAATTATCAATACGTTTGAGTGTGTTGTTAAACTAAGAATTTTTCTGCATGTCAGGCAGCTGTCAACTGAACCATCTGAATATGATTGAGACTGAGTTTTACAACACTTGACAGCTTACATCGTTATCGTTTTGACAAGTATTATAATCATCGTGTTTTTTAGTATTTATAAAAAATTTAAAAATGAATCAGACTATTAAAAGCTCTGAATTATATGAAGTTAAAATTTTCTAAATAACAAACTGTTTTAAACCGCACAATTCTAATGCAAGTAAACACAATGAAAGAAAAAGTAAACACAAAATCATGCTTCACGCATACATATATATATCAAGGTAATCAAGTGCCTTCGAATCGCCCTGGATTGTCTTTAAAGAAAAATTCTTAAGGCTGAGTTTAGAAACACGTGACGTTTAAGAAATTCTGACTTTTACAACACTTTTGTCTTGAAGATCTTATGGCCGGTTTCACAGTCCAGGCTTAAGCCAGAGCTTAGTTAAGCCACGGGTCTGGCTTAAGCCCAGAACTTAAGCCTACTCGGTTTCACAGTACTCAGTAAGCTGAGGCTTAGTTAAGCCGCGGATGAACATTTGTAAGTTGTCAGCACTGCGGTAATTGTGAATTTTTTATAGGAAAATTGCCATTGTGGATTAAAAACTAAGCGAAAAGAAGAAGAACTTTTTATTTACCAGTTTGTTGTGGTTTTTTTCTGGAGAATGTTTCGGCAACGTAAACCATCAAAGCCGAATGTATCTACAGCCGGAACCGAGAATAAAAATCAACGTCATCCAATTTCTCGAAATGTTGCGGGCGACTCTTTATAATTTTTTCACGGGTCACACCTTGCGATATTATATTATACATTTCTTGATCTCTTATATCCTCTGCATCAGATATATAACTCATTTTTGTCCTAAACTGTTTGGTTTTTTCTTAAAACGTCAAATGGAATGCTGACACTAGCTGCCAGACAGTACTCAAAACTACTAATTAGATAACTATTTTTCGCTTGGAAAATTTCAATTTAGTTTTAAAATATAACTTTTGAAATATGCACGTTCATTTAATAACAAAAATTATAATATTTAGGCAAAATATATATTTAGCAATAATTTCTTATGTGTTTCACAGCAAAATCTCAGGCTTAAGCCTTCGAGATGACGGGATTAAGTTAAGCTTTCCTTAAACCAGTGATTTCACTTAAGCCTTGACTGTGAAACCGAAATATTTATTAAGCCTTGGCTTAAGCCTTGACTGTGAAACCGGCCATTATTAAAGATTCAGTTTAGCAACACGCCCTTTGTTACAAGCCTGGTAAGGACGATAGTGCGCAGAAGAAGAAGTTAAATCGTCAAAGTTGTCTGCTTGAGCTGTCATGTCATTGTCAAGAGATTTAATTTTTTTATTTAATTTTGTGTCAATATCCGGTGTTTTCTCTTAGAAATGTTACAGAAATTACTTAATTTATTCGCTGCGTACTATGAACTGTATAAAATCTTATGATCATTGGCTAATTTGTTTAAATTATAAATAAATACTTAAGTAAAGAATGGCATCGCAAAAAAGCCATAGCACAGACGATTCCAACTATGAAATATTCATGCAAAGACTGCAATTATCAGACGATCCGACAAGAAAACAAAGGCATCCAGGCGGAATTGAAAACTTTGTTAAGGGCAACACTGCACAAATCGCCTCACCGATTGATTATAAAATCTATGAACGCAATAATATAATTGCGGCTTCAAAGTTCGCAACGCCTAAACCCATTGAACAGTTTGTTCATAGTAGTGAAATTCAAGAGGACATAAAAGTTAGGGAAGTGGATTCTTTGTGCTCGTACAGTATAAAGTCGGGTCCGTTAAGCGAACAAAGATCGTGTCCTGTATACGAAAATTTGGAGTTTTATACACAACGTAATTCCGGATATTTCGAATCTGGGAACAAAAAGGCACAGCCACAGGTGGCTTTAAATTCCAATAAGAATTTATATACCATGCCCGTTCTTGCTGGTCGGTATGCTCATACACCTCTGCCGGAAGTTGACACTACTCCTATATATGAAAACATTATTCCAAATTCTGGTATTATTGTAGCTAAGGTTTATTACACAGATTTGTCAAAATACATTTTAGGTCAGAAAGCGCAACCACAAGCCTCTCCAGCAACAGTGACAATGTATCAAATTCAAGATATACCGCCGCAGTTGCCACCACATCCAAATGATACAAAAAGAATTGGATTACACCAAGATATTGTATCAATGCCATCACCACAACATAGACGTAGCTCCTCAAATTCGTCTCTAAAAAGTAGTCCAGTCACCAATTCGCCAACTCAACGATACAGAAATTTATCACTGCCAAGTAATCATCAGTTCACATCTTTATTGAAAGCCAATGATTATCAACAGAACTATAACCGCAATTTACATGCTGCGGTAAATTAATAAAACTGAATGCCATAAAATACTTATACTTCTATATTTTTAGACGAACTATAATAAATGTAACTACCAAGCACCTAGTATGGCTTCAGCAATGTGTATCTCTCTCAATCCTAATTATATAGAAGATATTAACAGTTCAGATTATGTTTGTATGACTGGCAATAGAAATGCATCACAGGACTTATTTTCACCCACACAAATGCAAATAAGATCAAAACCTTCATATAACGAAGCCAAGCAACCAATATATGCTACCACACCGGAAACTTTAGCTCCAATATCTGGGAATAATATAAGTCAGCCTCCAATTTCACCGACACCATCACAAAATAGTACAGGAAGCGGATCTGGAAAAAGTATATTAGCAAAATATTTAAGTACAAGCAATATCGTAACGCATACCAATTTTTAGGGCTGTCTAAAAATCTTTTACCATACAACGTTACACCACCGCGGCCAACCGGGCCAACTGAAGCTGAAAGAAAAATTGAAGAATTAACGAGACAACTGGAAGAGGAAATAGAGCGCAGCGAGGAACAAGGCGAATATTTTGGTAAGAAAATAATTAAAACTTGAGAGTTAAGATTGGGATTGTGATATAAAATAGGACGCATGTCGGTTGTTGATCATGATTGCATACTCTCAGAAAAATGTCGATTCTTCAATTTCTCATCTTACTAGATAAAATAATATTTTTTTTTATTTATATATGCTCTTTATTTTTGGCTCTTTTTTGTGGCTCTTAAATATTCCTTAAAACTAATTGGCATAAGGCACAAAATCGTAGAAACAGACAGACTGAACTAAAATTATAGACTGGTAAAAAGAGACAATTAAAAACAATTAATACAACTAGTCAACAACAGAAATGACATACAAAAAGGAAAACAAACAAGACAAAATTCCCAAAAGAGGCTAAAGTTTAACCAAAAACTTAGAACCAGTCCCAATTTTGACAATTAGGTAAGTGGCAGTTCCAAGAGTTTCAAATTTCCAAAATAAACTAATGAAAATGTCACTAATAATAATAAATAATAATTGAATTTATTAGCATGATTTGCCATTTGTATACATGATTGTACAATATATTTCGGTTTTTTTTTCTTTTTGTATTTATGTAATTATGTACATCTCTTACATAACTAATATTTTTAACTAAATATTCAGGCATCAATTTATTTTTAATTTTAAATACAAAAATATGTAGATTGGCTTGACGATCACGTTATATATATGTATATGTTAATTGCACTGATCATTGTTATGTTTCTTCTTATTCTACTTAAAAAAGCGATTTTTTTCAATTTTTTTAGTCGTGTATTCCACATGAGGACTAAATTTTAATTTATGGTGTATACTAACACCTAAATATTTTATTTCATTATTTGTTCAATGCTGTCACCTTTATATCCAGTTCGCTATTTATCACCATACATTTAGTTTTCTTAATATTTAATTTCAACTTATTTATTTGAAGCCACTGATTAACACGATTCATATCTTCTTGTAAAATATAGCTAACTTCACTGATATTGTCCCCTTCGATGTAAATTAAAGCATCATCCACAAAAAGTGTAAGTTTAGAGTGTTTTATGACAATCTTCATATCACTAATATATATAAGAAACTATAGAGTTCCCAGTATTAATCCCTGCGGGACTCCATGCCGTACTCCTATGCTATCTGAAAGTTTGTCGTTAACTTTTACTCGTTGACATCTATTGCACAAATAAGATTTAAACCATTCATACTCTTTATCTTTTATTCCGTAAGTGAGAAGCTTATTTAGCAATATAGATCTATCTACAGTCTCGAAAGCTCGCTTCATATCCAAAAAGAAACATCCTTTTTTTAATTTTCCTTGAACACTCTCCTTCCACGATGTTAACACCATATTGATGGCTGTTTCACAATAGTGATTTCTTCTGAAGCCAGACTGCTCTTCAATAATTATATTATTTATTTCGACATATTGTTGGTGTACGTTTTTTCCACGCCTTTTTCATATACTGGCATAGCATTCATGGGCCTATAGTCCTCACATTTCTTGGAATTTTTCACTTTCACAATTGGTGACACAACTGCTTCTTTCCAAGTATTGGAAATACACCTGTCATTAATGAATTGTTAATTATGTTAAGCATCTCTGGTCCTATGTACTCAAAACAAGCTAGCAGTATCTTTGGTGGTATGTTGTTAAAATCCTTTTTTTGCTTTATTCCTTTTAGTACTTCACGTAACTCTCTTAATGTAATTGCTTGGAGCTTAAACTGATGATTAGTGCCCATTATAATATTCCTATATGGCAAATCTGGTATTGTGTCTTTTATTTCTTGTAGACTATTATTAAAGCATACATTAAATTTATCCGAAATTTCTAGGCTATCTTGAACTATTATGCCGTTAAACTTAATGGCTTTCATATCTTTTTTTGGCTCCTTTAAGTACCAAAGCTTTAATTACCCTCCACATAAGTTTTTGTTCAACGCAATCACTTATAGATTCTCTAATATAATTACTTTTAACCTTGTTTATTTCTGCCTTATAAATATTTCTCGCTACACGGTAATAATTCCAATCACATTCCCTATTAGTATATTTAGCTTTTTGATTTATAGTTATTTTCCTTTGCCATAATTCCCTTAAGTTCCTATTAAACCACGGATTATGTTGATTTCTAATATATATTTTTTTGTAAATTTGTTTGCAATCAAACACAATTCATTCTTAAATACGCGGGCTGATTGATTAAGATCTTGAAAATTTAGACTGCATTCAACAATCGCACTTTTAGATATTTCTTCACAAAAGTCATTCTCTGAATATTTAAATATTTCTATTTCTTTCCATACATACGTTATTTTTTCCTTACAGTATAAATCTAATGTATGTAATTGTCTCATGATCACTTACGTTTAACCGGTCGTCCATTTTAACTGATAGCCTTGTGCTATTCGTAATAACCCAATCTATTGATGTCGTTGATCTACCTGTTATTCTTGTTGGTTCACTTATTAACTGCTTTGCATTATTTTCTGACAGAATCCTTCTTAACTCATTACAATAAGTATGACCAATATCCATCCAGTTTATGTTGAAGTCGCCAACATTTATAAATTCTTTATTTAAATCACTTAACATATCCCTAAGCTCGTTAAATTTATCACAAAAAAGCCTGGCCGACGCGCCAGGTGATCTATAAATCATACACACATTCATTGATGCAGCAATAAAAGAAACTTACGACTATCCACCATATACTCTTATTCAATACAAATGAGTGTAATATCTCATAATTCCACTCGTTTTTAACATATAACACTACTCCTCCAGTGTGCCTGGAATCACTATCAACCCTCAATAATGTGTAATTATTCACTGAAATTTCACCATCATTAACACTGCCGGTTAGGTGTGTTTCATTCAACATAATCAAATCGAATTCATTATCTTCAATTAGTTTTTCTATTTCACCAAAATTAGATGTTAGACCTTGTATGTTTAAGGACACAAAATGTAACGTCTTTAGTTGCTAGTAGTTTCTGTTATTTCGGTTCACTTTTATATGCTTTTGAAACACTGCACAATTCTTATCTCGGCAATCGTGCTTTATATCTATTTCTAGTCCTAATTTTTTATTCATCACAACACAATTATTGCATTTAAGCTCACTGCTATTACACGATCTCGTTTCGTGTTTATCCCCACATTTCGCACATATTATCCCGTTCCTGCAGTTCTTTGCTTTATGATTATATCCCCAACAACAATAGCATCTTTCAACTTCAATATAATTATAAAAATTGAATCTGTCCCAACCGATATTCAACTTATTTGTAGCACTTATTTTCCTATAATCCTCACAGTTCATTTGTATGATCGCAAAATATTTGTTCCGATTCTTTCTGTCATTATTCAATTTTACGCACTTTATTTCACCTTCAATTTCATTTTGCTTCTTTATTGCTTTGCAGAATTTTTCTTTTTCCACTCTTCATTTATTCCATACACAATGGTCTCTAATTGTTGAAGTTCCGGGAAAAACCTTTAACAAGATTGTGAATCGGTATATTCATTTGGGATACAGGGCACATTTTATAAACGAAGAAATAAATATTATAAGATGTTTCAATTGCCAGATGTATGGCCACAGAGCGAGTAACTGTACAAACAAGATCTGTTCTGCGAAATGCGCAGGTGAGCACCACACGCAGGTATGTTCCTATAATATCCTCAGGTGTATAAATTGTGTTACATGGAAGTACCACAAGGAGATAAACCACAGTGCATTGAGCTACAACTGCGGAAAATATTTGGACCTACTTGGTAGAATGAGGGAAAGAATTGATTATGGCTCCGAGAAGCTAAATAACTAAAGAAAAACACTCTAAAAATATAAACTCCCAGAATATGGATCTAAAAATACTATATGCCAACACAAGAAGCTTAAGAAATAAGTTAGAGGAGGTCGAACTAATGGTAACAGAAGTGGGACACGTGGACATTGTGATACTAGTGGAAACCTGGATTAAGCAAGATGAAATACATTACTACAATCTGCAAGGATTTACTCCGATATTTAACTGTCGTAAATCTACTACGAGGGGGGGAGGAACAGCGATATACATAAGAGATAATATAAAATTTGCAACCGAGCAAACCACGGAATTGTCATTCGAGCAATTCAATGTGATACCTATTATGATTGAAGATACAATTCCGAAACTAATAATTATCACATACTATAAGCCGCCTAATTCTAACGGAGAGCAATTTCTAGAAGCACTAGACTCTATATTATCTAAATATAAAAATTGTATGTTAATATCGGATACTAACATAAACCTGCTTAATGAGAATGAAGACACTAGGAAATATTTGGAACTACTATCTACTAATAATGCAACAGTGCTGAACAAAATTGAAATGAAATACCCTACCAGAATTTCGGAGCATAGTTGCTCAATAATTGATCACGTAGTAACAACTCTTAATATGGAAAAATACCACTTTGAATTGGAACTCAAAGACTGGCCTCAACTGGATCATCGCATCATGATAACTACGCTTAGAAAGGCTTTAATGAGGAGAGCAAAAATGTCTAAAAGGAAAATAATAAGAATAAATACTGAAATTTTAAGAACAAAGGTAAGATCTGCTATTGATGTTTGCGAAAATCTAAACTTTGATAAACTTATCGATATAATCCAAAAAGCAAAACAGGAAGCAACTGATACCAGATTAATCAGAACTCGAGAAAATAACTGGATTACATTAGAGATAATAAGCCAAATAAAACAAAGAAACAAATTATATAAAAAAATCAAAGGGGGTTCAAATAATCCTCAACTAATACAAAACTATAAGAGGCTTAAGAATGATATCATCTGGAAAACAAGAAGAGCAAAAATGTCTTATGTGGAACAAAAAATGCAAAGAGCAGGAAGCGACTCAAAAAAGATGTGGACAACAATCAACGAGACAATACGAAATAGTAATACGAAAGGTAGAAACGTCAGTATAGAAGAACTAAAAGTTGAGGATAATAACCTGAGAGACAAACAACGAATTGCAAACTACATGAACAAACATTTTGTGAATGTTGGCCCCTCTCTTGTAAAAAGATTGGATGACAAGTGTAATAACCCTTGTCAACCAACTAAAAATGTGACAAGGTCAAACTGCATATTTATCAGGCCGGTGAACAGTGCTGATGTGGAAGAGGTATTATCTCAGTTGAAAGTGGACACAGCACCAGGGTTAGATGGAATAAGAGCAAAGGACGTGAAGGATATCAATGACATAATTACAGAACCATTAACAAGAATAATAAATAACTGTATCGAGGATGCGGAATTTCCAGCCTGCCTGAAATCTACATGCATAGTGCCAATCTTCAAAGAAGGGGATAGAAGAGATCCAAATAACTACCGACCTATAGCGCTCCTCAATGTATTCAGTAAAATATACGAAAGACTACTTCATAATCAACTAGTAGCATTTATACAAAGTAGCGGTGGATTTGATAAAAAACAATATGGATTCCAAAAGCAAAGCAACACGACAGCTATTATGACTGATGTAATGGAGTTCATTAATAAAGAACTCGACACTGGTAATTATGTTGTCGGAGTATTTGTTGACTTGAAGAAGGCGTTTGACACTGTGGATCATAATGTATTAATAGAAATATTATGCGAATTGGGGATTAGAGGAAAGGCAAGCCAATTACTAAGTAATTATCTGCGAGCAAGACAGTGTTGTACAAAAGTGGAAAACAACTATAGTACGAATGAAGTGATGAGTACTGGAGTCCCGCAGGGATCAATTTTAGGTCCGCTCCTCTACTCTCTGTACATCCAAAATTTAATGGAAGCTGGGCTGACTGCGGAATATTATATATATGCTGATGATACCCTTTTCCTGTACAAGGGAAAAAATGGAGATGAATTACAGAGAGAAATAAATGAGGACTTAATACGATACACAAGATGGCTACATGGGAACAAACTTACAATAAATACATCGAAAACAAGCTATATGGTTTTTCAACAGAAAGGCAAGCAAAAGTTGGACATTGGACTGCAAATGGAAGGAGAACTAATTAAACGAGTTGACTCAATAAAATATCTGGGAATGATAATGGATGATAAACTGACTTGGAATCAACACACTACATATGTGAGGAAAAAAGTGGCACCTCTTATAGGAATCATGAGGAGAAGAGACTTCTTTAATCACCACACAAGAATTCTAATCTACAACGCATTTATACTACCAATAATTACTTACAATATAATTAATTGGTCACAATGTAGCAATAACTTACTAAAATGCATGCATAGAGTATTAAACAAAGCCATAAAGTCCATATTCAATTTACATAGACTTACGCCAACGCATGAACTGTACGAATCGACAAAGTTCCTGAGCTTAAAACAATTAATTTATGTGGAAAAAGCTAAAATGATATATAAGATACGAAATAAGATGATAAAGTCGAACATAAACTTAATAGAGCATGGAGAAATACATAACCATGGCACACGATCACGCCAACATATACGCTTACCTTATGCTAGAACAGACAGAAAATTAAAGAGTTTGAAACATACAGCTGTACCCATTTACAATGGATTACCAGAAGAAATAAAAAATACAGAGCAAGTGCACAAGTTCAAGAAACTAATAAAGAATTATGCACATGAAAATGTTGCAATAGTATGATGTGTAAACTGATTACTATGTAACAAAGATAACTAGTCAATAAAAGGTAAAAGATGAAAAATAGGAGAAATGCTCTTCACTAATACCAGCCCTTGGCTGTCTGTGAAGATGCCCAAAGAAAAAAAAAAATAATAATGAATAGCCTGACTAGAGAGATGGAGAGAGTGGTGGAAAGGAGGATAGCTCTGTATTTTTTTTTTATATAAAAAAAAAAAAAAAAATTAAAAAAATAATACACGAATTTCTCATTTCTGATACTGTTACATTATATTTTTCTTTAAGTTTTTCATTTACCGCTTTCTCAATTTTTTGTTAAGACTCTTCGTCACAACTTATTGCAATTGAGCCGCTTGAGATTTTATAAACACCGTTTATTTTCAGTGACAATGCTGTAGGGTCGATTTTACTCATTGTCTCACTTTTATTTGTGGCGCTTTCTTGGACTCCTTTAGGCTTAATAACAATTGGAACTTTCTTCAACTGGTCTGCATAGGATTTACCTTTACCAGTTGTTTTGGCCTCTTTTGAATTATATTCAAAAAAATTTTTTATTTCACTTATCATGCTTTTCTTTTCGCTTTTCAAAATATGAATACTTTTTACTATGTCGTCCATTTGTTCACTTTGGTTTTTCACGCAGCCGTTATTTTTTATAATCTCCTCCAATAATTTCTGCATTTTCTTTTTCATGGCCGTATTGTAGTCTGTGCATGTGTCACATATAAAGACAACATTTCGCTTACTTAACACTATATTCACATCATATTCCGTTAACTCGTAGCATTTCGAATGAAATATATGCCCGTAGCCACCTCCACATCTAATGATATTGTCTTTATTAAACCGTATATTTGTGCTGCACTTCCCACACTCTTGCATCGCCATGGTTCCACTAATAATGTTTTGAAAAAATTTCCAGTTGAGCCTGGGTTAATATTAATAGTTTCATGAAGTTAAAGTTAATTATTTCTATTTTGCACAACTTAATCCACCAAATCTTCGAGAAAACTACACAAATGTAATGCTTCTCTATATAAATTTTCACTTTTAAATATCTAAATAAATTATTTTCCACGAGTATCCAATAACACGTCCGTCTTTGACAAAATACTCACTCACTGAACATTCTTTCTGGAAAAGTCAACTAATGAAATATCACTCATATTTATTTCTACATATCAATGGCTTTTCTCCGCGTACCTTGGTGGTGTTAATAAAATATGAACCCACGCATCATAAGACAAAATTATGTGTCTTGGTTTTTACGTAATTATTAGACTACTGCTGACTCATTAATTTAAGTTTTTTATTTCAAATCTGTTTTCCTCAATTTACCCATGCACACATGTCTTGCATCAAAAACATTTTACATATTCAAATTCCCAGTTTATAAAGGACTTACGAAATACCACGGTGCAGCCGAACTTGGGCTGAATTTTGAGTTGGTGGTCACGGACAGCCAAGAAGCCCTTTTTTATTATGATTCTGGGCCCAATGTGGGTTTTGTGAATAAGTGCAACATTCATAGATATTTTTTAATTTTATGTAGCGATCCAACTCACTCCACTGCGTTTGTTTCTAACTGAATGTATACAGCCGGAGCAGCTAATTTTAGAGTTTCTAGAAATTTGAATACCAAAGATGTTTAGGGCGGTTGGAAGGGGAATTGTCATGTAATCAATTGAAACATTAAATATACCCTGGAAACGCTACACAGAGAACTCTGGATCTTAAAAAAATTAAAACATTTTTTTGAATGGTCTTCCCCCAAGGTTGGTTTTAACTATTACGTCGCCTAATGTTCATGAGTTCTCGATTGATTTCTATTATCTTTCTTTAAAAATCTGCAAAAAAATCCAAAGGAGTAATTGAGGTTATATAGAGAATTAATGTTATTAATATAAATAGTGGAAGAAAGATAAGGGATAAGGGGGATAAGGTTTCAAACCAAGTGATTTGTTATTAAGTAGAACTTGATGATATCATCATGGCTAGCAGACTGGGTAACAGATAATATATGATTTTATTTCAGGAATTTGCCATACATGCGGAGATAAGGTTACTGGTGCCGGCCAAGCATGCCAAGCAATGGGCAACTTATACCACACCAACTGCTTTATCTGTTGTTCGTGTGGAAGAGCTCTCAGGGGTAAAGCATTTTACAATGTGCATGGTCGCGTCTATTGCGAGGAAGACTATATGGTAACGGATTTTTTAGAAGAATTCTTTCTAAAAATAAAATTACTTTTAACTTTTCAGTATTCAGGATTCCAACAAACTGCTGAAAAGTGTGCTATTTGTGGTCATCTTATTATGGAAATGGTAAAGTAAATTTTATATGTAACTTTTCAATTTGTTATTCATCCATTTTTGTAAAGATTTTGCAAGCAATGGGTAAATCATATCACCCAGGTTGCTTCCGTTGTTGCATATGTAATGAATGCTTAGATGGTGTTCCATTCACGGTGGATGTTGATCATAAAATTTACTGTGTTAATGATTATCATCGAATGTTTGCTCCGAAGTGTGCAAGTTGTGGTAAAGGTAAATCGTTACTTTAAAAAGTTAGATAATGTTATTGATTTAATGTTATATCCAAACAAGGTATTACCCCCGTTGAAGGGACTGAAGAAACTGTTCGAGTAGTTTCTATGGACAAAGATTTTCATGTGGACTGTTATATTTGTGAAGAATGTGGCATGCAACTTACTGATGAACCAGATAAAAGATGTTATCCCCTTGACGGACGTCTGCTGTGTAGAGCGTGTCATTTACAGAGGCTTGCAATGCAAACCCCACATTCCAGGGTTTCCGAACCAGTGTGTGCTACCTATCAATACATGGGTTAAAGTTCTTTGACTATATTAGTTTATTATAAATTCAATTGCAATGTTAAGTGGGGATAATTAGGCGTTTTAAGATTGGTCTTGACCATATATAGCATTTTTACTAGATGCTGCTTTATATTTGTGCATTTACAACTTGCTGTAACATTTCTCTTAGCAACTAGGCATTAAGGCAATTAGTTTTGTTTACTGATGTTAATATTTTTTTAAAAAATATTTAGATAAGATTTTTTATTATTACTATTTTACAAAACTGATACCATTAACAGGATTATTTATTTATAAAGGATTTTATCATGAAAATAAACTTTGTAAAGTTTCTGTTGTAAAAGAATTCCATTTTTTAGAGCATGCCTTTTGACATGCATCAATTTTTGTAATTACATTTATACATAATAAATTGATGCTGTGACTCAGCTTAATTGGACGCAGTGTGACAGTTTTATTATATTGTGCATTATATCTAATAAAACAACGAATGAAATTATCGACTTTAATATTTGGAATTGATGAGAGGAACTTCAAACACTTCTTAACAAAAAGAATTCTGAATTTTTGTACAATAATATGTATATGATTACAAAACAATGCAGCGCTAACGCTCTCCGCTCCCTTATATTCTACTCGTATTGAAATCTCCGCTGGTTGCAGCGGCAGGTTTTCGTGAAACCTCCCCACACTCTCCGCAAAAGCCGAGGCGAGCTAGCGTGCCGCCCTGCAGTCAACGCTGTCCACCGAGTGATCTGTCAGCTCATGCTGACAGTCTGGACTTCACGTCCAAGTCAAATCACTCTCAACATACTTCCATAACATATTTCCAAAATCTTACAGAAAATCATTAATAGTTCCTGTTGAAAAGGTTAAGAATGTCATTAGGTCTGAGAGCTTCCGCGCAGTGAATATGCTATCGATACGTGAAAAAAATAATAAGGAAGGTAGCACAAATTCAATTAGGAGATTATTTGAAGTCCACTCACGTACTGATACAATAGCAGTCCGGTTATCGAAAAGCACATTCGTGTGTTTCCAGATGAAAAGTGCCTTGGAAAAAGTAAATACTTGGTTGAAAATGAACAAGCTAAAGTTAAATGTGGAAAAATCTAAATGCGTGGTATTTGGTTACCGAGAATATAAGTGTTATAAATATGAATAACACCGTTATAGCGTGTGCGTCAGAAATAAAATACTTAGGTGTTATTATAGAAAAAAAGAATTATTGTTTAAAAAAGACATCGACTATATTTGTAAAAATATTGGCAAAAAAATCGTTTTTTTTTTAAAGAATAAGAAGTCAAATTTCAATGGGCACAGCGATACAGATTTATAATGTCATCGTGAGTATTGTTCAACGGTGTTATTCTTAAGTACCAGGAGCAACTAGAACGTGTGCAGAGATAGCAAAACAAGGCGATGATGATTCTACTTTGTTATAACATACACCACCATTTCATTAATGTTGAACACTCTCCAATTAATGATCGTGAAAGAGAAGATTGCATTTAATGTGTTAATTTTTGTATTTAAAATGAAGAATGGTATTTTTCAACACTGCAAGCTAAACAAACAACATACATCGGATAGGTATATCACCCACTGATGTATGTAGGCTATGTCGTACTTCTTAAAGCCTGCCGATTTTGAAGAAACTTAAAAAACACTGCTCTTCCTAGGAAGAGTGCGGGATTATTGGATGAACTGTAAAGAAAGTGGTGCACTACAAGCCAATGAATAGATCAGTGCTAAGGCCAATCGCCCGGCTTAGTCTTAATCTAATCTAGTTAACACAAGAAGCTTTTTACAATACGTTTTTTCTTTCCCCTTAATTTTGGAATGAAAGTTATAATTAAAACCATTTTTTGTTCTTATAATTTAATTATTCAACGTTGTTTTTAATTTGGAAATAATTAAGACAACTAATGTTTTTATTTAATTTGATGTTTGGAGGTGTGTACTGTTTTTGAAACCTTATTCGTATTGTGATTGTGATTTTGTGCTCTTAATCATAGCATACACGTTATATTTTTAGGACTCGTCTAATTCCAAATGGATATTACCTCAATAGAATCTGTCTGTACATAAAAAACTGGTTACAAAATCAAATCATTCTAGATTGGCTTATTTTTATTCTATAATATATGTAGTATAAAAAAAACTTTGACGGCCCTAGCTTTTCCTTAATCGAAAAAGAATTGAATTTTGGAATGTTAAGATTCTTCGAAGGAGCGATGAAATGAATGCAAGTAATCCTTAGAGGAATGAGCTGTCACAGCATAGTTATGAAATTCAGCGAAATTAGGTGGAATAATGTGAAAGAACATATTTGTCTACTAGGAGAATCGTTCTTGTACTCTGGTGGACATCCAACAAAACTATATTATGTAGAGATCCAACAAAACATAATATTCACAAGACTCGATCTAGTCCAAAAGGAAAATTACTGCACCAAACTACAAAACATGACTATCGTGGAATGCAATAATCTCCCTGAGAAGGATACTAAGGACGAGCTCTACATGTGACTAAATGAGGTATTCGATTCTATCTCGGCATTTTGTTCAAATTGGTCCCGACAGAAGATGAAGCTTCAGTAACATTGGATGGTACCAAGAAATTGGTATTTAGAGAAAATCTCCGCGAAAAATGTATCAGACAATGCTGATATTAACGTGGAATTAAGTGCAGCAAAAGATGCTATTATAGTAGCAGTGGAAGAAAGTGTCGGCTATTTTTACAGATACGGAAGCAAAAGATGACGGACGTAGCAGAGTACACAAGAATAGTATCAATTCCACCACATCCGCGAACTTCAAAACGAATATTTTCTAAGACTGAACCTGCCCTCTATTAGTTCCACACGTTTGGAGCTAAAGGACAGGGTAAGATACCTAAGTATCATAATGGATTAAAAGCTAAACAGAAAACCAGAGGCAGAACGCACAAAGCTCTTAGAGTCTTTGCAATGAGCCACAGAACTCTAGAGAGAGACTCTTTTCTCAGGGATCACCTACACAAGATGGTTGTTGATGATACCGTATGCAGGGGATCCGGAGAGGAATCCGAAAAGCTGACTCACTGTTTTTGTCACTGTCCGACCCTCAGGAAAGTGTTACAGATTTCTTGGCTCACTCCTATTTCTGTACCTATACTATACCAATTTTAGGCTAGAAAGGTTTAATAGAAGACTACACAAAATTCTTTTAATGTCTAAGATTACTATGAGTATTCCCGGGTAAGTTTTATATTTGCTCAAGCAGTCTATTTTTGGATTCTCCCCTACAACAGCAAAAGTGAAAAAAAAGTTTTATTCGTTATTTGATCACACAACAACCCATTGATTTTGAACAGCAAGTTTGAAGCCTTGGTTTGACTCATCAACAGGTCCCAAATAGCGAAATTCAGTGAATTGAAAAAAAGTAAGTAAAGTAATTTCAACAATTTAAAATTTAATAATCTTTTTTCAAGTGTAACGAACAGTTATAAAAGTTCAGGCAACTAATAAATTATATTATTATTACACATATCCTTCATCCAATCGTGGGAAGATCATGGAACATCTCTACATTCCTGGCGGCCCTCATTAAGTATAATCATTTGAGAAATATCTGCTGATTATCAACCACGAGGTAAATCGAGAAAGAACTAAATGAATAGTCGATAAGGGGATAAGGGGTACTTACAACAACGGTAGATACAGTGTATATAGTATGGTGTTCGACAGCTACTTTTACCAAAAACTTCATATCTGATAGAAAGTAAAAATTCTTGACGAACTATAGAATTCACATTAAAACTATCTGACTATCTACTGTTATGTAGAGCTCTGGATCTAATATTGCCGCAAAATTCTTTTATCAATTCGATTATTTTTTGAGAAATCGTTTTTCCAGTTTTCCAGATATGCCTTCTGGCAATGGAAATCCTCTCGTAGTTTGCAACCCTCATATCGTGCGGTCAACTGCACCTTTAATTCAGTTTGATTGATAATTAGCAATTTCGCTTTTTGTTTTTTTATATTATTAAGCAAAGCTCAGGGGATACCCTATGGTGTAAAGCACAGCATGTCAAGAAGGAGATAGGGAAAGGATTAGGGAATATGAGGAGAGTGGCGGAGGTGACAATGTATGTCACCTTAAACTTCCGCAGATTGTCTGCCGGAGAAAAAACAGAAGCTGGTAAACTGTTCCACACTCGCACTGTTCGGGATAAAAAAGCATCACGGAATTTTACTGTACGGCCGAAAGTAATTTGAAGGGTAAGAGGGTGTGCGTGGTTTGCAGCGCGAGTATTGCATGCAGGAATCACTCTACAAGGGATTTGACTAGATATTTCATCAGAGCATTGACCATGTATGTAGCGATAAAGGAACGAAAGTCAACCAACATTGCGGCGGTGCTCGAGTGAGTCGATATGACAAGTTATTGCCATATCACCAATGAGCTTGAAGGCTCTCTTTTGGACAATATCCAATGAAGCTAAGGCTGTACGACCATATATGGGAATTGTATTCCATTCTAGGTCTAATGTAGGACTTGTAGAGGAGCGCTAGATTTGACGGGCTGAAATATTTCTTACACCTTTTCAGAAATCTAAGACATTTCGATGCTTCTTTGGCAACAGAGAAGGTGTGATCTGTAGAGTTTAACTTACTGGAAATATTAATGCCAAGAATGCTTAGTGACGGTGAATCAGAAATTAATGCTCCATCAAAAGAAACGGAAGTGGTTAAGTTATGATCTTGTTCTAATGAAATGAGACAGCGATCATTAATGAAAATTAAGAAGACAGTTCGAGAGATAACAGAGCCTTGAGGCACACCGGCATTTATATGATGAGGTACAGATGTAACGCCATCTAATAGCTGATTTCCATTTCCAAATCATTCACAAGGACGCGGCTAATAGTCCAGTCATTATAACGGGAAAAATGCCATATAAATGCAAGTGAACCGAGCAAGCTAATTTTTGGACATTATGTAGGGCAGGCTCAAAAAAGCTTAACTTGAAATTGTCGACCATGATTTCTTCTGAGCTTTCTATACTATTTTGAAAAAAGTGATAAATGGTTTTTTTTTTGCGATAACTCGGTTCTCCATCATGATACCAAAATTGTGATTACATACTTTCTTGTTGCTTTTTTTACGCTGTACAATTTAGGTGGTATGAAATTTTCCTAGCGTTGATCGTTGTTGAGATATCGGTCGAGAAAATAAAAAATTAAGAGACTGTAACTTGTCCTTTGCTGTTCTTCTTTCTCGTGATACATATCGAAAAAATGTCCATTATCAAACTTGTAGAGCATGCTAATACCTACAAATTTCATCTCTTTTTTTCTTCTTTTAGACAAAAATTACGACTTTTAGCTAGGCACAATGTGAGGTGGCCAGAAAGTAAAAAATTAAGAGACTGTAGTGGAAATTATTAAAATACAATATAAATAAATAAAACAATAAAATTATGAATCACACGCATGAAATTTATTGGTAAATAATAATAATTTCCAACCAGGTAACAGATATCTTCAGATAATTGAAAGCGGTTTTCTTCTGCACAAAGTTGTTTGGGGTCGTATTGAAACATTTGCCATCATCTACCAGAAGAGAACGTCACAATTATATTCGACGGTTATTCGAATGACATGAGTATCGCAGGAACCAAAACTTCGGAAAGAGTACGTCTGAGAAAGAACCAATCGCCAGAATTTAGATTTGATGAAACTACAGCTTCAAAAGTTAGCCAAGAGACACACTAAGATATATACAAATGCTTGGTCGTTATTTTGCAAAAGTCGAAATCAAAGTTGAACAGGCTTTTGAGGATGCAGATACTCTTATTGTAACTACGGCAATTGAAGGAGCATCGATTTATGATTCTGTTGAAATCGTCGGCGAAGACATCGATCTTTTGGTTTTAATCAGTAGACTCGCGCAGGACAAAACAAACGTATACTTCCAAAAGCCAGCAAAAGGAAATACACCCGCAAAGCTCTACTCTCCCACTAGTTTGAAGCATGATAAGTCCGTTCTCGACAACATACTTTTAGCGGTTGCGATACCAGATCGTCTTTTTCCAATATTGGCAAATCGAAATTCATCAACACACCTGAAAAGTACCTAAAGCTACGGTCATCGTTGGAATTGTTCAAACAAGCAAAACTCATTCCGGAGGTTCTGACTTCCACAAGAGAACAATTCCTCACAGCCCTATATGGCGGCAATAAGCAAGAAAAATGCTTAAATGTTTTACGATTCCACCCCTTTGCTAAATCAGTGACTAAAAATAAATTGAACTACCTCTCACTACTCCCACAAACGAAAAACGCAGTACGCCAGCATATATTCCGTACGTATCTGCAGATGCAAACGTGGCTCGGGTTTTACAAGGATCTTCAGGAATGGGGCTCAGCACTGCTGAGCCCGCGCCACCTGAATTTTTTAAAGCTCATATCGTCCAAGTTCAAGGGAAAATGTGAACCTACCTGTGGGTGCAAAAAGCAGGGATTGCTTGTTACATTATTTGCTTCAATTGTAGTGGGCAAACATGCAACGACGTAACCAAAGCAGACATCCTATTCAACGAGAATGATTCGACCATTGAGGAATCATCCCATGTGGTGGAAGAATCTCCAAAATTAGATGAGTATTCCGAACAGGAGACTGTGAACCAGGACCGTCGAAACGAAGAGTATAGATATTAAAAACGGACCTCCATTAATTTCTTTCTTCTACAATACAAAAACAATTATTTACTAATAAATTTCATGCGTGTGATTCATAATTTTGTTTTATTTATATTGTACTTTAATAATTTCCTGTAGTCTTTTAATTTTTTTTACTTTCTGACCACCTCACATTGTATTGAGCGTAATTTTTGTGTAAAAAAAACAAGACGACATGCCTTGCAAGTTTGATAATGGACACTTATTCGATATGTATCACGAGAAAGAAGAAAACGGCAAAAAAAGTTACAGTCTCTTAATTTTTTAATTTCTCGTCCGATATCTCAACAACGATCAATACTAGGTGAAAAATTCATACCATCTGAATTGTACAGCGTAAAAAAAGCAACAAAAAAGTATATAATCACAATTTGCGTATCATGACGGAGAGTCGTTATCGCAATAAAACCAATTTTATCACTCCAATCTTTGTCTGCCTGTCATTAAAAGTAGGAATGGGGGACAGGGAAAGGAGGATTACAAATAATGTATTGCCATATACTTCTTTTCTATATATTCATTGAAAAACCATTGAACTGAAACTGAACTATGGTGGATTTTGTACAGAATTTTTTATTTGAAGTTCAGCGGAATAAAGTGGTTAAACCAAAAAGGGAACTATAGAAAAGTGATCCCATAATAATGCCAAATATGTAAGATTTCAGTAGTATCAGCAGTCCACTTTATATATGTCAGTGCTTCAAACCCAATGAGTAACGTTGCGATGCGAACGAAAAGGTTGCCTGCGTTTCAAATGATATTTCGTCAAAAATATTTTAGAATAGCGATTTCGTGGTGCATCTGTTGAATGAAAGGAGAAATAATTTCAATCATTTGAGATAGACAAATTTGTCGGCATCTGGTTTTGTTCTGTATTGAATAAATGGAGAGCAACTATGAGCCAAATATGTATTAAAAACAGATGCCGAGTTATTGTAACCTACCCTCCACTGGAAGAATGAAAAAATAAGAACTAATAAAGAAATATGCGGAGATTAAATCATCTTGATTTTGCCTTCAATGAAATATATGTGTAGTTTCCAATTGATAATAAACGAAAAATAATAACAAAATTTATCAAAAAGTATATTTCATAATCTTAAAATAAAATCTTGCACTACGAAGATGAATAGCAAAATATTTTTGGACTGAACATATAAATAGCAAAATATTTCCAAGACGTTAACAAATTAACAATTACTAAAATTTTGAAGTTGGGAAAAATAAAAAACAATAGGTACTCATCTGTACATAAAACATGTTTCCAATTTTTCGCTCTTTTATGACATACTAATTTAATAAGATTTCATGAGCGTGGACCCTTATTATCTTGCAATCTATCTTGTTTCTTCTTGGCTATATCAGCCTTTTTGTCTTCATACATTTTTACTAACTGTTCTTTACTTGGCATAGGCTTAATATAACCCACCTGACTGAGGTAATTGATTACAAACGTTGATCCACCTTTAAAAATATATTTAGGAAAGGGAGCATATTGAATTTGTTTAATGTACCTAATGTTACGGCGTATCGTACTGGTGTGGCAATTTTATATAACAGGTAAGCAATTGCAACATGCCCCATATCAGATGCTTTGACTTTCTCAATCAGGGAGTCACTTATATGTATGGATTGCAGAAGGGCTGCAACATCCACGCCACTAAAATTGTTTGAAAAAAAAAAGTCAAAAATTGTTTTTGATGTGATAATTCTCCTCCCGGTATATAAGCTGTCTCACCTTTTAGATAGATAATAAAATGCTGCAAACCATCCTATAGATGTAACGACATGCACTGGGATAAGTACATACCAATATTGTTTGTACATCAGTTTAAACCTAGCAAAAAGTCCCAATTTCTTCTCCTTGTCATTTTCTGAAGTAGCTGAAATTTTTTGTATGCCATCTTCTCCATTTGAATATTTCTGGACCTTCACTTCAGATATGACATTTTTGGTAACATCAGTATTTTTTGTTGGCCTTGTACAAAAGTTGCAACTGATTACTTTCGGGCTCAAGTACTTAGAGTAGTACTTGTCTACTTCTTGTTCACTCCTTTTTGGAAAATAAGCCGAATAACATTTTGGTGATAGCGTACAACTGAAACTTCTTAAATTTCTGCAGAAGTTTGATTTTCGTGATAAATTAATTAGAATTGAGGCACTCATTTGAAATATTTTATTTACATTTGTGTCGATATTTTTCTTTGTAAATCACAAAGTATTTTTAAGCATGTGAAATATCCAATTCTAACCAAAACAAAACCGTAGTGATGTCAGGGAACTGTCATTCAGCTGTCTTCTTTAATTTAATGTGCCTATGTTGGCAACAGTTATTTTTGTTAGAGCAAGGCAAGGCCACAATATTTTCTGCAAGGCTGGTTCGCAAGCCTTTATATTGTTGGACACCAATTTGTATCCGCAGGCCGATCAATGATTGGGTACGTTTAAGGAACTTGAACATCAATAAACAAGAACAGAAAAATTCAATTTATATGTCTATATTGCGGTACCTTGTTTGGGCCATCCACGAGGCATACAATACTGCAATAAAGTATTTTGTCATCATGAGCGCTTATGTCTAAAGCCTAGCATCGAGTTCGAGTAAAATGTGGCATTTCCATACAAATTTCAGCGCTGGTAAAATCGCAGGCAAAATTTTACTGTGCAGTACGGAGTTCGCCGGTAAAAACTGAAGGTTCGCTCTTTATAAATAGATGGCACTATAAATTCTCCAAACATTTTACTAGGCTTTTTTATGCACTAAGCATTAAATTACTGGTAAAATTTTGACATTACTATTTCTATGAAAATTTGCATATTGTTTTTTGATTTATTGAGGGGTTTCGTTTGTGTTATAAAAAAAAATATAAAAATTAATTATTTTGTTTTCTCCAAATTAACATACGTCAAAATTTTACTAGAGATTTTAATGTGAATTTTTTGGGAACCGCATTATTAGATTTTAGTTTGCCCGAACTCCACGGACTTTTTCCTACCCCCAAATACTTCTCAACTGTAAAAAATGCCAATATCCTCCCCTGTGTGGGCTATGGCATACACTTTCGTCTTTTGCATGAATGGAGGAAAAGTGCCTGGCTATGTATTATTGTAGTGCAACTGAGACAGCGAGTAAAAACAATGAGAGCACGTTGGATTACCCGAATGATAAAGTCTTCTTGAACACCTTCAAAATACTTTCAAAATATTTATAACAATATACATCGGTCACGCTTCCTCAATTTTTTAAGAAAATGATAAATTTCGCTTTGGCCAAGGTGCTGAAAAGAGATGTAGAATTGGTTTCAAATAGTATTCTAATTTTTCCCAAAAATATCAGAGAATACAGCATAAGTTACACTCACTTATGTCGTTTTCGTTTCAACATCCAGGTTTGCTCTGGAGGCAACCCCGTTCAATCGAACGGTTTCAGAGTGCACCTGAAAAAGTTCGCTTGTGTATGAATACAAACATCATAGTACGCTATGAATTTTGTGCGGAAAGTGGTTGGTAATTTGCTTGCGGCAAATGTAAAAATGTCAAATGACATTAATATCAAATCAAAACTAGACTTGATTTGTGTGAGTGAACTCATAGTGTACCCGAGAAAAATTTCAGAGCGAGCCTGATGCTTTTTGGGTTGCCACCAGAGACAACCCATGACGTAATTTTTGCTTCAAACGAATGCTTTGACAGCACTTAGGTTGCCTCTAGAGTGAAACTGATGTTCAAACGAAAACGACATTAATCTCTTCAGAGCAAAGCGAACGAATGTAAACAGAAGCACGTGCGTTCAAATATTATAGGATTACAGCAACAACTTTGGAACATAACAGGATTATAGGAACAATTTTGGAACTAGCTCTCTCAATATATTATTTCAGAAAAACCTGTTTTCACAAAGTCGCGGGAACTAAAATCTGAAAACTCCACCACTTTTCATTCTGTTTCGTTGCATGTTTTATCTTCTTTTAAACATAAAATAGGGTAAAAAACTTAACCGGCCAATAAAAACGGTAGGTAGGTACATATATGAAATAAATTGAACAAACAAATAAAACAGATGAACATTTAACTAGACAGTATATATATACGTCGTCAATAATACTATTAAACTAAATGCCTATTCTATTTCACAGTCTATTCTCAGCTAATTCCGGTTCTGTGCGTTCTATCTCTGTACTTTAATGAGGTATTTATATTGGTGGTTTATATTCGCTGTGTTTACCTTAAAATTAACTGTCTCAGGTTTGTGATATTGTATATACATTCTATAGTTTTCCTTCTTTTCCTATATTATCACATTATTGTTCTTCCATCGCATGTTGAAGGAATGCTGCGTTGTAATATGTAGGTGCCTGATTAATTACTATTTACTTTATTATTGAAAAAACCTACAAGTAACTATAGAAGAGGCTCATCATCAAAAATTTTCGTGCCAATTCTAAAACTGTTTAAAGGACGCTACAGACGCTCAAGAAGATCTTGCGACTTGTGCATGGCCCAGTACTTGATTTGAATGAGCGTGTTTAGCGAACGTCAGAGCTTGAGTTGAGAGAGCATGAGTAAATCGCAAGTTCGGAATGAGTAAAATCTAATGCGGTCCCCAAAAAATTCACATTAAATCGCTGGTAAAATTTTGATGTATGTTAATTTGGACAAAACAAAATAATTAATTTTTATATCTTTATAACATAAACGAAACCCCTCAATCAATCAAAAAATAATATGCAAATTTTCATAGAAATAGTAATGTCATAATTTTACTAGTAATTTAATGCTTCGTGCAATCAAATGTGTAGAGAATTTATAGTGCCATTTATTTTATAAAGCCTAGTACTAAGGTCCGCTCTAAGCTAAATCTTAGTGGGACTCCAATATCGGGCCTTAGGTGTTTAAATAAATATTCCCATTGAATAAATAACTAATTAGTTATTTATTCAATGAAATATTCCATTAATCAATTTGCGATTTATTCAAAAATCTTAACGCCCCGTCCAATATTGCGAATTGTGCACCGAGCTGTCCTATTTATAACAGCCTCAGCCTTAAAAGGCAAAATAATTTTGTTATTTATTATTTATATCAATATGTATAATGCAAAAAATATCATTTTAATTTAATTTTATTTATGCCCTAACCGTCGTTGTTATTCCAAATTAAATTAAATTTGGTGATTTGGTGAATACAGTGTTTAACTAGCAAATTCAATTCATCTTTATATTAAGATAGTAAAATTCCATTTATTTCAATATTTTATTAGATCCAGTAGAATAAAATTGTTATTTTTTTGCATTTTAGTATAATTGCTACCGATGACGTCACATCCTTATGTCAAAATCGGACCATCAAACCTTGTAAATGTGACCTGAATGCCATCATAGCTTGAGATAAGAAGAGTATCTCGAGCAGCTGAGTTAATATCGTACCGAACGTCAGTTATCGGAACGTTTATTTAATAGGGAACATAATATAAAATTATGAGTGAAGAGGAGGATTATAAAAGTGAAAATGAAGACAAAAGTGGATTACAAAGGACTTTTAAAAGGAAGCTTAGTTCCTCTGACGAGGACAGTGTAATCACTACAAAATATCATAAAGTTGATGACAACACCAAAGTGGTAGCTACTCATTACAATGAATTAGAAGAAAAGGGTTTGGTGGAGCGCTCCAAGTCGCGAATATTTTATATGAGGAACTTCAACAATTGGATAAAAAGCATGCTGATTAATGATTACTTGAACAAAATCAAAACGAGCCAAAAACTTGGTGACCCACTTAGGGTGCTAGATATGTGCTGTGGAAAAGGAGGTGACTTGCTGAAGTGGGAGAAAGGTGGTATAACGCACCTCATTTGCACAGACATTGCTGACGTCAGTGTTGAGCAGTGCCAGTCTCGATATAATTCTATGATTTCTCGCATGGATAAAAAATTCGGAGTGAAGAAGTTCACAGCAGAGTTTTTTGCATGCGATTCAACACTAATTCGGCTCCGAGAGCGTTATAAAGATCCTTCTATTAAACTCAATCTTGTAAGTTGTCAGTTTGCATTTCATTATTGCTTTGAATCTTTGAGCCAAGCTGAATGTATGGTTCGAAATGCTGCAGAGTGCTTACTTCCTGGGGGCTTCTTCATAGCCACCCTCCCTGATGCATATGAAATTATAAGAAGGCAAAGGGAGGCAGAGTCTAAGAAATTTGGAAATGATGTATATGAAATTGAATTTGTATGCGATACAGAGAAACCGCCACTATTTGGTGCTAAATATAAATTTCATTTGGAAGGTGTAGTCGATTGTCCCGAGTTTTTAGTGCACTTCCCTACTCTGGTGAAGCTATGTAGGAAATATGGCTTGGAACTTGTCCAAAAGGAAGGGTTTGCCGATTATTACAAAAAATCTTTAGAAAATGGTGAGTAACGTAGTAACGAATATATGAAAAAAGAAAATGAATAATTCACAGTAATGGCATTTTTCATCAAACAGGGAAAGGACTCCTGTCACGAATGCAAGCTCTTGAGACGTATCCATCTCGAAATATTAAAGATTTGGTAGGAAAAGAATCTGACTACTTGCATGCACAAAAATATCTGGGCCAAAATTCTGGCAGTAATATATACAGGGGTAAAACTATTGGTACACTTTCCACAACGGAGTGGGAAGCAATTAGTAAGAAAATACATCAAAAGAAAGCTTTAATCCCTTATTAATTCATGTCTTTTTTAAAAGCTCTTTATCTCGTTTGTGCCTTTCGAAAGTGTAAAAACACTTGGGATGCCGAAGGAAAGCCTGTTTATGAGTGGACGTCCTCTTAATGTTTTTTTAACTATATAACATAAATTTTATAAATTAAAATTTTATATATTATTAGAACTTTTACTTACTGGGTTTCCACTCCAGCCATTTTTTTAGATGTAGGCATATGTGAATAATCAGTAAGTAGTGGGATTTTTGACATTTTGTTTGTAAAATTTGGCTGGGGTATCTTCTGTCTTTATCAATCTAAATTATTTTGAACTAAGGAGAAACTCCTCCCTTTATTTTCTAGCAAGGTTCGAGTAATGTAAAACCAGCGTAAAATATCAGTAGACTTCTATTTGGTTTGTATCAAGTAGAGTGTCGGGAGTGGAGTAATTTACAGCTCTGCCTGTGCTCAGGAGCGGAGCAGTTAGGAATAATTGCTTAGGCAAATCGTTCCGGAGCTGAACAGTAAATTGTTAAACGCTTCACTCCAGTGAGGAGCATTAGTAGAGCGATCCGGCGAAGCAGGGAATGGAAGATGAAATTTTTCATAGTAATAGTAAACTTACTTGTACACATACACATAAGCCATTTTATGGGTGCCTGGGAGTCAATACTCGCATGCATGGCTGTGCTGTACCCTGGCTGACTAGAGTGTAGCTTGGAAGTGCTTGGAGAAAAATAAGTATTATACATAATTATGCAGCACAGATTGTAAGGAAAGAGATGCGAAAACTTGAATAAGAATATGTTCTTAGTCCGTAAAGTTACATATTATAAAAGTAAAATTAACTCATTGAAAATAAGACAGGGAAGTATGGAAGTTGTTCAACCTTTCCAATAGCAATGAATGTTATATAATTAGAAAGATCTCATGTAGGACTTAAATTAATAGTGGTATGGTCGCTTAATAGTATACTGCATGTAGCAGTATGTTACACTGAAGCTAGCAGCAGTATGCTAAGCAACCCTTATGGCGATTGTGCTGCCACTTTCTTAAGGTTGCTCGTTT
This sequence comes from Dioctria rufipes, assembly GCA_963924295.1. NCBI lineage: Eukaryota > Metazoa > Arthropoda > Insecta > Diptera > Asilidae > Dioctria > Dioctria rufipes. The sequence goes on from OZ002742.1 coordinate 70,223,685, forward strand.
GACATCTGACGGCGGGCCCCGCGCTAGAAGTCTAAAGAAAAAATAAGAAGAAGATTTGTCAAAGGGGATTCATTTTATCTTGGGTGAGGTTTCCTGAAGACAAGAAGCGAGTGAAAACGTGAAGGCAGAAAAAGTAAAATCAGGAAATTTGCAGAGCATCTGTTATGGTCGTAGCGTACTGCAGGCAGCAGTACGCTACCCGACGGCTAGCAGCAGCACACTGCGTGGGCCACACGTCGAACGTGCTGCTGACGAGACTCGAGCGGACGAGTGAATTCTGATGGGACCCGAGCGGACGGAAAAAAGAAGATTTCTTTTTATAGAGAGGCGCTGACAGTTTTCTGAGAAGTAGGAAAGAAAAATCAAAAGTTATCGGAATTTATACACGAGATCTAAGTTGAATAAAGAAAAAGGCGCAGTGACGTGAGCCTAGTCAAATTGGACCGTAATTTATATTCTGAAACTCGCCAGATTCTAGAAACAACCTTCAAGCTGTATAATTCCACATCGTGGTGGTGTCGTGTCTGAGATAACCGAATAGTCACGTTCATACTTTGTGGTCCCCGTTAAGCATGCGAAAGGCTCCTTTGGTGACCATTTATATAGTATAACCACCAGTTTTTTGGAAGCAATAAATTTGTAGCTGTCCAGCCAGAGAATAATCAGAACGAATGCAACAACTACTTAGCTGGCGCTTTTGAGGGTAGATGTACTTCCGCGCTGGTAAATGGAAAATTTAGACCCAACCGTATTAAGATAACATTTTCCCAAGTTCGCGAGTTGCAAATATAGAAGCACGGCAAGTATAGGTCGCATTAGAGCAAGTCCAGTGGGCATCTAAAACACGCAGAACTCCCACGTGGCCCCCCAACACACTCAAGAAATTTCTCTGAAATTTATAATCTAAAAGTAATATGATTTGTGTAAAGGAAGATTTGTTTTTTTAGATTAGCAAGTGCATGTTTCGGCCAAGTCAAATATACTAACGAATATTAGAAATCATTTAAAATTCTATTGAGAGTACCACGGCGGATCATCTCGGAGGCCTCTGCGATGGATTCCCCAGCAATGATGAAATTTAAGTCGTCGCCTCTTACTTTGTTGACTATATTGTTTTTTAAATATTATATGTTGATTGCACCTGAGCAAAAGGTTAAAGAATAAAGAGAGGAAATTAATACAGATACAGTCCTCGTGTAGTCAAGAAAGTTGTTTTTAAAAAGAAAAATAAGATAAATATCTTAGATCTTCGAATAAATTTAGAGAAAGCTAAGAAGTTTCTCATACTGACACTAGTAACTCCTAAAGAAAGGAGATTGTAGCTTATCACAATATTACAGCGACTTGGCCAGGGCGTTCTGGTATAGTGAGGAGGTAATCTTAGACGTTAGAATTGGTATTGAATATATATATATGTATATGCATGCACTTATTTGAATTTAAACAACTGTAGCTTACCTGTAATAATATATATTGGATTCTTTTTCGTGAGTTTGGACCGACTATAAAGATATCGAGTAAGATTTTTTGGAATTTGATTAGACAATAAAGATATCGAGTAAGATTTTTTGAAATTTGATTAGACTATAAATATATCGAGTAAGATTTTTTTGGAATTTGATTAGACTATAAATATATCGAGTAAGACGCTTTTTGGGATTCGATTAGACTATAATGATATCGTGTGAAATTTTTGTTGTGAATTTGTGTAACCTATAATGATATCGAATAACTTTCTGCTGAATACGATTAAACCTATATTAAGTAATACAGACAGGGAATACTTGTACTGATTGCATGGTTACTCCCAATAAAAATAATTGATAGAGTGCTATGATATTTTTCTGTGAGGGCGATCTACTAATAGGCAATCATTGAGCTTCCTAAAGAAAAATGTGAATAAATCTTCTTGTTTATAACGTAATGACAATATAAAGTTTTCATTTTTCTCCCATCATTCTCCTGGAGCCATCTTAGCATGAAAGTTGACTAGGTCCGCTCTCGTCTTCTCTATACACAGGTCATAACAGAGATACTGAAAATTATCTGCCCTCAGTGTCGATTGGGTGGTTGGGGCGAGCAGAGAAGTCAAAACATCTGCGCCTTCACTAAAGGTAAGGGTAGGTGGTGTAATGGTCCCTTCAGGAACGGGTGTGTGCTTGGGTTTTAGGTTTACCAGGCACGATTTTTTTGTATATGGCTGGTGGCACAGAGGCAGGTTTTCGTCGGACTTCCCCACACTCTCCGACAATAGCCGAGGCGAGCTAGCGTGCCGCCCTGCATTCAACGCTGTCCACCGAGTGATCTGTCAGCTCATGCTGACAGTCTGGACTTCACGTCCAAAGTACATCACTCTTCATACTACCATAACACATCGCTAAGTACATCGAGTTCGGATTTATTGCGAAATCCTGTCTAAGGTATTTTTTTCTGATAAGAAAGTATGGTGCTAAGGGCGGGGAATTGTTGCCGAAATTCCTTGATCATCTCCTAGCGTGCTGAAGAACAGAAAATCCAGCCTCAGAGACGCTGGTGACCCCACAGACCCGATAGACTTCCAAGCCACTCAATTGTCACCATTCGCATGCTTGGACATAGCAGTCCCTAGGAACCGAGAAATTTTAAATTCTGCCTGATTTTGCAGCCAATGCTAGTCACAAGCCATGGAAAGTAGACTCATCGTCTCATCATTCATCCGATTCAGCAGCAAAAAGAAAGGACGTACACCGTATTAATAGTGATGGTATAAGTCTAAAATATAGATTTTCGTGCATCTTAGATTCATAAAAGAAGGCGCTGTTACCTCAGAGGAGCTCCTGCGAGGGATCCACAGCATCACGTAAGTCGAAATTTTTTATGTTATTCCGTTTTTGCTCACATAAGTCGAACAGGGAAATGTGTATTCAAAATCGCCCTCTTAACCCCACAATTTTTTTTAACTATTTTAGGATTATTGGATTAGACTAATAATTTTTATCAATTACATAGAACAGAACATATTAAAATTATTAAACAATCCTCGTATTATTGGATTAGACTAATAATTTTTATCAATAACATATAACAGAAAATTCATAGAAATTATAAAACTAATTTTAGCATTTTGATTTGATTCTAATCATCCTTCACTAATTACATATGAAAGGAAACGTGCTGGTTCAGAATCTAATAATCAACCTTATTAATTATATGCGAAAGAAAAACTTGGTAAATTATTCAACAAGATTTTAGTACTATTGGATTACATTTTAATCACCATCTATTAGTTACATAAGAAAGGAACTTATTGAAATTATTGAATAAACTCTTAGTTACTAGATTAGAATCTAATCAACATTCATTAGTTACCTAAGAAAAATTATATTTAACACAGATGGTAGAGGAAAATATTGCGGCGTTATTAGATCGGCCTCCATCCATAGCAATGTAGTGAATTAAATTAAGTATATTGCGGGATATGCTTAGGATATGCAATTCTAAAAGGTATGGATATAAACAGTCTTATGTTCTGAAAATCAATGTTTCTGGAATTTTCGGGAAGGTTCTAGGACAATTTATAGAGTATAAATACAGTAATTGTCACTGCCGGGAGCGATTCTCGTATCAGATAGTGAAGTGAACCTAGAAACCAGACGAAAGTATTTGGATTGCGATAATTTGAAGTACAGTACTAACGATAATAAAAGTACATAGGTTAATTTGTGAGCTTGTGTCGGAAGTGAAATAAAGTGGTGGCATATGGATTAAAACAAAGACTGATTAATTTTGTGAAATTGTATAAAATTTTGTGCTTTACGTGAAAGTTCTGGAAGAGTAGACCAAAAATAACTGCGCAGTCACTATCGACACTGGAGCTTCGAGATCAATTATTAGGGCAGATTTTGTCAAGAAAAAATGGCTTCACAACACCACCAAATAAATACTAAGAACAGCAGCTGGAGCAGCAGCACAGGTTTTTTGAGAAATTTCGGTGGAGGAATGTACCTGCAACAGAATGATCATACGAGATTAGTTGCATCATCTCTACTGCTTAGCAGTCAGAAAATATGTAAAGATCAACTTTGTGGGACAGAAGTTGGTTAGTGAAAACGACAACCCCGAAGTCATCATTCAGGTAGCCCAGTTGCAGAGAAATGATAGCAGTCTTGTTACATATGAAAGTCGAGTTGGGGAAGCGGTCATTACAATCGAACTAAGGCCACGCTTGTAACAACACAACGACTTCTTTATTTATCTACCTTACATCCTACTCTTCGTCAATAATAATATTATTCAGAAATATGCCGGGAGCATTAAAAGGTCGATGTCTTCCATATTCAAGTTACCACACTATTGATATTATATAGGCGCAAGTACCAATAGTGTGTCTGCCCGTCAAGTACAACAATAATGTTGCTTAATAGCCCCTCTTCCATTTTGGGTGCGATCTATTAAAATGTAAGTATGTATAATAAGTTCTCGCCCTAACATGGCGGGACTGAAGACTTCATCTTACTAGTCAAACAACTTCATTGTTTTCTATATTGGCAAAATCAAAAGGTTTATTAGCTCTATATACTTCTATTAGATATAATCCATTCTTTAAATGTTGGGCACAATATGATTTAGCTAGATTTAAAGAAGAACCTGCAGCAAGTAGAATAAGGTAAGGCTTCATATATGGACCCGAAGAATTTTCAAAGCATAAATAAATAAATAAATAAAGGCCCCCTTTATAGTATATACCTCACAGCGCGCTTACCGAAGGGGCAGATCTACTGAGAGGGCTCTACATTCAATGGCACGATATACAGACTAACAACGTATGACTATCCGGCACCATAGATTCGCCATTTTCTGTGTTAGTCGATTCGCATGACGCGTTTCTTATAAAGTGAAAAATATAAAGTTTTATATTTATGCAAATTTATTCTACTGGATCCATTTAAAATCCTAAAATAAGTACCATTTTACTTTCTAAACATAAAGATAAATTGAAAGAAGATTAGTAGAATTATATTCTACATTTTAATTTGCCACTAACCCCACTTTTTACACTTCGTTATGATGCATTGCAAATTTGTCTTCTATTTGAGAAAATTACCATTATCACTAACAAATTTCACTATAGAAATAATAAAAAGATCTTAAATAATCAATTAAGAGTGCAAATTATCGGTATCTCAGTCTTATTTTGAATTTTTTTATCGATAAAACTTTCGTGGCACTTTATTTTGATTCAAACTGATTTCCCTGAAATGAGCGTTAAACTAACAAATTCAATGTATACATATTTATGGTAAGAAACTCATATTATATTTACTGCAACATTTTCAATTTTTCCCGTTTTAAGAGTCAATTCGCACTTGACAGCCCGGACAATCATACCTTGTTACTCTGTATATCGTGATTCAATGGTTACTGTCATTGAACGGGATCCGGATCGTGGACTGTTTACCTTGGGAAATGAATGCACAAAATTTTAAAAACATCCAAGTAGTAATCAAATGATACATTGAAAGGCAAACCTCGATGTCGTTACAACATCGGAAAAAATTGTACATCGATGGAACGAAAGTAAAAATTTTCGAAGATGAAAAAATATTACACTTCTGCAGATGTAAAGTATAACATATAATTACTAATTAACAACAGAATTGCGAAAATGCTTCCCAAATAAATTTATTTTAGAATAAAAACTTTTTAATTGATCCGACAAAGCAAAGTTCAGTTTAAATCATGTTACAACTGGGAAATCAAACATATATATTTAGGCTAAAAATATCAATTTTTCGTAAGTAAACCTCAGTCTCGTTTAATTTCGTAAAGTTATTTACTTCTATTGTAGTTCAGCCTATACTTCAAGTATCCCAATAATTTTCAGCAAGACTGTTCATAAATAAAAGTTTGGATAACTTCTCTCCCTTTACGCGGTTTCTCTGCTGATAAAGTATTTGGTCCACCTTTGAGAAGAGTCTTTCTAATAGAATGGAGGTTGCTACGATGGACAAACATTTTGGTGTTATTTTTGCCAAATTAGGATTAGTTTCCTTCATATTTTGCCACAAAACTAGAGGATTATCTGCCAGGTTTCCTGTGATTGGACTTTTAAGCAGAGTACGTAAATGATCGCTCGCGAGCTGCTCCTGATGCGGCTCTTAGCTTCTCGCTAGCGAGCTGGAGCCAAAAAAGTCTTATAAAGCTTTCGATAAAAAAAAATTAAACGTTCTGGCTCCTCATCATAAAAATGTGAGATTATTCTTTGCTCATGAACAATTTTCATGTTATGTTTACACTGCCCCTTGCTCATTCTTAAGAATGGGTGATTAGGACATTAAGGCTGGAACAGAATGTGGTGCTGGCGCTGCTGCTGGTATGAATACAATGCTGCAACTTAGTTCTGTCAAAACTAATTTGATATTTTATTCCTTACTTCTGCTTTTTCTTTTAAATATTTATATAGAGGATACCATAAATTCTACAATATATTGTTGCGAGCGTGGCCTTTGGTTCGTTATTTAAAACACAATATTAAATATTTAATATACAACTTCTTTATTTCACTCTAATCATACAAAATTCATAAACCTTCAATTAATCAACTCAACTTTAATTATCGCTAATACTGTACTTTTTCAATTATCGCAATCCAATTACAACACTTTCGCCCGTTTATTAATTTCGCTTGTTAACACTGCAACGTCTAGGACAAGACTTTTTTTCTGGCGGTAACAACTGTTGTATTTATACCCTAGAAACTCTCCAGATTACTCTGGAGTGTTCTATTCCAAAATCTTCTTGACTATTCCATTTATTCTATTCCTGGACCTTGCCGAAGATTCCATCATCGACTCTCCGAACCTGAAGTTGTTAACTCTCTATTGACAGTAGATGTCACCAGTTGTCTCTTTCTTTTGCACGTAACACTGCTCCCTTCTTAAATTTGTACGTCCCGAACAGCAGGTGGTCCACGGTCTGGATGCTTGTAATATTGACACAAGCGATCCAGATGAACGATTTTTTGTTTGCCTCTTGTACCACGTTGAATCCTATATACTACGTGATTTATTCTAGTTACTACTGAATACGGTCCCTCTCAGTGTTATTGTGAATTTTGAGAACGTCCCTTACGTCGGTTCGGGTTGTATAGCCAAGCAAGATCACCTTCATTCAATCGTGCTGAATTCGCACGTAAGTTATAGCGGGTCCTCATCCGATTGGCATTTACTGCTAATTTTACCCTCGTGGCTTCTTGTACATCAGCTCTCCTTTCCAGTGGGGGCTCTGACATTTTTTTTTGAAAAACAGGGGGAACGGGAAAAACTCATCCCAAACCCGGAGGCCATAGCGGCTCATTGTACTATCCTGTATCCCAATTCACCAAAACCTTCCTGTCCTCTTAATGAAGCGCATCAGGTCTTGGTGAGGAAGGCTTTTCAGCTCATCCCCAGATAGAAGGGCAGACCCTAGAGTATCTAGTCTGCTCCGGGCGAAGGCCGGACACTCACACAAAAAGTGTTCGGTTGTCTCAGGCTCTCCCTCCAGGCAGGACAGACATTCATGGCTGTCAACAACTCCCATCCCTGTTTGATGAGCGTGAAGTGAGCTGTGGCCGGTAATGATGCCAACCACAGTTCTACATTGTTTCCTTCCGAGCCCCATGAGAAAATCGGAGATATTCCCATTGGGCCCATCAAGAAACAGTTTTGTACACTTACAAGAACTCAGGTTCTCCCATCTCTGCTGATGTTTCCTCTGACATTACACTTATACATTTCCTTTCTGCTGCTATGTGGGGGTCCTTTGTAAGAAGCACACACAGTGCATCTGCGTCACCACTTCTTCACATCCTTCCGCATATGTAGCCAATAAAACTTTTCTCGTATTTTATAAATTGTTTTATTCACTCCCAAATGTTCTCCAGATGTTTCACGATGCATTTTACCTAGAACATCGTTGACTTTTGATGCTGGCACGACTATCTGCATTCGCAATGATTTACCGTTAAGTGCTTCCCACTTGCGTTTCAAAATACCGCATTGAACATGAAGAGAATTCCATTGAGCCCAGTAGCTTTTCAGATTTTCACTCATCCCCGAAATACCCTTCCATTCTGGTTTTTCTATATCTGCTTTCCAAGCAAGAATAGGCGATATGTCCGGATCTTCTCGTTGCGCTGTTCGCAAGTTCTCGATGTCCCATTCTGTTGATAGCTTCACAGTTACCAACTGTATAGTAGCTGTTTTCTCTTTTTCTTTCTCACAGCCGTAATGCTTATATTCAGGTTCACATGGGCATTGTGCAAAGGCATCTGCATTTCCATGGATACGTCCTTTCCTGTGTTGGATCTCAAAGCCATAAGGTTGGAGTCTAGTCTCTCTAAAAATAGCTTGCTCTCTAGCTCGCCAACTTGGACATTCTTCTCTCCCTATCTTTTCTGTTGATTCCCTTCGACGGCATTTCCTGCAGTCGCTTTGAAGGTGTCCAAATTTATTACAATCCCAGCATCGAAGAACACTACGTGAAGGGCTGCTCAATAATAACTGCAATCTGTTGAAAGTCTGCTACTCAGCTCGATATCTTTTTAATTCCACTCTCCTCTCTTCGTCTATAGATTCCAATCGTCGGCGTTTTCTGCAGTATCTTTGTAGGTGCCCTTGTCTATTACAATTCCAGCATCGAAGGACACCACGTGAAGGCGGGCTGTCTGATGATTGCACTCTGTTGCAAGTACATTCTTCCACTGAAATTTCTCTCACTCATACTGCACTCCGTGAAGCTTGTCTGGCGGATTCATACGCTAATGCATAGGCTAGTGCTTCTGCTGTTGATTTCTTTCCTGCTAGCCTTAACGTTTGTTGTAAATTTTGATCTGCAATAGCGTTCACAAATGCCTCCGTTGCCACTTCATTCAGGCGCTGGATTATGAAAGATGCGCTAACCTTTCCACATCTCAGCCTGCAGTTGTAGTAATTCGCCATGCTTTTGAATCCTGTTGCGTAACTGAAAGCGATATACTTGCTGCATGTGTTCATCCCAATAACGTAATTCTATCGCTTGTACTAATGAAGAGTAATCACGTTGATTTTCAATCGGTAGTTTGTAAGAGTTCTGACGCAGGACTTCGAAGTGCTAACACCAGAGCTATAGCCTTGTCTTCATCATTCCATCCATTTACCTCTGAAGCTGCCTCGAATTGTCTCTTGAAGATATACCACGTGTCCATCAAATATTGGAGGTTTCATTCTAAATGCGCCGGATATTTCAACTACTACGTTTAGAGACTGACGATGCTTTTTTCTTTCCAGATTTGCTTTAAAACTGTCAAGCTGTTCGGTGGCTTTTTGTTGAGCTTTCGCCAATTTTCAAATTTTGTTCGTCTAACGAGTTTTTCAGGAAAGTCTTCTGTTCCTCCAAACGAGTTTCTAGACAATTCTCCGGAGAGATCTTTTGTTCGTCCAAACGGGTTTCCATAGATTTCTTTTGTTCCTCAAAAGCATTCTTTTGCTCGTCCAAACGGCTTTCCATAGATTTCTTCTGCTCATCTAAACGGAATTCCAGAGAATTCTTTTGTTCAACGAAAGCATTCTTTTGTTCCTTGAGATAATTCTTTTGTTCCTCGAGAGATTTCTTTTGTTCATCAAACCGGGCTTCCATTTTGCTCATTAAAGTACTCAAAAGTTGTTCCATTTTCATCGCAGGCTCTTCTTCAGCTTCGGTTTCTTCCAAGTTCTCTTCGAAAGCAAACGTCTCACGATTTTTTCCTTCCTCTATCAAAGCTTGTCTCAGTCGCTCGACTAGAACTTTCTTTGCACCTGCCGTTTGTAATGACCGGTTCCCTAACTCCACTTTCAAATCCTGTATTCGAAGCTCCTCCACTTTGCGCCCCAATACTTTAGTAATTCACTTACAGTTGAATAGAAATTATTTTCCAGAACTTTCAAAATTTAACACAATTTCACAAGATTAATCATACTTTGAATTTTTTTTAAGTCAATTGCCATAACATTATTTCGCGAATATATTTCAATTTCGACACAAGTGATTTCTAAGTAATTTTATAAGGTGAGGAGCATCAGCAAACACGAAATTTTTTTTATTGTCGCATAAGCGATGAATAAACCAAGGTTCTATTTGATCAACAACCAAACATTTCCACAGTGCCTGATTTCCAGGACCCATATCGGAAACAATTGCAACACTGAGTATTTTATTCGGTAGAGAGTCGATATTATATCGTTTAAGATTTGTGTAGTAATACTGCAGTCATAATCATAAAATATTTTTCCAACGCTCTAATAGCCCTCTTATCATCACGACCTGCACATAATTTGAAGGACTTAATATGACATCGTTTTTCTTATCGTATTCATATACAGACTTGATCTTCATTTCGTCGAAACATAGCACACAAAGTCACTGCTTTTCATCATAGCTGCAAGTCTCCATCAGTTTGAGAATATCTGTTTGTATACCCGGTTTAATATTAATTTTTAATGCTAATTGCCTCACTGTCGACACCCCTGGAAAAGGATAACTTTTTTTATAAAGCTGGCGATATAAACGTGGACCGGTGGAACGCATGGCGCATGAGATATATCCTTATTTGTCCAGGTGTAAAAATTCTGTTAAGACTGTGCTTGAGGTTGTTGGCTTTTTCGCACTTAAACTCAAGTCTTTTAATTTTAAATTCCTGGAGTTTTATCTTTTTATTGCATTCAATAATCTGAAGCTCTCTGGTAATTTCCATGTCAACTCTAAATAATATAATAAATTATTGTTAGATAGGTGTTAAATAAACTTAAATAAGTAAGAAAGCTAGAATTGGTCTAAGACCAATTCTTATGATACCCTAGATGAATGGCCGTATGAAATTTCGTATTGTCACCCTTCTGTGCAAGTTTGATTTTTGAAGTGGTTTTTCGTATATATTTCTAGAACGGTTTGTCGGACAGAAAAAAATGATTATATCCAATTTTATAGGATTTCGTATTCTGCAGAAGTTTTTAGTACAATGAAAATGTCTTGGACTGATCGTTTTCAAAGTATACGTAAAAAACCGAAATTTTTATATGGCAACACCAAGAAGGAGTACCCCGATTTAGTCCATTTTTCACATTTTATTTGCTAATATAGTAAAAACATCATGTACGAAATTTCAGCTCTCTACGTCGATGCGTTCTCAGGCAGTGTCCAAATATATAGCGGAAAACGAAATTTTTATATGGCAACCCCACGAAGGAGTTGCCCGATTTGTCTCATTTTTGAACTTAATTTTACTTTTTTTTTTAAAGTCCGTGTACAAAATTTCAGCTCTCTAAGTATACGCGTTCTCGAGTTATCAAAATCAAAATAACTTTTAATATTATGAATGGGTGTCCAATACATTTTGCTCTACCATCATTATTTCGAGGTGTTACAAACGGAATGACAAACATAGTATACCCCTATGATTTCATCTAGGGTATAATAAACTTATTTAAGGCGAAAACTAACCCAAATTGAGTAACAGCATCATTAATAATAGATATCCTTTCCTTTTCACTGGCTCTTTTAGATCTCTCTGATACTGAACTGGTAGCAGTTTATTCGGAATTACATCCAAAGAAGTTTATCTTGAAGTCGATAATCTTCAGTAGTAAAATGATCTGAGCAGACCCTCGCATTGTTTATATTTTTAATTTGTTTTCCACACGCTTTCAACCACTTGCGGCATAGTAAAATATCTTTAGGAAAATAAAAGAACTTCACTTTTTTATTTTTTTTCCTTGGGAGTTATTACACCCTTTTACACTATACGAAACCATTTTATTTAATTAATACCACTATTTTCAATTTATACTAGCTACAAATGCAATGGTGCATAACCAGAATGTCAATTCGCAAGTATTTGCTGACGTAAGAGAAAAACAATAATGGCGGCATTTCATTCTCGCTCCATCTTATCTTGTAGTCCTTATACCATGCTCCTGTCTTTGTTTACCACGTTTCGCAACGTTTGCTTTGATGATTCACGTGTATCGCATATGAAGATCATGCAGGATGTCAAAGTATGCGATGCATACGCTGTGTTATGGCTGAATTGGCTGGGGGGGAAATTCGCACCCCATAGTGCGAATTTCTCTTGCACGCCTAGTAAAACTGAAAATCGTGCGAATTTCCCACCTATAGGGGGAAATTCGGACCGCTGTATATTTTTTTACAGCACAAATTTATAAAATTTATAACATAGAGTAAAGGAATATTAGAAAATATGATTTTAGAGATCCGACGGGAATTCTATACCTTAAAGAATGTTCACATAAACAGAATGTTATCTTGTAAGTAGCTATAGCTTCAAGTTCAAAAAGTTCAACTTATAAGCGAGAATATTAACCTGTGTGCAAATTTTACAAGAGCAATTATTATGGTGTGAGTTATGGCTTTGCATTTAAAACGGGGTGCGAATATACAGGTGAAATTACTAGAAGAACAAATAAGAGCATTATGAATTAAACAGGGTACGAATGTCACAGATGCAATTTTTGAAAATTCGAGCGATAGCTTTTACTTTAAACAGGGTGCGAAAGTTACTCGTGCAATTTTTGAAAATTCGAGCGATAACCTTTTACTTTAAACAGGGTGCGAATCTTACACATGTAATTTTTGGCAGTTCGAGTAATAGCCTTCTATTTTAAATAGGGTGCGAATTTTACAGCTGCAATTTTCGGTAGTTCGAATGACAGCCTTTTACTTTAAACAGTGTGCGAATCTTACACATGTAATTTTTGGCAGTTCGAGTAATAGCTTTCCATTTTAAATAGGGTGCGAATGTTACAGGTGCAATTTTTGAAAATTCTAGTGATAACCTTTTACTTTAAACAGGGTGCGAAAGTTACTGGTGCAATTTTTGTAGCCTTCTATTTTAAACAGGACGTGAATGTTACAGGTGCAATTTTTGCCAGTTCGAGTGATAGCCTTCTACTATAAATAGGGTGCGAATGTTACAGGTGCAATTTTTGGTAGTTCGAGTGATAGCTTTCTGCTTTAAACAGGATACGAATCTTATAAATGCAATTGTTTGCCGCTTGAGAGATATAGCTCTCTAGTATAGATATGTATCAATTAGAATTAAGTGCAAACCTTCCTTGTTATCCTTTGAATATATAGTATCTCATTCCAATAGAGAAGATATTTTTTTCCCGAATTTGATGTAAAAGTAATTTACCATTAAAAATGTGCATATATATAGGGATAAGAACTTCAAGAACTCAATTTCAAGGCTCGATCTTGGTTATTGTTAAAAAGAATGAAATGTCCTCAATGGGCTCTAGTTTGATCCTGCGATATACCTGAAAGGATTTCTGAACACTGAAATGACTACACTCCATTTAAAAAATGAAAAATTTTCAAACGTGATTATCAGAGCGAAGAATCTCTAAGGAATCCATAGGCATACTCCAATCTACTAATTTACCGAACAGCCTGTACATGTACATTTATAGGTTATCTCTGATCGCCTACCATAGAAGTTTAATGTTGGAAGTCAAGTCAAGTCAAGTGCACTTCACACGCGATTAACGAATTTTAACGAATTATGTCGAAATTTTAAACCGAACCGATATCCCGGGATATTTGAAATTGTTTACGTACAGGCTTTAATTTTAGCCTCGAATTCACTTTTGTCTTTGATTCACTTTACACACTTTAATTGTTCGAATATTTATTAACTTAAGGTTACACGATGTCGAAATTTTTACAGCCTGTTGCGCGACGGCAGGCTGTGTTCTTGTCTGTTGTTCAATGTTGGAAGTCACACCAATTGCCCATATAAATACTTTTTATAAAAAGTATGTGTGAATTATATGGTGGCAAGATAACTCATTGCGCTTTGAAATTGGGTGATTGTTCCCCCTTTTTTGCCTGGCGGCATATGGATAAACCAAGTAAAAATTACATGAAGGAGATTTCTCGTCTAACGGACTGAAATTTATTGAAAATAATTTCAATAAATTTACAAAATGCATTGAACTTCTATGGTAGGCGATCAGAGATAACCATACCAATGAGACCTCTCTGATCGCTGGGTCGAAAAGTTCAATAATTTTTTTGCACTTAAAATGCATTCTGTAAATTTATTGAAATTATTTTCAATGAATTTCAGTCTGTTAGACGAGAAATCTCCTTCATGCATTTATAGGTACATTTAAATTCTAATTCAGAAATATTTTATTAATAACCTCAGTTTTGACAGATTTACAAGTTCTCGATTACATATATTTGTTTAGTAAATTAACAGAAGAGCATGAGTGAGCACATTGAATTTAATATTAGATTAGAGCTTTATTGTAAAGTATTTATATATAAGAGACAAAAATAATTGAATTAATAATAATAAAAATAAAATAAAGCTCAAACTAGGCAAAAATGATTGTTGACTTTTTAGTTAATAAGATAGCTTTAGATTTTTATATGGCTGAGCTATTTGAATCTTTTAAAATGAAATTACTGTGATTTTGAGTAATGAAGTTGCGGAAAAAAAATTCTCTAGTTGTCTCAAAGGAGTGTATACCTTTAAAATAGATTTACTTCAACAAATGCCTGGAAGTAGACATAATCTTAATCTTTTAGAAAATTATCAGTTAACTCTCATATACAGGGTGATGCAGAACAAGATACCTTCCGGTATACCACGCGATTCCTTGAGGTAAGCTGATCAAAAAATTGTTCCACATATCCCCCCCCCCCCTAGAAATTTCCTTTAGGAGCTGTGACCAGTTGAAGATTTCGCCAATATTCGTGAACCATGATGAGACTAAATGAGTATAACTTTTGAACCACACAATAGATTTTGGTTATTGTTAGCTTATTAAATAGCCAAGAATAATAGCTGTCGAGAAGTGTATTACTCTGTATTTTTTAAGTAAGCATCTTTAAATTATTCTCAAATATTTCCAAAATATTTATTTTTTTACACACAAAAGTTTTTGAAATAAATAACGGTATTTATGAAATTTGTGTGTAAAAAAAATCAATGTTTTGGAAATATTTACGAATAATTTAAAGATGCTTAATTAAAACATACAGAGCAATACACTCTTCGACAGCTACTATTCTTGGCTATTTAATAAGCTAACAATAACCAAAATCTATAGGGTGGTTCAAAAGTTATACTCATTTATTCTCACGAATATTATTGGCGAAATCTTCAACTGGCCACAGCTCCAAAAGATGGTTTCTACGGGGGGGGGGGGGTGTATGTTGTACAATTTTATGATCAGCTTACCTCAAGGAATCGCGTGGTATACCGGAAGGTATCTTGATCTGAATCACCCTGTTTATTATAGAACTCCTAACGCTAGTGTAAACGACTTCATCTCATCTCTCGACGAATATTTGTACAAAAATGAAAAATCCACGAATCACTGTATATTAGGGGATATAATCATTGATATTTTAGGAAGAAGAAATTATCCGGTCATGACTATTTCGATACACTGACTAAAAATGGTTTCTTGAAACATTTGTTAGGTGCCACAAGCGATAGCGAAGCAAATCAGTCCTGTCTTGACCTTTAATTTTATGCCACAGATACTTATATATATAACAGATCACTATAGCGCTTTAGCGATATTAGTTTTTGTTGAGGTCATAGATTTAAGTCCAATTATACTGGTTCAGATGATACTTCTAAATTTTTTTGGGTTTTATTATAACAAACCAGAAACCGAAATAAATTTACAAGATTTGTCTGAAGTCCACAGTAAAAAAATGCTGAAGACTGTATGAATAAATTATTTGAAATATTGGAGTCTATAACTAAGGGGTCAAAAAAACTGAAAAATTTGTTCAAAGGCCGGAATTAAAAGTGATCAAACAATGGGTAACGGTGGTATTGCCGTAAATGCCGCATTAACGTAAAATGTATTTGCTTCGGAACACTGCCGCCATATGCCTGCCATAGTTTCAAAACTGCGGCGATGTTGGATTCGGAATTATTTCTGAGAATTTTCGTTATATATTTTCCGGTATGCCTATTTATTTACTCTTGTGACTCAGAGCAGTGTGAATATCTTTTTTAATGCAACTAATAGTGGATTAATTTGTGAATTTTTTAAACTTGACAAAATGAGAGTTCCGGAAAAGTTTAAATCAGAGAGAATTGAAAAGCTTACAGTAGAATTTTATAAAATTATTGGCAAATTAGAGCTTAGTAAAAACTATACAGTTAGTGATTTAGAACTGACAACTTTTGATATATATACATATTGTTGCGAGCGTGGCCTTTGGTTCGTTATTTAAAACACAATATTAAATATTTAATATACAAGTTCTTTATTTCACTCTAATCTTATATTATTCGCAAGATTCATATACTTTCTATTAACTAAACTCTAATTATCGCTTAATACTGTACTTTAAATTATCGCAATCTAATTACAACACTTTCGCACGTTTATTACTTTCACTTGTTAACACTGCAACGTCTAAGACAAGGCTCTTTTTCTGGCTATGACAACTGTTATATTTATACCCTAGAAACTCTCCAGATTATTCTCGAGTGTTCTATTTTCCAGAAGCTTCTTGACTGTTCTATTCATTCTATTCATTCTATTCCTGAACCTTCCTGTAGATACCATAATCAATTCTCCGAATCTAAAGTCGTTTACTTCTTCACTGCCAGTAGATGTCACCAGTTGTCTCTTTCTATTGCACGTAACACTGCCCCCTTCTTAAGTTTGTTCGTCCCGAACAACAGGTGGTCCACGGTCTTGATGCTCGTAGTATTGACACAAGCGGTCCAAATGAACAATTTTATGCTTGCCTCTTGTGCCACGCTGAATCCTGTATACCACGTCATTAATTCTAGTTACTACTGAATACGGTCCTTCCCAGTGTTGTTGCAATTTTGGAGAACGTCCCTTACGTCGTCTCGGATTATAGAGCCAAACAAGATCACCTTCATTAAATCCTGCGGAATTAGCACGTAGGTCATAGCGGGTCTTCATCCGATCAGTATTTGTTGCTAATTTCGTCCTCGTGGCCTCGTGCACATCAGCTAATTGTTGTTTGAGCTCCGATACGTAGTCTTCTGGTAACTTTTGTTCACCTCTGGGGGTACCGAATTTGAGGTCGCTAGGTAAACGCATCTCTCTTCCGAATATGACTTTAGCTGGGGTTTGTCCGGTAGTACTATGAATAGCTGATCTATAAGCCATTAGGAATATAGGAATGTGTCGATCCCAATCGCGTTGATGATAGTCAACTACTTTCTTTAGATGCTCGATCAATGTTCTGTTGAAGCGCTCTACCATGCCATCAGATTGTGGATGTAGAGGAGTTGTTCTAGTTTTTCTTATTCCCAACATTTTACACATCTCCTGGAAAGTCCGCGATTCGAAGTTCCGTCCTTGGTCCGAATGAAGTTCGTGAGGTACTGCAAACCTACTGACCCAATTCGTTATTATTTGTTCCGCAACTGTGGCTGCCGCTTGATTAGGGATTGCATAAGCTTCAGGCCATTTACTGAAATAGTCAATGGCAACTAGAATATAACGGAAAGGTCCAGCGATGTCTACAGCTATCCTTTCAAAGGGGGCTCCGACATTATACTTATGCATTTCACCTCTGCTTCTGTGTTGCGGCCCTTTGCAAGCAGCGCAGACAGTGCATCTGCGGCACCACTCCTCCACATCTTCTCGCATATGTAGCCAATAAAACCTTTCCCGTATTTTGGAAATTGTTTTGTTTACTCCCAAATGTCCTCCAGAGGTTCCACCGTGCATTTCTTCTAGAACATCTTTGACGTTTGATGCTGGCACGACTATCTGCATTCGGAAATATTCGCCGTTAGGTGCTTCCCATTTGCGTTTTAATATACCACATTCAACATGAAGAGAGTTCCATTGAGCCCAGTAACTTTTCAGCTTCTCACTCCGCTCCGAAATATCCTTCCAGTCTGGTCTTTCCATATCTTCTTTCCAAGCGAGAATAGGTGAAATGTCCGGATCTTCTCGTTGTGCTGTTCTCCGGTCCTCATTGTCCCAACCTGTAGATGGTTCCACGGTTACCAACTGTATAGTTGCTGTTGTTTCTTTTTCTTCCACCCGTGCGCAATGTTTGCATTAAAGTTTGCATGGACGTCGTGAAAGGGCGTCTGCATTTCCATGGATACGACCTCTTCGGTGTTGGATCTCAAGCTCATAAGCCTGGAGTCCGCTCTATCCATCTCGCGACTTGTCCCTCAGGGTTCTTAAACTGCAGAAGCCATTTAAGCGCTGCATGGTCGGTGCGAAGGATGAATTTCTGCCCGTAGAGATATTTATGAAAATGTTTTGTTGAACTTACAATAGCAAGTAGCTCTTTTCTTGTAGCACAATAATTTTTCTCTGGCTTTGAAAGTGCTTTGCTATAGTAAGCTACTGGAACTTCTTGACCATTCTCCTCCTGCGAAAGCACTGCACCAATACCTTCATTGCTGGCATCCGTATCTAATATAAATGTTTTTCCCAGCTTTGGATAGTGAAGTACTGGAGCTTCACAGAGCTGTTGCTTCAAATTTTCAAAACTTTCGTTGCATTTATCCGACCATATGAACGGCCTTCCCTTTTCTGTAAGTTGATGTAGGCTGCAAAACCTTTCACGAATCGCCTGTAGTAGGTAGCTAAACCAAGAAAACTCCGTAATTGATGTTTGTCCTTTGGAACTGGCCAATTTTTGACGGCTTCTATCTTCTCTGGATCGGTTCTTACTCCTTGTGATGAAACTATGTGCCCTAAATATTTAACTTCATCTCTGAATAGAACACATTTACTCGCACTGAGCTTCAATTTAGCATCTTTGAGTCTTTGAAGTACGTCCCGTAAGTTGTTTTTATGTTCCTTGAATGTCCTTCCGATAACTATTATGTCATCCAAGTAGACAAGACATGTTTTCCAGGTTAAACCACGTAGAACACATTCCATTAGTCGTTCGAATGTGGCTGGAGCATTACATAACCCAAATGGCATTACTTTGAATTGCCATAAGCCACTGCCAACTGAGAAAGCAGTTTTATCTCGGTCCTCGGGATGTATTTCCACTTGCCAGTAACCACTCTTTAAATCCAATGTGGAAAACCATTGCGCTCCGGAAAGGGTATCCAACGTGTCATCAATCCTTGGTAATGGATAACTATCTTTTCTCGTCACGTTATTTAGTTGGCGGTAGTCTACGCAGAATCGGGTGCTGCCATCTTTTTTCCTAACCAGAACAACCGGCGATGTCCAAGGGCTGTTAGATTCCTCTATTATGCCTTGTTTCTTCATGGAGTTCATCATGTCTGCAACTTCTGGTTGTTTGGCTAATGGCAATCTTCGTGGTGTCTGTCGAATGGGCCTGGAATCTCCTGTATCGATCCGATGCTGGACAAGATTTGTTTTACCATAGTCATCATCATTCATTGCAAATAATTCCGAAAATTCATCGATCACCTCTTTGGCATCGTTGTGTTGTTGTTCACTTAAGGCACTGGACGAAAGAAGTTTCTGAACCTGTTGCGTAGTAGCTGGTATAGGTTTTGTCTCCCTGATATTACTACCATTATCCAAATTGACGATTTGGTAAACGGGTTCACAATTTCCAATTATAGCTCCTTCTTTTAGTTGTACCTTATTTTCGGATGTGTTAAGCACTCTGACTGGTATTAATGTTGCGCCTTCTGCCTTCACTAAAGTCTTGCCAACAATGATGCTCGATGTAACTTTTGTGGGGTTAGGCTCCACCAGATAGAATTGGCAGGTCCCGATGTCATCAGTAAGCTTTGTCCATATTAGTGTCTCGGAGCATGGCGAAAGAGTAATATTTTCGCATCGTCCTTACTTTCGCAGGATGATCTGCTCCTTCTCCTAGTTTCATAGGAATTTCTATGTTCCCATATTTGAGAATCCGCTCTCCGACATCCAGATTTATTTTGTATGTGGTCATGAAATCTATTCCAAGAATGCATTCATCCATTATGTCTGAAACCAGGAAAGTGTGAGGAAATAGTAGTTCGCCTAGTTGAACATCTAAAGTTATTTCTCCAAACACCCGTGCTGCTGCTCCAGTTGCTGTTCTTAGTAGATGTTTGGTGGTATTATGAAGCCATTTGTTCTTAACAAGATCTGTTCTAATAATTGATCTTGCAGCTCCAGTATCGATAGTGACTGCGCAGTCATTTTTTCCTACACTTCTATATATAACAAGACTGCTATTATTTCTCTGCAACTGGCCTACTTGAATGATGACTTCGGGGCTGCCGATTCCACCAACCAACTTCTGCCCCACAAAGTTGGTTTCTACTAGTTTTCCGACTGCTCAACAGGAGAGCTGATGCGACTAGTCGCTGCTTGATATCTAGTCTCTCCACGAATAGCTTGTTCCCTGGCTCGACATCTTTGGCATTCTTCTTTCCCTTCTTCAGGTGATTCCACTCGTCGACGTTTTCTGCAGTCTCTTTGAAAGTGCCCTGATCTATTACAATTCCAGCATCGAAGGACACCACGTGAAGGCGGGCTCTGTGATGATTGCACTCTGTTACAAGTACATTCTTCCACTGAAATTTCTCTTACTCGTACTGCACTCCGTGAAGCTTGTCTTGCGGATTCATACGCTAATGCATAGGCTAGTGCTTCTGCTGTTGATTTCTTTCCCGCTAGCCTTAACGCTTGTTGTAAATTTTGATCTGCAATAGCGTTCACAAATGTCTCCGTAGCCACTTCATTAAGGAAATCCGCATTTACGCTGGAGTATGAAAGATGCGCTATTCTTTCCACATCAGCCTGCAATTGTTGTAGTAATTCGCCATGCTTTTGAATCCTGTTGCGCAACTGTAGGCGATATACTTGCTGCATGTGCTCATCTCCGTAACGTAATTCTATCGCCTGTACTAATAAAGAGTAATCACGTTGATTTTCAATTGGTACAGTTTGTAAGAGTTCTGACGCAGGAGCTCGAAGTGCTAACACCAGAGCTATAGCTTTGTCTTCATCATTCCATCCATTTACCTATGAAGCTGCCTCGAATTGTCTCTTGAAGATATGCCATGAATTTTGTCCATCAAATATTGGAGGTTTCATTCTACCTGCACCAGATATTTCAGCTGCTACGTTTAGAGGCTGACGATGCCTTATTCTTTCCAGATCTGCTTTAAAGTTATCAAGCTGTTCCGTGACATTTTGTTGTACTCCCGACACTTGTTGCCGAACTTCCAACACTTCCTGCTGGATTTCTTCAATTTTCACATTTTGTTCGTCTAATGAACCTTTCAGAAAGATCTTCTGTTCCTCCAAACAAGTTTCTAGACAATTCTGCAGAGAATTCTTTTGTTCAACAAAAGCATTCTTTTGTTCGTCCATAGATTTCTTCTGCTCATCTAACCGGGATTCCAGAGAATTCTTTTGTTCCTCAAAAGCATTCTTTTGCTCATCTAAACGGGATTCCAGAGAATTCTTTTGTTCCTCAAAAGCATTCTTTTGTTCATCAAAACGGGCTTCCATTTTGCTCATTAAAGTACTCAAAAGCTGTTCCCTTTTCATCGCAGGCTCTTCTTCAACTTCGGTTTCTTCCAAGTTATCTTCGAAAACAAATGTTTCAGGATTCTTTCCTTCCTCTATCAAAGCTTGTCTGAGTCGCTTGACTAGAACTTTCTTTGCACCTGTCGTTTGTAATGACCGGTTCCCTAACTCCACTTTCAAATCCTGCGTTCGAAGCTCCTCGAATTTTCGCCCCATTACTTTAGTAATTCACTTTAAGTTGAATATAAATTATTTTCCAGAACTTTCAAAATTTAACACAATTTCACAAAATTAATCACACTATGAATTTTAAAGTCAATTGCCACCACTTTATTTCGCGAATTTATTTCACTTCTGACACCAGTTATTGCGAGCGTGGCTCTTGCGGTTCGTTATTTAAAACACAATATTAAATACTTATTATACAAGTTCTTTATTTCACTCTAATCATACAAAATTCATAAACTTTCTATTAATCAACTCAACTCTAATTATCACTAATACTGTACTTTCAATTATCGCAATCTAATTACAACACTTTCGCACGTTTATTACTTTCACTGCGTCTAAGACAAGACTCTTATTCTGGCTATGACTGTCAGTGTGCACAAGCCGAAACCATACCATTCAACCAACACCCAGTGAGGATTAACCCTTACTAACTATCAAGGGCACAAACCCAACCAACGTCATCGCAAGAAGTACAGAGACGCCAGACAGAGCACAACTCAATTAATACTAATAAAGTTAATCGTTCATAATAAACCTAATCTTTTATTTACATGGTGTCAGAAGTGGCTTTAATTGATAAAACTAATCAGTTAAGAGAGTAGAAAAGAAATTTTACAGAACTTCAAGAAGATGGCTGAAAACAATGGAAATAATTTTCTCCGCCCACCAAAGCCACTAGTAATCGACAATGAAAAAGACATGGCTCGAGAGTGGAAAATATGGAAACAAACATATGGATACTTCGAGGTAGGATCGCAAATTGATAAAAAGCCACAAAATATACAAGTTGCCACATTCATGTCCGCAATCGGACAAGAAGCAATTGAAATTTTTAATGTGATGCCAGCTATGACCGGAGACGCCACCACTGACGACATAAAAAATGCGTTCGAACAATATTTTAGTCCAAAATTAAACATAACGTACGAACGATATAAATATCATAAGATTACACAAAACGACGGCGAATCCGTCGATGAACTAATGGGAAGATTAAGAAAACAGGTAAAAAAGTGTAGTTATGAACAACTGGAGGACAGTTTGTTAAGAGACCAATTAACAATTGGAATCAAAAACGAAGAAGTTCGTAAAAAACTCCTCGCGGAAGATGTGTCGCTAACTAAGGCAATTCAAATCAGCAAGTCAAACGAAATGGATACCAAACAAGCTGGCGATATCCAAGCAGACGCAGAAAAATCGGTAAATAGAATTCAAACGAATCTACCAAAGATGTTTAAATGCAACAAATGTGGTACAGTACACAAAGCACGTAGTTGTCCCGCTTACGGAATGCGCTGCTACAAATGTGACGGATCTAACCACTTCAAACACTATTGTAAAGAGACAAGAGTACCCATAAATAGTAAACAACAAAAGAAACAGAAAAATATCAACCAATTTGAGCAGATCGTGATTCAGACTACGATTACTCAGAAAGTGAATTGCAAATAAATCAAGTCACAGAAAATGCCCCAACAGACAACTCAAGTGGTGAGCTATACATAGGCTCAATTGAAACCAACTATAACGATCAATGGACAGAGAGCATAAGCATCAATGGAACGATACATAAAATAAAACTTGACACAGGAGCCGAATGCAATGTAGTGTCAAAGTCAATAGTTGAAGTAGCGAAAGGTAAGATATTTCCATCTAAAACTAGAACTCTATTAAGTTTCAGCCAACACCGACTTGACGTTTTGGGCGAAACAAAATTGCCCTGCGAAATTTCAAATAAAAAATGCAACGTCACCTTTAAGGTTGTAGCAGAAAACGTAAAACCCATCCTAGGAAGTTACTCTTGTGAGAAACTCAACCTAATCAAGAGAGTTCACACAGTGAACATCAATGATGAAGTGTTTACAGGACTTGGATGTCTGAAAAACTTCGTGTACGACATCGATATAATAAAAAACTCATCATTCGATGTTTGTCCAGCAAGGCGCATTCCTTTCAAAATACAAGGAGAAGTAAAATCCGAATTGGACAAAATGGTAAATATGGGCGTAATCGAACGTACTAAAGAAGCAACAACGTCCGTTTCTCCGCTTGTCATCGTAAGACAAAAAGGAAAGATTCGATTATGTATAGATCCTACAACAGTAAATAAAAACATAATGCGGAGACATCATCCTATGCGAACGGTTGACGAAATAACTACTCGACTAGTAGGCTCCAAACACTTCACATTGCTGGATTTTAAAAGAGGATTCTGGCAAATACGACTCTCAGACCGTACACAAAAAATCCTCACCTTCGCAACACCTTGGGGTAGATACTCGTGCAAAAGAATGCCTTTTGGAATCAGTTCAGCCCCCGAGATATTCCAAGAAGTTATGCAGACACTATTCCAAAAGATTCCCAACGTAGAGGTATATATGGACGACATACTAATCCACGGGAAATCTGAAGACGAGCTAAATCAGATCACAGCAAAAGTCATAGAAATTATCAAACAGAGCGGGCTCAAACTAAATAAAGAAAAATGTCAATTTAACCAAACAGCAATTAAATTTCTAGGCCACATTATAAGCCAAAACAAGGTCACAGCTGATCCTGACAAAACGGAAGCCATCAGTCGCTTGAAATCTCCTAACTCTAAAAAGGAGCTTCAACGAATTCTGGGAAAATTCACTTACCTAAGCAAGTATATAAAAAATTTTTCCAAACTAACAAGTCCTTTGCGAATTCTTTTAGAAAAAAGCACGTCTGTTATGGAAGTATGTGAAGCGACTTGACCAGGACGTTAAGTCCAAACTGCCAGCATGGGCTGACAGATCGCCTGATGACAACGATAGCACAGGGCGGCATGCTAGCACCTCGGCTAAGGGTGGCGGAGAGTGTGGGGGAGTTCCCGAAAATACCTGCCGCTGTCATCATCCATAATCAAAAAAATTTCATGCCTGCATACAAAAGAGCCGGCACACACTCGGTCCTGAAGGGACCCTTACGTCACCTACCTACTTACTGTGGAAGGCGCAGATGTTCTGCCTTCATGGCCTTGCCCCATCCTCCCTATGACTCTGCTCGGCACTATCTGCAAAGTCCCTTTGGCTGACCTGTGGAAGAAATTAGAGCGGACCTATGCGACCCCGAATTGAAAAGGCTCCAGGATGTGAAGGAAGAAAGAAAATATTCAATCCATATTTACGTTATAATGATCAAAATAGGCTCATATATAAACATTGTTATTAACCTACAAATAGATACATTCTCTATTATTAATTCAATTCCATAAGTACATACTTTGGGTTACTAAAGTGATCGTCCACAGCGTACTTGATTATTTCTTTTCTAAATTCACAAAAATTTTCTGACCTTATGTACATAGTAGATTTTATGGACACAACCTTTTATGCACCGTATGGCTTACTACGCTCAATGATATATATCCTGAGGTATTAATAGTATATAATATATAAATAATGTTTTCTTTTCTCTTCAGTTATGGCTTACTTTTCGTTTTGTATATGAAATGGTATTGATATATGTACGCGAGCCATCTCAAAGGAGATGCGCGGGTTTTTCAATGGTTGTTCTTTCTTTATATAATAATATTTATACCTGCATTGCCGAAAATAAATGTTTTTAAAAGCTTTACTGCCGTTTTTCTTTCTTTTTTTTTTTTTTTTGTTATAATTCAAAGTATTATGAGAAGAATTTATTACTACACCTGAACGTTGCGACAAACCCCGAATAGAAAAATAAAAGAATACTTGAACCGACTGCTTCAGTCGTTACATAATTCTAAATCATTGTTTATGATGCATTGATTTCTTACATGTCTATTTACTACAGACACCATATCCAAGTCACATTTTTAAAAAAAAGATCCTAACGACAAAAATTCAATGGCACTACACATTGAACTTGACTTTTCGTGGCGCTGATAAGTTTGAATAGAAATAATAAAACAGTCTTCAGAAGGTACTCTTAAAGGCGTGACTAGGAAGGACACCTTTACGGAACAAGCGCATTTTAGGTCTCCCGAAAGTTGGAGAATTCGAATGCTTAAGATACGGGCTTATATCCTACAATAATCATAGTATTTGACACTTAATCCATAAATACTTTCCTCTGACAGCCTTACTTGGCGATAATTTCGAGATCGAGGATTGTTAGTGCACTTGTCGGTCATATCTACTAGGCACATGCATATCTTACAGTTTAAAACTATGCTCCTAAATCTAATTAACAAAATCAAGTCAGGATTCCAAATTACATAAGTAGCTAGGCGTACCCATGAAGTTAGACGTATATGTATGTAATTATAAGTTTAAGTTCAAGATATTGTTGTGCAGCGAAAAAGCTAAACGCACTGATTTAATTTTGGGTGTTTTTTTGGAAATAATAACGCACTGATTTGTTTAATAAAATTTAATCAATCTTTAATTTATAAATTGCAAGAGAGTTTTTGGAAAGACACGACCGTTCAAAAGTGAAAACGAAAACTGACTCGCTAGCCACACTCCACCGACAGTCAAGAAGCTTCAAAAATATGCAAAAACAAATAAGAGGCTCATGTTACCATTTTCCGTGTGCAGTTTGAAGATAAGTACGGGTACTTGCACTGTACACGAGCATGAAAAACTGCATCGACAGCTAATTAATTGGAATTGCACTTATGTGCATGAGAAACTGCATCGACAGCTAATTAATTGGAAATGCAACTTATGTTTGCGAATGCAAAAAGAAATTAATATGAATGCAAAATGAATTAAGTTAATATGAATGCAAAAATGATTGTAAGTTAATATGAATGCAAAATAAATGCTGTTTAGGCTGTCTGCAGTATTAGGGCATTGGCTTTACAACACCACCCCCCTTAATTATGAAAGCAGTACCTGGGGTTGGTGCTGGTTTCATTATTCCTTGCCTTAGGAATGGGAATTTGGACTGCCTCTTGACTTTCAGCAGAGCTGGTATTCTCATTAAAATTTAAATTTGGAGTTTCTGTCGTAATAACATCTTTGTTTGTTATTGATTTTGAAATAAACGGTAGGGTCTTTCTTTTCTTTACAATTAAACTTATAACTATGCATATCAATACAACTGTTATTAAGGTATATAAAATATAGAAATGCTTTGCATGAGGTGCAATAGTTTTAATCGGAACAGTTTGCATTTGTTTCAATTTATTTAGTTTCATACTTATTTTTCCCAAATCAGGATTATAATGATTAGAAGAAATTTCTGTAAAATCGCTAACATTTATGTTCTTATTGTTAGAAAAAAAATCATAAACTTCATTGTATGGTTTGATTTCTGAAATGTACTCTAAGGTCAAGTTGCTTTTTAAGTTGTCATTATTCTTGGAGGTCAAAACAATGTCCTCAGTACGTGCCACGCAAGTTTCAAATAGGTTCATGATGCCTACTGCTTCAAGGGTAATTTTTTTTTCTTGCAGTTTTGCAGTTAATATTTACGAGTTCTTTTTGAGGTACAACATATATCCAGGAATTTGGAGTGGCCAAAGTTAGGAATATCGAATGATGTAGTTCCATAATATGGATTTCACAGGATTTCGGTATATCCGACACCGTTAAATAAAGATTTGCTTCACAGCCTGAGTGCAAATGGTTCATAAAAATTGGAAAATTTTGTTCGCAAGCATATTGGTTATCAAAAGTTTGAGTACATTGTTTTAATTCTGATTCACTATATAGGAAATGATGTTGCCTTGAACTATCTATCACCAGTAATTCTTTACGGGGAACTACGAAAGCAAATGTATTATTTTTTATTATGTTTGGAATAGTCGTCATTTTGAATATATCGTACTGATGGGCCGAAGTTAAAGGGACCAATAAAAGAAAGGAAAGCTTACCTTTTACGAAAAAGATATTCGTTTCTAAAAATTTGTAGAACAAATCTACGAAATCTGATTTCGCCGGTATGGGTAAATTCATGTTATCGGGCAAATGTGGTTGTATTTTAGTCAATTCATTCAATAGATTCTTCGCATTCAGAACATATGGATGTATTTTGCCATTTAAAGCAGACATAATAATTTCGACCAAGTTATTTTGAGCGTTTGAGTATTGGTTCACCAGAAGCGAAAAAACAGAAACCAATTGGTTCAAATGGAGTAATGACTCATTTAAGAATTTGCTCATTTGTTCTTCGTTTGTAATATTTTTCATTAAATCTATTAAGAAATTTATTTTGCCCTCATGTTCATTTACCTTCTCCAATATTTTTAAACTAGAATTAAGTTGTTCCAAAGTTGATTCGAAGATCGAAGTTTGTGCCTGTACCAGTTTTTGCAGATGCTGTTCGTTTTCATTCAGAACTTGAATCTGTTCATCATAATATTTCGCGTCGTCTTCATCTAAGACACCGAAAAGAAATTTAGCAGCATTTCCAATGATATTTATTGCACCGCGCTTCTGAATATCTTGCTTATTTCCTCCCAATAACTCTCTAATAAGTTCATCTCTCAATTTCATATTGTCGATTGTGCTACTCATCACGGTGATATAAGCTTTACAATCTGCTGGCTTAATATTTTTTTCTTTTAAGTAGCTGCAGAAATTCTGAACTTTCTCGTGAAGGTGTATAATCTCTTTGTATTGAAGGTGAAAATTTTCTAAATCTAAGTAAACCAAGAATTTCCATTTGTCGTTATATAGTTTTAGCCCACCGATCTGTTCATAGTAGAGTCCTGATCTGTTCCATAATGGTCTATTAAAACAGAATTCGTCCTCACCCCGTATGCCGGAAACCAGGATTTGAATATAAAGTACGAATATGATATAGTACCTGAAAACAAGAGCATTTTATTGCTTGTATAACCTTAAATGATTATTGTGTACTTTAGTTGCTTTGTTTTTAACTAAAATTAAACTATTTACTTTATTTTTTCGAATAACCTTAAAAGGACCTTTCCATAAGGACATGAGTTTCTTGCATTTTCCTTTCTGTGAGGCTTGGTCTTTCAGGAGGACCAAATCCCCATTTTTGAAATTACTAGGGTTCGTAGCTTTGTCATAAGACTGTTTAGACTGTTCCTTTCTTTTAATAAGGTTCTCACGAGCTATAGCATGACTGTGTTGCAGACGTGATTTTACTTCGTTAGCGTAAATTTCGTAATTATAGCATAATTCTGGAGGTTTGGATATAGTTGTAGGAAGTTCACATTTAGTGCCGAATAATAATTCAAAAGGGGTGAATAAAGTGGATGTGTGTGGAGTGGTATTATGAACAAAAGTCGCATATTTAATCCACACATCCCAATCAGTTTGTGATTTGCTAATATATTGACGTAGGTACTCTACGAGGTCGCGATGGTGACGCTCCAAAGATCCGTTTGATTGAGGTCTGTAGGGGCTGGTTTGAATTTTGTTTATTCGAAGCAATTTACACACTTCTTTTAAAAGATTGCTTAAAAAATTCTGGCCTTGATCGGTAAGTATATTCTGTGGAGTTCCATATTTGAAGACGATCTCCGAAATGAACACCTCGGCTATTGTGCGAGCCTCTTGGTCAGGTATAGGAATTGCACCGGAAAACTTCGTGAGGTCGTCAATGAAGGTAAGTAAATATTTATTACCTTGTTCACTGACAGGATAGGGACCACAGATATCCAGAGAGATTTTTTCGAATGGCCTTTTTGCTGTCGTTGTTACAGTCATTGGTTCCTTTGTCAACTTGACAACTTTGTTCTTTTGACATCCAGCACACTTATTTATGAAACGTTTTATGTTAGAGTACATATCCTTCCATTTATAATATTTACGGATTCGATGAAATGTCCGATTCACTCCACAATGTCCGCCCACTGGAGTCACATGAAATTCTTTTAGGATCCGTTCTATTTCCTCTTCTGAGTCTACGCTCTTGGTATTGCACTGGTATATTGAAGCAGATAATATGGTGTCCTTAAAAATATATCGAAGCATGTGCTTCAAATTATCATAAACTAGGTGACTATACGCAGCAGTTTTGCAAGGATTTTGGAAAGCAAACCTAGTAATATTTTTATTTAAAAAATAGATTTTCAAGTTGAGGTAACTTTTGAAAAAATCTTCATAAGTGGGTGGAGCTGCACTATCGTTTGTAATTAGGTACAAAAATTGTCTACCGTTTTCATTTATTGGAAGTACCTCATAAATTGGGGAATCTTTAATAAGAGCTCTAAGTTTTTGTTCATGATTAGGGGACAACAATAAAGGTTTGGTTATATTGAGAATGTCATGCCTATTGATGAACACTACGATGTTTTTCTCGTCAGCGTCTTTCACGTTATCTTCCTTTTCTGTAATGGTGATTTTACTAATTATTGTTTCCGATGGGTCGGTTTTCATATACTGCTCGAAAGTCTGACAATGTTGGATTTCGGACGATGAGTTTTCTATTGATGTTTTAGAAGCTCCGTTTTCCTCAGAAACTCGGTTATTACTTCGCTGAGAACGGGTGGATACCTTATATATCCGACTCAAACAGTCTGCGTTAGAGTTCGATTTACCTGGCTTGTACACAATGTCATATTCATACTCCTCCAGTGCCAAACGCCAACGCATCAGCCTAGAGCTAGGATCTTTGCAATTGAAAAGATAAATTAGAGGCTTGTGATCAGTACAAATTTTAAACCTTCTTCCGTAAAGGTATGGACGAA
Source organism: Dioctria rufipes (assembly GCA_963924295.1). Classification (NCBI taxonomy): domain Eukaryota; kingdom Metazoa; phylum Arthropoda; class Insecta; order Diptera; family Asilidae; genus Dioctria; species Dioctria rufipes. The sequence goes on from OZ002742.1 coordinate 70,254,027, forward strand.
AATGTTTTACGCTCCAGATAATACTCAGCATCTCTAACTCAATCGTGGAGTAGTTCCTTTCACTTTTATTAAGGGTTCTTGATGCGTAAGCGATCGGAAGATCCTTACCAATTAAACCTTGCGAAAGTATGCTACCTATTGCTTGACAGCTGGCATCTGTAGTAAGTATAAAGTCTTTTGAGAAATCCGGGAATTGAAGAAGTGGAGGATTGATAAGCTTTTCCTTGAGAATATTGAAAGCTTCTGTACAAGTTGAGGTCCAATTGTATTTAGCATCTTTTTTTAACAATTTATTGAGAGGTTGGGCAACTTTAGCGAAGTCTTTGATGAAACGGCGGTAATATCCAATTAGTCCAAGAAACTGTTTAATTTCTTTTTGGTTTTTGGGTATTGAAAATTTCTTAACACATTCTATTTTATCTGGATCAGGAGAAACGCCACTCTCACCAATCACGTGGCCTAAATAAGCTAGCTCTCTTCGAAGGAAATTACACTTTTCCGGTTGCAATTTCAAATTATTGATTCTAAGTCTATCGAAAACTTCTGTGAGCTTATCATTATGTTCCTTAAGAGTCTGACCATGAACCACTATGTCATCCATGTACACAAATGTTTTGAGACCTTGTAACCCCACCAAAACGCTGTTCATTAATCGTTGAAAGGACGGTGGGCCATTTTTTAGCCCAAATGGCATTCTCACAAATTCATAATGATTATATGGCGTGCTGAATGCCGTCTTCTCTCTATCCTTAGGATCAAGCGGGATTTGGTGGAAACCGCTTGCAAGGTCCAAAGTAGAAAAAAATTTCGAATTTCCCAGAGAATCGAGAATTTCAACAATATTGGGAAGCGGATAAGAATCGGCGATTGTGACCTCGTTGAGCTTCCTAAAATCAACCACTACACGCCATCTCCTGTAGCCGTTGGAATCTGGTTTTTTAGGGACCACCAATAACGGAAAGTTCCATGGACTCTTTGATTGAGCAATGATATTGTCTCTTTCCATCTGCTCAACTTGTTGTTGGATTTCGGCCTTTTGTGCGAAAGGCAAACGATAGGGTTTAACATAAATTGGACTTTGAGTAACTGTAGGGATATTATGAACTGAAGCGTTAGTACATGTCAACTTATCACCCTCTAGATAGAAGAGGTCTTGATACTCGACACAGACGCCCAGAATTGCTTCACTTTCCTCAGTACTCATATGATCCGTCACGATAAGGCCTTTGAGTTTCCTTATTCTCTCATAATCATGCTTAGAATCGTCATTTGCTTGTATTCTAAAAATATTGAAGTCAGATGAATCTACCAATTGAGCAGTATTAGGATCAAAAAATTTATCCTCCTCAGTAGGATTTATGATAGTTATATAACATATGTTATTTATCGGTCTGGAAATAGCATTCCCCAAAATTAAGCCATTTTCCAACTGCTGCGATAAAGATAAGCACTCTCTTTTTATACTGGTCTTAACTTTTATAATACGCTCAGTACGAGCGGGAATATTAATAACAGGAATGGATGATATCAAGTCTATGGAATGCAGTTTATCAGGAAAAGGTATAGAAACTTGTTTTGTTGCATAATTAATAACTGCTTCATATTCTTCCAAAAAGTCTTTGCCTAGTATCCCGTCGTTCAGTAGAGGGAAATCATCGTTGACTATGTGAAATGGGTGTATGAGGTGATGCTCACCGAATAATAATTTTGCATAACATATACCCAATGTATGGATTGTATTATCAGTTATTCCTTTCAGTTCCGCGTTAAGTAGCGGATAGATTGTGTGATCACCATTTGTCCTAGATAGTTTTAAAATGCATATATCGCTACCGCTGTCAACCAATAAATTTACCATCTTACTTACAGAAAGGTCAGTATGGATATTAATTGAATCAAACTTGTTCGCGTTTGATAGAGAAACTTTGTATGAGCTTTTGGTAGGTATGCTTTTAAGGAGAGGGTTATTTGTTTTAGAATTTAACTTTATATTTTTCATAAAATGTTGTTCCTTTTCACAAGATTTAATATTAGTACGCCGATATTTATTATTGATATGGGCATTAGTATTTGAATGATCATTTTTACTGATGCTTGTTCCAGAAATGTTAGACTTAGAACTGAGACAGAAATTTGGATAGGAGTTAGTATTACAATTAGATAAATCATTTTTAGGTTCCTTATTAAAATTTGTGCGACGTAATCTGGAAGCATAGAAATTGTTATCATTTTTGTTGAAAGACTGACTTAAATACCCTTTCAGGTGGTTCGTTGCAAATTTCGGACGCTGGTCGGTCCACCTGTCAGTCCACCGCGTCCTTGAAAATTTCCCGAATCATTACGAACCCTTTGCGAACTTTGCCCTTGACTTGTAGTGACCCTATTTTGTTCATTGTACTGTCGTTTGCGACAATCTCTTATGTGGTGTCCTCGAAACTTGCAATAAGAACATGTTACTACGTGCATTCGGTGTATGTTTGGTGTCTGATATTGTGGTTTTATATTGGAGGGAATATTTGGTACCTTAGGGGAAGAGAAACTTCGAGAGTTCCATTTTAAATAACAATCTCTGGAGAGATGACCTACTTTATGACAATGAGAACATTTTGCTGTGCGATTTGAAGTTATTTTCATCCTACTAGATTTCTCCTCTTCCACGGCAGCTTCTACTGCATCGTTCAGTTTCTCAAATCTACACGCCTTTATGATAAGCTTAAGTGGATCTTGAAGTCCTTCGACGAAAGCCTTCAGAGCCGTTTTAGAATTTAAATTTTCAATTATGGACGATGCATCTGCTCCCTCAGAAATAACACAAGCATCATTAAGATCTATTAAGAGTCTTTCAACTCTGTTTGCAAAGGAACGCACGTCTTCACTGAAAAATTGTTTGCAGGAAATTAAATCTGATTGGATTTGAGCAAGTGTTCTTCTTTCAAGGTATTGGTTCTGAAGGATCACCTTAAGTTCATCCCACTTAGAAAAAGTTTTATATTTAATAATATTGTAAGCAGGTCCTGATAACCTGCTCTTTACAATATTAAGAAAAGTGGGAACATCCTCCGCTTTTAAACCTTTACCAACAATATCACAACAACTTATAAATTTGTGAAAGCTATCCCTATCTCCCTTAAACTCAGGGATAAGTTTCAGAGCGAAGTCCTTATCTAAAGCCACGGCCATAATCTCGATTGAATCACTTTTCGTTCGAAAAACTTCGTTCAAGTGTGTTTCTTTGCGTCCGTCAGAAACAACATTCGTATCAGCTTCGCTTGCGAAACTTTCAATTTTAGGATCTGTTATATCAAAACCCAAAAATTCTTCTGAACCTGTTGAACTCGAGGTCATCAATGAAACTTAACAGACCCAGCCAATCTACCAATGGATTACCTCATCAACAAACAAAAACTTTATGTGAAAAGTAAAAATATGGCGCCGTAAATTAATTTATAGGCAACTTGTCTAACGAGAAATAATTTTGCATACATGAATAACTATATGCCCATACCAAAGAAGTTGGTAATTTAAGAATAATATCGCGAATCTTTTATCATAATACGCGAGAAGTTTATGATTTCCTTTACCATTCAAATTTTTTAACACAAATTAAATTAACTAATTAATAATTATTATAAAAATAAACGAGAAACAATTTTGTTTTTCTTCTACCACCAAAAACTTTTTAACACATATTAAATTAATTAATATCGAAAATCTTTTTATCAAAAATAAATGAGAAATATGTTTTCCTTTTAACACACACAAAATATTTGACGCAAATTGAATCTGTTAATAGTATTAACGAAAATATTTTAACAAAATAAATGAGAAAGATAGTATTAGTAAACGGGAAATATTTGTTTTCTTTTACCACTCTTATTAAATTAATTAATATCCCAAATCTTTTTATAAAAATAAATGAGAAATATAGTATTTGATTAAATTAGTCAAAAATAATATCGAAAATATTGTATCAAAATAGACGAAACTATATGTCTTCCTTATGTCGAACAAAACAACAATAAACATAGGTGAAAATATTTAAAATGCGCAATGGAGTTTACTCACATATTGATAAAAATTAAAATTTTCTCTTTATTAAATTGGGAACTTATACACGTCCAAGATATGCAGCCCTGTCGCGACCACCAAGTATCCAGTAAGAATGTATCCAAACAAATTCCAAATTGAAAGGAATCCAGTATCCAGAGATGAATTTAGGAAATAGGCGTAGTGCGTACTACTCCTTCAAAAATAATTCCAACTAGACATCAGGCATCCGGTCAGCAGATTGGTGTACTGAGTAGAACTCCTTCTTGCAATGGTTCCTTTTAAGAGCAGAACCTTGAACTCTTTAATCTCAGCAAAAAGAACGTAATACTTCAACTTCAGCAAGAATAATTTAATTTTAACAAAAAGAATTTAGAACTTCAACTTCAGCAAAAAGAATTTAATTTTAACAAAAAGAATTTAGAACTTCAACTTCAGCAAAAAGAATTTAATTTCAACAAAAGAATTTAGAACCTTAATTTCGGCAAAAAAAAGAATTTAGAACTTTATCCCGGCGCGTCTTCCAAACTCCCCCTTTTCGCAAAAATACGCTTTATTCCAAAGGGTGAACACCTCACACAACCCCACACTTGACACCAATTTTTGTTGTGCAGCGAAAAAGCTAAACGCACTGATTTAATTTTGGGTGTTTTTTTGGAAATAATAACGCACTGATTTGTTTAATAAAATTTAATCAATCTTTAATTTATAAATTGCAAGAGAGTTTTTGGAAAGACACGACCGTTCAAAAGTGAAAACGAAAACTGACTCGCTAGCCACACTCCACCGACAGTCAAGAAGCTTCAAAAATATGCAAAAACAAATAAGAGGCTCATGTTACCATTTTCCGTGTGCAGTTTGAAGATAAGTACGGGTACTTGCACTGTACACGAGCATGAAAAACTGCATCGACAGCTAATTAATTGGAATTGCACTTATGTGCATGAGAAACTGCATCGACAGCTAATTAATTGGAAATGCAACTTATGTTTGCGAATGCAAAAAGAAATTAATATGAATGCAAAATGAATTAAGTTAATATGAATGCAAAAATGATTGTAAGTTAATATGAATGCAAAATAAATGCTGTTTAGGCTGTCTGCAGTATTAGGGCATTGGCTTTACAACAATATATATATATAAAACGCACAAAACTTGACCATATCAAAAAGGTTCTGCAATGCTATACGTATATGTATGTACTTATAATCTTAAGTTTAAGATAGATATATATAAAACGTGCAAAAATTAACTAACCATATCAAAAAGGTTCTGCAGTGCAAGTCACTGCCGGAACCGAAGTGTAATACATATGTATGTTAAAAAAACAAAGTGTAATATTTCAAAATTACTCACATGTGAATCCTCGGCACGATGAAGCGCTTCAGCATTGCCTCCTGGATAAGAATTAACTGGAATTTTAATAATTTGATTACCCTGCTCTATCGCCAGAACACTTTTTGGGGGATGGTACTAGGGTTATGTCGCTTGTTATATGAAAAAAATTTTTTCCTTATACTAAAACATATTTCTCGGTGATCAGATGGATCCTGGTGAAGTTAATATTGTTTCAATAAAATTTTCCCCGCTTTTTCTGCGTGCCGTAGGAATGAATCTCCTGCTGCGCGGGTTGAAGGTTAGCTCGAGTTCGGGGGCCTCCAATATGGGAGGAATGTGCCCTCCTACTTCTTTTCCCTCTTTTAGAAAATGTAAATGCACCAGGTCCGGTACCAAGCTCAAAACTTTATCAAATTAGAACTTGCCCAGCAAGTGGAAATAATATGCCTTATTATGAAAATATCCCTCAAACATTTGCTTTTCATACGTCTCTCTAATAAGAGATATTATTTAACACAAAACGAAATATAAATTAGTTCTTTTAACTACCTTTTCGAGGTTTTTCCTGACGTACGCCACACCAGATTCGAATTCCAACAGATCCTTTTTCTTATTTCATAAATGGGGCTCCGGAGGGAGACGCCAAGTTTTATGGGGTGCCGTTGGCGGATTAATCTTTGGTTACTGTGCGAATAATGTACCAGGTGGGGATGTAAATTTATTAATAACTATAAGTATTCTTCGAACTTACGTGAGGGTTTTTTTTTTCTTCGTCGGATTGCGGCGAGAAATATTTGATCTTGCGGGATTTTAATCTTAACGACCTTACTTTCCTGCTAGCAAACTATGACAGACCGATATCGATGGTCTTCTTCTTCTTTCTGTCACTGAACATGACACCGAGCTTGAGAAAGCATTTCTCTCGGTCGGGGCGCGTTTTGGTTTCATGCTGTAGTCGACAACAAGCCGGGCATACACGCTTCAGTCCGTGGTGGCATATTGCTATATGCAATATGCTACGACCATAACAGGGCAGAGTGGTCTGCGCCACCCGTGGTTCAGACGACGCTGAAAAATGGTCGACTGAGCTAGCCGGTCTTACACATAGGCCTCATCACTGCGGGCGCTCAATGTGTGTCACGACCCACGACCCTATGCTTTCCTCATCCTCAGACTCTACTTCCGATGACACGTCGAGGACACATCCTTGAAGTCTCGTCAGTCTTCGATCAGACTTCGACATCCTTCTCCGTGTGGGGAAGCCAAAGCTACATCGACAAGCTGGTAACCCAAAAAATCCAGCCGGTCGATGCCTCTCTGCCTTCCTTCACCGAGATGCTGAGGAAGCCCCGCGATCAGTAACCTAAAGAACTGATCGCTAAGCTTTCCCGGCGCAACCTCTCACCCTGATCTCAGACTGCGATTGTTCAAGGGTGTGTCTCCAAGGCGTCGTCGAAGTAGTGACATGTTGACAGCCGAATATGGGAATGGATTCCAACAGGTATATCACCCACCATTGACGGGGCAATAGGAGGGCTTCGTGATATCCTATAGTTTACCAGTTAAGCTGGCTGGATGCCTTCTTAGGGCTACCAGGTATAGATCTAGTACTACTATGTCCGACGATTAACGAAATGTTGCAGCTGGACAGACAAGGAAAAATTTTCCTCCTAATGAGGCCGATCCGGAAGGGACTATAAAAGGTTATCTACTCACAAGCGGTAGGGGTGCTATAATGAGATTGACTTTCAACAGGTATATCACCCACCATTGACGGGGCAATAGGAGGGCTTCGTGATATCCTATAGTTTACCAGTTAAGCTGGCTGGATGCCTTCTTAGGGCTACCAGGAATAAACGACAATAAGTATCGACGATGTTTTCATACTGATGATCACTGCTTGATGTCTTTAGCGTGATAGACACCTAACAGTTTTCCCCGCAGATCTTCAAGTTCGTATAGTGAGTTTCCTTTCTTGGCTCTAACCCGACATTTAACAAATTTTCGTCCCAGTTTAGCACTAGTCTGCTGTTGGAAATTGCTTTGGGCAAAAGTCCTTCTAAATACCTCCTGACCAACTTTGAACTCGACGGGTTTTGCCCTGAGATTGTAGGCTTTTGAACCCTGTTCGAATGCGTGTTGTAAATTTTCCTGCACTCTCGCACGGATCAATCTCATTTTATCTTCTGCGTCCACTCTCAGTGGCTCATTAAGAGTTCCAATGCTCCTCAAGATGGAATAGGAGCTGCCATGTTCTATCATTTGTTGACCGAAGAGTGTTCGATAGGGAGAGAAACCAGTAGCTTGATGGAAAGAGCTCCGGAGGGAACTAGCTATTTGGCTCAGTTTCTCATCCCATCTGGTGTGTTCCTTCTGGATATAGGCCCTAATCCCTGACAACAGAGACCGGTTTACTCGCTCTGAGGCGTTTGCTTGCGGCGAGTAAGCTGCCGTTCGCATATGCTTTGCCCCATACTTTTCCAGTAGTCTGGCGAACTGAGCCGAGCAAAACTGGACTCCATTGTCAGAGACTATGGTCTCCGGAACTCCGAACACGTGAAACACTTCAGTCTCAATGAATTGGCATACATTGAGCGTAGACGCTTTTCTCATAGGTTTGAGAAGTGGGAATTTAGAAAAGTGGTCAAGAACTATCAGAATGCAGGCGTTTCCTTTAACTGACCGAGGATATGGACCTAAGAAATCGACGTACAGCTTTTGCCATGGTCGTTCTATCACAGACTGGACTTTCATCGGTGGTCGCAAAATAGTATTAGGAGCCTTCGTTTCTTTACACACGTCACAGGCGGCTACGTAATTTCTGACATCAACTGTCATTCGTGGCCAGTACAGATGTCTTCGCAGACGTTCTAGGGTTTTCCCTATTCCTCCGTGTGAAGCTAGCGGCGGATCATGCGCTCTCGAAATGACGTCGGTGACAAGCCCACGTGGAATCCAAAGCTTCCACGCTTCTTCCTCCTGGATCGGATCGCCTGTTCTCGGAACAGTCCGAATATAAACGAAGCCATCCCTGACGCAAAGATCTGGTAGTTTGCCAGAAGTCGTTTTAACCTTATGCCTCAGTTCTTCATATTCCAACGAATTGAAATATGGCGAACTAAGGTCAACTTCCGGGCCAGGATCTTCGTTTGTGTTCATGCTGTCACAATGAATGCGTGACAGCGCATCAGGGACTACGTTCAGGCTTCCTTTCCTGTGTTCAATAGTGAAGTCGAAGCCCTGAAGCTTCAAACTCCACCGAGCAAGTCTTCCGCTGAGGTCCTTTTGAGACATCAGCCATTTCAAGCTCGCGTGATCCGTCACTATCTTGAACGGCATAAGCTCTATGAAGGGCCGGAACTTCTGTACGCTCAAGACTGCAGCTAGGCATTCTTGCTCTGTGACGGTGTAATTTCGTTGAGCGGAGTTCAACTTTTTCGAGACGTAGGCTATTGGCTTCTCGTGGCCATCGTCATCTAGCTGAAGCAACACTCCTCCAATACCTTGTTGGCTCGCATCGCACTGAATGACGAACGGTTTGGTGAAGTCTGGACTCACTAGCAACGGAGCCGAAGTAAGTTTTTGTTTGAGTAGATCAAGAGACGTCTGGGCTTCAGATGTCCATTTGAACTGACTCGGGTTTTTCAAAGTGTCTGTAATGGATGCAGTCAAATCAGCATAGTTCGGGATAAACCGTCTGTACCATCCTGCCATACCTAGTAGGCGTCGGGCTTGCCGAACAGTTTTAGGTGACGGATAGTCAACTATGGCTGATATTTTGTCAGGGTCAGTTCTCATACCTCCCCTTCCTACAATGAATCCCAGGTATTTAGTCTCCTTGATACAAAACTTGCTCTTCTCGACGTTTATAGTAAGGCCAGCTTTCCTCAAACAATCCGCTACCCTGGCTAGCAGCATGAGATGAGTGTCAAAGTCAGATGATAGAATTAATAAATCGTCTAAATAGACGAGAACGTTCTCACGAAGATCGAAAGGAATGACTTTATCCATGAGGCGGCACATCGTTTGGGGAGCGTTGCATAGGCCGAATGGCATCACTGTGTACTGATAGAGAGGATGACCAGGTACTGTGAAAGCGGTCTTCTCTCTGGAATCAGTGTCCAGTGGGATCTGCCAGAATGCATCTTTCAGGTCCAGGCTCGTTATGTAGTTTGCCGGAGGAAGTCGACTCAGAAGTGCGTCTATCTGCGGTAGCGGATAGGCGTCCTTCTTCGTAACCGAGTTGACCTTCCTGGCGTCAAAACAAAGCCGGACCTTTCCAGGCTTCCTTACCAGAACGACTGGAGAGCTCCAAGGACTCTGGCTCTCCTCTATCACACCCAGTGATAGCATTCGCTCTAATTCTGCATCCATCAAACTTTGCACTGCCGGGGAAATCGGATAAAAGCGCTGTTTTATCGGGGCGGCGTCATTCGTATCAATCTTGTGAGTGACCAATGATGTTTTTCCCAGGCCTAAAGAGGCGAAAGAGGGGAAAAGCTGTTTTGTGCTCTCTAAGCGTTGGTGTTCTAAACTAGAAAGGATATGCCCATCGGTGTCAGAGGTAGCTATTCCACTTGGATTCACTTCTGCGACTATACCTAGGACATCCGGAGCTAACCCAAAGAGGCGCCAGAAGTCTATTCCCAGATATAGTGCCTGTGTGAGCCCAGGAACCACGTAAAAACGCACGTTTTGGGTCTTATCACGGAAAGTGACGTCCAAGTTCACATGACCATGAACAGTCGTCATGGCACCATTAGCTACTTGGACCTGTGTCCGATATTTCTTCCATTCAACCTCTGCTTCAGCAAGCTTCTCGAGAGCTCCCTGGCCTAGAATACTGACAGTGGCACCACTATCAAGTAATCCAGTCTCAGTTCGCCCGAGCAGCTTTACTTCTGCGTACGGTCGAATGTCGTCTGGCATCGACACGGAAATCTGTGCTAGTTTTTTCCTTTCCAGTTTCATTCGTCGACAGTATTCTCGCCAACGAACGGTTGATCTTTTCCTTTTCGGTCTCATATCCCGGTCGGGAAACATAATCTCCGCTAACTCCGCTACTGAGGAGAAAATTCGGTCTTTTGCTGTGTTATATCTCTGCAGACGCGTATGATACGGCGTCAGCGGATGTAAAACTGGCTTACGCCCGCTCGTCATAACAGAGTTTGGTGGCCGTTTCAATACAGAAGTAACAGGAGGCCAAATCTCCTGCTCAGTAACCTTGTCAGCTACACGTGCTATAGGTGTCAACGGGACATCGAAGAGTAAAGACTCTTCTAAGGAAGTGTCTAGTATTGTCATGGGCTCCCCAGAAATGGAAATGGGAGCTTGAAGATCTGCGGAGAAGTCTACTAAGTTCTCTGCCCCTAATAATGAAGCACTTGTACCATCCGGTGTCCTGCCAATATCACCAGAATCACTGAATGATATCAGAGGTTTTTCGTCAGTGTCTGCTAATGGAGCGGACTTTCCTCCTTGCTCGAGGCTTGCACTGGAGGGTTCGTTGTCGTTGCTGCTTGCGACGTCGACGCTGGTCGGAAAAAGGTGGTGGTATTCCCGACCCGTCTCTCGTTTTTCTGTCTGCAATAGCGGCAATCAGGCTTGAAGACATTCTTGCGTCCGCATCCATAGCAGAACACAACTTGTCTTTCTTGTCTACACTCTTGATAAAAGTGACCCGACTGGTCACAATTCCAGCATACAATAGCATTTTTGTGTGACATACTCGATAGCTCACCTAGGCTGTTGTCACTGCCTATTGCTGCTGCCAGTTCCGGATCTAAGGTTGGAAAATTGTCAACTTCGTGCACCCGTTGGTTCCGGTGAAAGTTCCAACTACCAGCTGTTGCGATACGTGTCTGCGTAGCTTGAATACGCGTGACCAGCGATCTCAGCTGTCCTATCGTATCAGTAGGATGCAGACATATTTTTTCTTGAATCTCCGGCAAGAGATTCGATTTGACAATCTCCAGAAATTCTTGGTCTGGCATAGCATTCTGTAGCTGATCGCGCAGCAACCCCAAATGGTGGTGGTACATTGCGAACAGTTCACCAGGCTTTTGTTTTCTAGACATCAGTTGGAGTCTAGTCTTCAGATCATCTTTAGGCGTCCCCCATTCGTTATACAATCCCATCTTGATGACGTCCCAAGTTGGAAATGGATTTTGCCTTAGTACTGACCAATACCAGTCCTTCGCTGGTCCTGTCAATAGCGTAAGCATATTTCTGACTAGTAATCCAAAATCTCCTTCAAGAGCGGAGTGCGTGAGCGCTTCGACTCTGAAGATGAACTCGTCGACAGAGAGGTCCAAGTTATTCCCGTTATATGTCAGGTTCCATCTCCTGATTGGACTGCCTGATCGTCGGTATCCTACATTAGCAGGAACACGCATAGGTGGTGGAGGGGGTTGAGGTGGTATAAAGTTCGGTCTGGACTGATTTGTAGGCTGACCAAAAGGTTGACCAGACGGTGGTGATGGTCTCCTAAATGATTGCCTTCCCCGTGTAGGAAAGTCGTTTGACGGCCTCTGATTGCTTCTGGACGAAGGAGGTCGTGTGAAGTCTGCTGGCGGCATTGCTGCTGCTACTTGTTGTCTGATATCGTTTCCTAACTCAGACCGCAAAACATTTAAACCCTGCTGGAGACCTCGGTTTATTAGGTCTTCCATCTTTATGCTCAAGCCTGCTATCAGCGCATCCGTAGCAGCTGAGGTGTTGTGGTCTTGAGCTGTACGCGCTGGAATATCACGTCGAGGACTCGGGTTTACAAAAGTCCTTGAATGTAAGTCAGGCATTCCCGGAGACAAGGATCGTCGATTCGAAGGTGGTAAGTCAAAGTTAGGCAAATCAAAGGTTGGCAATGAGTCGCGCCTTGTCGATTTCGCGGGCTTCACCTTCTTCGGTCTCTTTGGGATTGCACCAGAATATTCACTGAAGTCCTGTTGCGTAATGTGACGACGGCAGTTAGGACAACTAGAATGTTCACCTATCCAATGCTGCAGGCATGCCTGGTGGAAAATGTGCTCGCATACAGTCATGACTGGCTTCCGATCTACTGACCAGCTTGCGTCCCGGCAGATAGAACATGGTTCAGGCAGCATTGTCATACCGTTTGTCGCTGGAGGTGGTGTCCTCACTGTAGCCATAATGAATTTAGACGTAAGTCAGGTAAAAATTGTCAAATCAGGGTTTAGGATGGTTATCCCAAAAAAAATTCTAGAAGTTGCACGTTTGGAAGAGACACGCTCCTTCCAATGTGATGATGGCTAAATACTATTTTAAAGTCGAAGGCCTTGGGCGAGATACTCAAATTCAGACAAAAGTTTTCCCAAACGTTCGAAGAAATAAAAAATTAGAAAAACAAGGATTCGAAAAGTTAATTAAGGCTTCTCAAATCGAGATAGTGTAAAGAATGAATTCCAAGACAAAAACCAATTTCGGGAAGCGTTAACAGCCTCGTCGAATAGAAATATTAAAAAAATCTGAAGATTACTAAGGATCCAACAGATCACGAAAACAGTTCAAGCGTTTCAAAAAAAAAATCCTTCAACAAAGATCATACAATTTCTCCCTCACCTCCCGAAGCTAACTCCCACATAAGAGGTCAGGTCGCTCTCTCTCCCCCAAGGTCAAAAACAGGATACAGGCAAGTGACGTGAGTGTGTGCATTGAAAAAGTCAGAGCTCTTGCAGAAATCTGGGAAGAGTAAAGTCGGAGGTATCAAAGACTGAGAATGCTGCCAGAGATTCTTCAGCCAGGCAGTTAGCAGTATGCCAACTCCTGATCACTGAAGATCTCCAGCATCAATCCCATCCTCCGAGAACTCGTTCTCTTCTCCTCACCGAATCGTCGTGTCCAGCTAGTTCGCTAGCCGGGCAGAGTCATGAGTCTGGTCAACTAATTAGCTGGAAGCCAAGAAGTTGTCTCGCAGATTCATAACTCTGTCTAGCCAGTTGCCCAACAGAGACATGTCCCCACAAGAGCTCAAACGAAAATTTCGTGAGGCCACCTACCATTTCCATGGCAGAAGGCCAGCGGGAAAGATCATCCAAAAACATTTCCAAAAACTTTCAAAAAAAATCAACAACTGTTCAGGCTTGAGGCTTGACCGAAGTCAAACCTAAAGCCGGATTTCAACTTCCAAAAAACTTTCATTAAATTCAAAAAACGTTACTTTACTTTAATCCAAAAATTCAAAATATCAAAGACTTCCAATAAAACTTTCAAAATATTACGTTACTTTACAAAAAAAAATTTTCAACAAAACCAATTAGACTCAGGTCCACCCATATCTTCTACTGGATGTGAGACCTGAGGTCAATCAACTGGCAGACACCAGATGATCATCTCTCTCAAAGTCTCAGTCCCCAGTAAAATTTATATTTAGACCACCGAAGTCTAACTGAGGTGGCCCCGCGTTGGGCGCCATTTTGTTATGGAAGTATGTGAAGCGACTTGACCAGGACGTTAAGTCCAAACTGCCAGCATGGGCTGACAGATCGCCTGATGACAACGATAGCACAGGGCGGCATGCTAGCACCTCGGCTAAGGGTGGCGGAGAGTGTGGGGGAGTTCCCGAAAATACCTGCCGCTGTCATCATCCATAATCAAAAAAATTTCATGCCTGCATACAAAAGAGCCGGCACACACTCGGTCCTGAAGGGACCCTTACGTCACCTACCTACTTACTGTGGAAGGCGCAGATGTTCTGCCTTCATGGCCTTGCCCCATCCTCCCTATGACTCTGCTCGGCACTATCTGCAAAGTCCCTTTGGCTGACCTGTGGAAGAAATTAGAGCGGACCTATGCGACCCCGAATTGAAAAGGCTCCAGGATGTGAAGGAAGAAAGAAAATATTCAATCCATATTTACGTTATAATGATCAAAATAGGCTCATATATAAACATTGTTATTAACCTACAAATAGATACATTCTCTATTATTAATTCAATTCCATAAGTACATACTTTGGGTTACTAAAGTGATCGTCCACAGCGTACTTGATTATTTCTTTTCTAAATTCACAAAAATTTTCTGACCTTATGTACATAGTAGATTTTATGGACACAACCTTTTATGCACCGTATGGCTTACTACGCTCAATGATATATATCCTGAGGTATTAATAGTATATAATATATAAATAATGTTTTCTTTTCTCTTCAGTTATGGCTTACTTTTCGTTTTGTATATGAAATGGTATTGATATATGTACGCGAGCCATCTCAAAGGAGATGCGCGGGTTTTTCAATGGTTGTTCTTTCTTTATATAATAATATTTATACCTGCATTGCCGAAAATAAATGTTTTTAAAAGCTTTACTGCCGTTTTTCTTTCTTTTTTTTTTTTTTTTGTTATAATTCAAAGTATTATGAGAAGAATTTATTACTACACCTGAACGTTGCGACAAACCCCGAATAGAAAAATAAAAGAATACTTGAACCGACTGCTTCAGTCGTTACATAATTCTAAATCATTGTTTATGATGCATTGATTTCTTACATGTCTATTTACTACAGACACCATATCCAAGTCACATTTTTAAAAAAAAGATCCTAACGACAAAAATTCAATGGCACTACACATTGAACTTGACTTTTCGTGGCGCTGATAAGTTTGAATAGAAATAATAAAACAGTCTTCAGAAGGTACTTTTAAAGGCGTGACTAGGAAGGACACCTTTACGGAACAAGCGCATTTTAGGTCTCCCGAAAGTTGGAGAATTCGAATGCTTAAGATACGGGCTTATATCCTACAATAATCATAGTATTTGACACTTAATCCATAAATACTTTCCTCTGACAGCCTTACTTGGCGATAATTTCGAGATCGAGGATTGTTAGTGCACTTGTCGGTCATATCTACTAGGCACATGCATATCTTACAGTTTAAAACTATGCTCCTAAATCTAATTAACAAAATCAAGTCAGGATTCCAAATTACATAAGTAGCTAGGCGTACCCATGAAGTTAGACGTATATGTATGTAATTATAAGTTTAAGTTCAAGATATATATATATAAAACGCACAAAACTTGACCATATCAAAAAGGTTCTGCAATGCTATACGTATATGTATGTACTTATAATCTTAAGTTTAAGATAGATATATATAAAACGTGCAAAAATTAACTAACCATATCAAAAAGGTTCTGCAGTGCAAGTCACTGCCGGAACCGAAGTGTAATACATATGTATGTTAAAAAAACAAAGTGTAATATTTCAAAATTACTCACATGTGAATCCTCGGCACGATGAAGCGCTTCAGCATTGCCTCCTGGATAAGAATTAACTGGAATTTTAATAATTTGATTACCCTGCTCTATCGCCAGAACACTTTTTGGGGGATGGTACTAGGGTTATGTCGCTTGTTATATGAAAAAAATTTTTTCCTTATACTAAAACATATTTCTCGGTGATCAGATGGATCCTGGTGAAGTTAATATTGTTTCAATAAAATTTTCCCCGCTTTTTCTGCGTGCCGTAGGAATGAATCTCCTGCTGCGCGGGTTGAAGGTTAGCTCGAGTTCGGGGGCCTCCAATATGGGAGGAATGTGCCCTCCTACTTCTTTTCCCTCTTTTAGAAAATGTAAATGCACCAGGTCCGGTACCAAGCTCAAAACTTTATCAAATTAGAACTTGCCCAGCAAGTGGAAATAATATGCCTTATTATGAAAATATCCCTCAAACATTTGCTTTTCATACGTCTCTCTAATAAGAGATATTATTTAACACAAAACGAAATATAAATTAGTTCTTTTAACTACCTTTTCGAGGTTTTTCCTGACGTACGCCACACCAGATTCGAATTCCAACAGATCCTTTTTCTTATTTCATAAATGGGGCTCCGGAGGGAGACGCCAAGTTTTATGGGGTGCCGTTGGCGGATTAATCTTTGGTTACTGTGCGAATAATGTACCAGGTGGGGATGTAAATTTATTAATAACTATAAGTATTCTTCGAACTTACGTGAGGGTTTTTTTTTTCTTCGTCGGATTGCGGCGAGAAATATTTGATCTTGCGGGATTTTAATCTTAACGACCTTACTTTCCTGCTAGCAAACTATGACAGACCGATATCGATGGTCTTCTTCTTCTTTCTGTCACTGAACATGACACCGAGCTTGAGAAAGCATTTCTCTCGGTCGGGGCGCGTTTTGGTTTCATGCTGTAGTCGACAACAAGCCGGGCATACACGCTTCAGTCCGTGGTGGCATATTGCTATATGCAATATGCTACGACCATAACACGTCCTGGCAGTGGGAAGCCGAACAACAAGAATCATTCTAGAAATTAAAGGACATAATATCTAATCCACCAGTTCTAAAAATATACGACGTTAATCAGAACGTAACACTAGAAGTCGACGCCAGTTCAACGGCAATGGGAGCAGTACTACTACAGAACAGTCAACCAGTAGCATACGCATCGAAATCTCTAACGGAATGCCAAAAAAAGTACCCACAAATTGAAAAAGAAGCACTCGCAATTCAATTCGGATGCGAAAGGTTTCACCAATTTGTTTGGGGAAAAGAGCTAGTGGTGCTGACCGATCACAAACCACTAGAAAGCATTTTCAAGAAACCCCTCCATTCATCGCCAGCCAGACTGCAAAAAATCCGTCTCAAATTAATACAATACAGCCCAGAAGTAAAGTACAGGAAAGGAGAACAAATGTACCTAGCGGATCCACTGAGCAGGGATTGCGAAAACTCACCTCCGAACAGCGAAGATGCAGATAACGACCAGGAATTACAAGTTCAATGTATATTGTCGATATCAGATACAGAACTTAGCCGGTTGATAGATTTAACAAAAAACGACAAAACATGTCAAGAAGTAAAAAATTTCATAATGAACGGCTGGCCCACAGATTGTACAACACTAAGCCTCGAAACAAAGCTGTATTGGAATTTTCGTGATGAACTAGCACTATATGACGATATCATCTTCAAAGCACATAAAGCCCTCATACCAACAAAGATGAGACCAAGCATCCTCAAGTATATTCATGCAGGACATTTCGGTTACGAAAAGTGCATACATCGCGCAAAAGACTATGTGTTCTGGCCACACATGAATCACGATATACGAAAATACATCGACCAATGCAACGCATGCCAAGTACTAAAGAGAAGCAACAATAAAATACCAATCAGCGAAAACAAAGTACCCAACTACCCATTTGAGATAGTAGCAACCGATCTATTTCAATTCCAAGGAAAAGATTATATAATACTGTTGCGAGCGTGGCCTTAGGTTCGTTATTTAAAACACAATATTAAATACTTAATATACAAGTTCTTTATTTAACTCTAATCTTAACAATTCACAAACTTTCAATTAATCAACTACACTTTAATTATCGCTTAATACTGTACTTTCAATTATCGCAATCTAATTACAACACTTCCGCACGTTATTACTTTCGCTTGTTAACACTGCAACGTCTAAGACAAGACTCTTCTTCTGGCTATGACAACTGTTATATTTATACCCTAGAAACTCTCCAGATTATTCTCGAGTGTTCTATTTTCCAGAAGCTTCTTGACTGTTCTATTCATTCTATTCCTGAACCTTCCTGTAGATACCATAATCAATTCTCCGAACCTAAAGTCGTTTACTTCTCCATTGCCACATTGCCAGTAGATGTCACCAGTTGTCTCTTTCTATTGCACGTAACACTGCCCCCTTCTTAAGTTTGTTCGTCCCGAACAACAGGTGGTCCACGGTCTTGATGCTCGTAGTATTGACACAACCGGTCCAAATGAACAATTTTATGCTTGCCTCTTGTGCCACGCTGAATCCTGTATACCACGTCATTAATTCTAGTTACTACTGAATACGGTCCTTCCCAGTGTTGTTGCAATTTTGGAGAACGTCCCTTACGTCGTCTCGGATTGTAGAGCCAAACAAGGTCACCTTCATTAAATCCTGCGGAATTAGCACGTAGGTCATAGCGGGTCTTCATCCGATCAGTATTTGTTGCTAATTTCGTCCTCGTGGCCTCGTGCACATCAGCTAATTGTTGTTTGAGCTCCGATACGTAGTCGTCTGGTAACTTTTGTTCACCTCTGGGGGTACCGAATTTGAGGTCGCTAGGTAAACGCATCTCTCTTCCGAATATGACTTTAGCTGGGGTTTGTCCGGTAGTACTATGAATAGCTGATCTATAAGCCATTAGGAATATAGGAATGTGTCGATCCCAATCGCGTTGATGATAGTCAACTACTTTCTTTAGATGCTCGATCAATGTTCTGTTGAAGCGCTCTACTATGCCATCAGATTGTGGGTGTAGAGGAGTTGTTCTAGTTTTTCTTATTCCCAACATTTTACACATCTCCTGGAAAGTCCGCGATTCGAAGTTCCGTCCTTGGTCCGAATGAAGCTCGTGAGGCACACCAAACCTACTGACCCAATTCGTTATTATTTGTTCCGCAACTGTGGTTGCCTCTTGATTAGGGATTGCATAAGCTTCAGGCCATTTACTGAAATAGTCAATGGCAACTAAAATATAACGGTTACCGCCATCCGTTTCAGGAAAAGGTCCAGCGATGTCTACAGCTATCCTTTCAAAGGGGGCTCCGACGTTATACTTATGCATTTCTCCTCTGCTTCTGTGTTGCGGCCCTTTGCAAGCCGCACAGACAGTACATCTGCGGCACCACTCCTCCACATCTTCTCGCATATGTAGCCAATAAAACCTTTCTCGTATTTTGGAAATGGTTTTGTTCACTCCCAAATGTCCTCCAGAGGTTCCACCGTGCATTTCTTCTAGAACATCTTTGACGTTTGACTCTGGTACGACTATCTGCATTCGGAAATATTCGCCGTTAGGTGCTTCCCATTTGCGTTTTAATATACCACATTCAACATGAAGAGAGTTCCATTGAGCCCAGTAACTTTTCAGCTTCTCACACCGTTCCGAAATATCCTTCCAGTCTGGTCTTTCCATATCTTCTTTCCAAGCGAGAATAGGTGAAATGTCCGGATCTTCTCGTTGTGCTGTTCTCAGGTCCTCGTTGTCCCAACCTGTAGATGGTTCCACGGTTACCAACTGTATAGTTGCTGTTGTTTCTTTTTCTTCCACCCGTGCGCAATGTTTGCATTCAAGTTTGCATGGACGTCGTGAAAGGGCGTCTGCATTTCCATGGATACGACCTCTTCGGTGCTGGATCTCAAGATCATAAGCCTGGAGTCGCTCTATCCATCTCGCGACTTGTCCCTCAGGGTTCTTAAACTGCAGAAGCCATTTAAGCGCTGCATGGTCGGTGCGAAGGATGAATTTCTGCCCGTAGAGATATTTATGAAAATGTTTTGTTGAACTTACAATAGCAAGTAGCTCTTTTCTTGTAGCACAATAATTTTTCTCTGGCTTTGAAAGTGCTTTGCTATAGTAAGCTACTGGAACTTCTTGACCATTCTCCTCCTGCGAAAGCACTGCACCAATACCTTCATTGCTGGCATCAGTGTCTAATATAAATGTTTTTCCCAGCTTTGGATAATGAAGTACTGGAGCTTCACAGAGCTGTTGCTTCAAATTTTCAAAACTTTCGTTGCATTTATCCGACCATATGAACGGCCTTCCCTTTTCTGTAAGTTGATGTAGGCTTCTTGCTATATCTGCAAAACCTTTCACGAATCGCCTGTAGTAGGTAGCTAAACCAAGAAAACTCCGTAATTGATGTTTGTCCTTTGGAACTGGCCAATTTTTGACGGCTTCTATCTTCTCTGGATCGGTTCTTACTCCTTGTGATGAAACTATGTGCCCTAAATATTTAACTTCATCTTTGAATAGAGCACATTTACTCGCACTGAGCTTCAATTTTGCATCTTTGAGTCTTTGAAGTACGTCCCGTAAGTTGTTTTTATGTTCCTTGAATGTCCTTCCGATTACTATTATGTCATCCAAGTAGACAAGACATGTTTTCCAGGTTAAACCACGTAGAACACATTCCATTAGTCGTTCGAATGTGGCTGGAGCATTACATAACCCAAATGGCATTACTTTGAATTGCCATAAGCCACTGCCAACTGAGAAAGCAGTTTTCTCTCGGTCCTCGGGATGTATTTCCACTTGCCAGTAACCACTCTTTAAATCCAGCGTGGAAAACCATTGCGCTCCGGAAAGGGTATCCAACGTGTCATCAATCCTTGGTAATGGATAGCTATCTTTTCTCGTCACGTTATTTAGTTGGCGGTAATCTACACAGAATCGGGTGCTGCCATCCTTTTTCCTAACCAGAACAACCGGTGATGTCCAAGGGCTGTTAGATTCCTCTATTATGCCTTGTTTCTTCATAGAGTTCATCATGTCTGCAACTTCTGGTTGTTTGGCTAATGGCAATCTTCGTGGTGTCTGTCGAATGGGTCTGGACTCTCCTGTATCGATCCGATGCTGGACAAGATTTGTTTTACCATAGTCATCATCATTCATTGCAAATAATTCCGAAAATTCATCGATCACCTCTTTGGCATCGTTGTGTTGTTGTTCATTTAAGGCACTGGACGAAAGCAGTTTCTGAACCTGTTGCGTAGTAGCTGGTATAGTTTTTGTCTCCTTGACATTATTACCATTATCCAAATTGACGATTTGGTAAACGGGTTCACAATTTCCAATTATAGCACCCTCTTTTAGTTGTACTTCATTTTCGGATGTGTTAAGCACTCTGACTGGTATTAATGTTGCACCTTCTGCCTTCACTAAAGTCTTGCCAACAATGATGCTCGATGTAACTTTTGTGGGGTTAGGCTCCACCAGATAGAATCGGCAGGTCCCGATGTCATCAGTCAGCTTTGTCCATATTAGTGTCTCGGAGCATGGCGAAAGAGTAATATTTTCGCAGACCATCGTCCTTACTTTCACAGGATGATCTGCTCCTTCTCCTAGTTTCATAGGAATTTCTATGTTCCCATATTTGAGAGTCCGCTCTCCGACATCCAGATTTATTTTGTATGTGGTCATGAAGTCTATTCCAAGAATGCATTCATCCATTATGTCTGAAACCAGGAAAGTGTGAGGAAATAGTAGTTCGCCTAGTTGAACATCTAAAGTTATTTCTCCAAAGATCTGTGCTGTTGCTCCAGTTGCTGTTCTTAGTAGATATTTGGTGGTATTATGAAGCCATTTGTTCTTAACAAGATCTGTTCTAATAATTGATCTTGAAGCTCCAGTATCGATAGTGACTGCACAGTCATTTTTTCCTACACTTCCATATATAACAAGACTGCTATTATTTCTCTGTAACTGGCCTACTTGAATGATGACTTCGGGGCCGCCGATTCCACCAACCAACTTCTGCCCCACAAAGTTGGTTTTTACTAGTTTTCCGACTGCTCAACAGGAGAGCTGATGCGACTAGTCGCTGCTTGATATCTAGTCTCTCCACGAATAGCTTGTTCCCTGGCTCGACATCTTTGGCATTCTTCTTTCCCTTCTTCAGGTGATTCCACTCGTCGACGTTTTCTGCAGTCTCTTTGAAGGTGCCCTGATCTATTACAATTCCAGCATCGAAGGACACCACGTGAGGGCGGGCTCTGTGATGATTGCACTCTGTTACAAGTACATTCTTCCACTGAAATTTCTCTTACTCGTACTGCACTCCGTGAAGCTTGTCTGGCAGATTCATACGCTAATGCATAGGCTAGTGCTTCTGCTGTTGATTTCTTTCCTGCTAGCCTTAACGCTTGTTGTAAATTTTGATCTGCAATAGCGTTCACAAATGCCTCCGTTGCCACTTCATTAAGGAAATCCGCATTTACGCTGGAGTATGAAAGATGCGCTAATCTTTCCACATCAGCCTGCAATTGTTGTAGTGATTCGCCATGCTTTTGAATCCTGTTGCGCAACTGTAGGCGATATACTTGCTGCATGTGCTCATCTCCGTAACGTAATTCTATCGCCTGTACTAATGAAGTGTAATCACGTTGATTTTCAATCGGTACAGTTTGTAAGAGTTCTGAAGCAGGACCTCGAAGTGCTAACACCAAAGCTATAGCTCTGTCTTCATTATTCCATCCATTTACCTCTGAAGCTGCCTCAAATTGTCTCTTGAAGATATGCCATGAATTTTGTCCATCAAATATTGGCGGTTTCATTCTACCTGCGCCAGATATTTCAGCTGCTACGTTTAGAGGCTGACGATGCCTTATTCTTTCTAGATCTGCTTTAAAACTGTCAAGCTGTTCTGTAACATTTTGTTGTACTCCCGACACTTGTTGTCGAACTTCCAACACTTCCTGCTGGATTTCTTCAATTTTCACATTTTGTTCGTCTAATGAACCTTTCAGAAAGTTCTTCTGTTCCTCCAAACAAGTTTCTAGACAATTCTGTAGAGAATTCTTTTGTTCCTCATTGGAATTTTTCTGTTCATCAAAACGAGCTTCCATAGATTTCTTTTGTTCCTCGAGAGAATTCTTTTGTTCCTCGAGAGAATTCTTTTGTTCCTCAAGAGAATTCTTTTGTTCATCAAAACGGGCTACCATAGAATTCTTTTGTTCCTCGAGAGAATTCTTTTGTTCCTCGAGAGAATTCTTTTGTTCATCAAAACGGGCTTCCATTTTGCTCATTAAAGTACTCAAAAGCTGTTCCATTTTCATCGCAGGCTCTTCTTCAACTTCGGTTTCTTCCAAGTTATCTTCGAAAACAAATGTTTCAGGATTCTTTCCTTCCTCTATCAAAGCTTGTCTGAGTCGCTCGACTAGAACTTTCTTTGCACCTGTAGTTTGTAATGACCGGTTCCCTAACTCCACTTTCAAATCCTGCGTTCGAAGCTCCTCGAATTTCCGCCCCATTACTTTAGTAATTCACTTTAAGTTGAATATAAATTATTTTCCAGAACTTTCAAAATTTAACACAATTTCACAAAATTAATCACACTTTGAATTTTAAAGTCAATTGCCACCACTTTATTTCGCGAATTTATCCCACTTCTGACACCAGTTGTTGCGAGCGTGGCCTTAGGTTCGTTATTTAAAACACAATATTAAATACTTAATATACAAGTTCTTTATTTAACTCTAATCTTAACAATTCACAAACTTTCAATTAATCAACTACACTTTAATTATCGCTTAATACTGTACTTTCAATTATCGCAATCTAATTACAACACTTCCGCACGTTATTACTTTCGCTTGTTAACACTGCAACGTCTAAGACAAGACTCTTCTTCTGGCTATGACAACTGTTATATTTATACCCTAGAAACTCTCCAGATTATTCTCGAGTGTTCTATTTTCCAGAAGCTTCTTGACTGTTCTATTCATTCTATTCCTGAACCTTCCTGTAGATACCATAATCAATTCTCCGAACCTAAAGTCGTTTACTTCTCCATTGCCACATTGCCAGTAGATGTCACCAGTTGTCTCTTTCTATTGCACGTAACAATACTCATCGATAGTTACTCGGGATATATAAACTACCAGAGCTTATCGGAAACAACATCAAATAAAGTAATAAGCTTTCTGAAAAAAGAATTTTCACTTAATGGCATCCCGAAAACATTGGAATCAGACAATGGTCCTCAATATACGAGCGCAAAATTCAAAGAATTCGTTAAAGACTGGAAATTCAATCACAGCACATCAAGCCCCCATCATCCGCAAGGGAACGGCCTAGCCGAGCGAGGAGTACAATTATTAAAAAACATACTAAAGAAATGTTTGTACGATAAAACTGAAGTGGAGCTTGCAATCCTGAACTATCTCAATACACCCAGAGACAACATTGGCTCACCAGCACAGCGCATATACTCCCGAAACTTACGCACATTATTACCAATCAGCGAAAGCTCACTCAAGCCAAAAGTTCAAGGAAACGTTCCAGAATTTCTCAGCAAAATACGTAAAGAGCAACGGCTAAGAGCCAACATAAAAATTTACGACAATCAACCAAAAAGATTTGACATGGGAGATAAAGTTCTTACTCGAACTGACAAAGGATCTTGGAGACCAGCAACCGTTACCAAACAACTTCATCCTAGATCATACAACGTCAAGGACACGAGAGGAAACGTTTATCGGCGCAACACACACAATTTAAGAATTTCAACATCAAACTTAAAACAAGAGCTTGATCCTACCGAAATCGATTTAGAAGACACAACTGGTGCCGAAACTGCAATCCTCAAGAATACCCACAACAGCGAAGACATCCCATTAGATCAACCGCCGCCTATGGATGATACGACAGACACCAAAAACATCGACAACAGTATCAGTACATCAGTCAACAACACGACATACACCACCAGAGCAGGACGAGAAGTTAAAGCCCCAATAAGGCTTGACTTATAAATAAATAAATAAATAAAAAGGGGAGATGTCAGTGTGCACAAGCCGAAACCATACCATTCAACCAACACCCAGTGAGGATTAACCCTTACTAACTATCAAGGGCACAAACCCAACCAACGTCATCGCAAGAAGTACAGAGACGCCAGACAGAGCACAACTCAATTAATACTAATAAAGTTAATCGTTCATAATAAACCTAATCTTTTATTTACAATGACAACTGTTATATTTATACCCTAGAAACTCTCCAGATTATTCTCGAGTGTTCTATTTTCCAGAAGCTTCTTGACTGTTCTATTCATTCTATTCCTGAACCTTCCTGTAGATACCATAATCAATTCTCCGAACCTAAAGTCGCCTACTTCTCCATTGCCAGTAGATGTCACCAGTTGTCTCTTTCTATTGCACGTAACAATATGATAAAAAGAAATTAAATGCGACTACTTCCGAATTTTTCCTACCCCCTCGAACATTTTAGTTTGGACCCCCTCACACAGGGGAGGATATTGGCACTTTTTACGGGTGAGAAGTTTTTGGGGGTAGGAAAAAATCCGTGCTATCAAGTTTCGACCGGGAGTACGGGCAGCACACCAATACTACAGCAAGCCGGCCATTTTGAAATTGCGAAATTTCCCGTCGGACGGCTGCACAGATGTTTATTTGCGATTTGAGGTGATAATATAATAATTTAATAATCATTACGTGTTGTGAATTTGTCTTGCAGTAATTGTTTTTATCAAAAACTGTGACTTAATTGAACACGCGACAATTAATTTCGGTAATCATATAAGGAAATGCGCGAAACAACATTATTGTTTTGGCACGTCTAAGCCAAATTCCTTCCTTCCTTAAAAAGTTCTTGTCTGGGTCGGCCCTATAAGATTACGGAAATTAATTGTGTGCGTGCGTTCAATTAAGTCACAGTTTTTCATATAAACAATAACTGTATCACAAATTCACAACACGTAATGATTATTAAATTATTATAGTATCACCTCAAATCGCAAATAAACATCTGTACAGCCGTCCGAATAGAAATTTCGCCATTTCAAAATGGCCGGCGTGTTGTAGTATTGGTCTGCTACCCGTACTCCCGATCGAAACTTGGTAGTAGCACGCACTTCTTCCTACCCCCGAATACTTCTCATCCCGAAAAAGTGCTAATATCATCCCCTATGTGGGCTATGGTTATGATTTTATCTCGTTAGTGAGTTTTAAAATTAAACCGTTACATTTCATGTAAGTGAGTAACTTACCTTCTAAATTGTTTTAAGCTGAGTATAGAGTTCGAGTAAAATTTCCATACAAATTTTAGGACTGATAAAATCGAAAACAAAAATTGTAGGTACTTATGATTTTACTAGTGCAGTACGAAGTTCACTGAAAACTGAAAAGGATCCCTCTTCTTCTATAAGACAGAGGTCAATATAAATTCTCCGCACCTTTTACTATGCATTTTAATACCAAAATCATTAATGACTGGTAAAATTTTCACATTTCCTATTTCTATGACAATTTGCAGATGGTTTTTGCTTTGATTGATTGAAGAGTTACATTTGTTTTACCAAAATGTAAAACTGAATTATTTTGTCTTCTCCAATTAACATAGGTACAAATTTTACCAGCGAATTATTTTGTCTTCTCCAATTAACATAGGTACAAATTTTACCAGCGAAGTATTTGGAGACCGCGTTAAATTTTACTTCACTCGAATTCGATACTAACCTTTAAGATTTGAAAGTTCTACAGCGAATTCACATCCAAGTCTAGGCTCTGTACTTTTTACCGGTGAGAGGCATTCGGGGGGAGGAAAAATTTTGAAATGCCAAGTATCCAAGCAGCAAACCAATACTACTGAGAAGGAAATTAATTCGGCCATTTTGAAATTACTGATCGGACGGCCGTTCAGTTCTTAAGCCTGGTATTGTGTTCATTTCGCGGATTAATAATTTTGTATGGAAATTTAGCGGTGAAATTTAGTTGCGAAATATTTAGCCAAATCGCTGAAGAAAGTGGTATTGTGCTTTAAGCCCGGTATTGTGTTCATTTAGCGGATAAATATTTAGCAGCAATCGAACAGGGACCTTTTTACGGCTAAAATTGTTCGTTGTTTTGAACTATAGGTGGCTGCTTTTGACAATCAGCTGTCGTGAATTTGTGATATTATTTCGTGTTCTTTTAGATTGCTATTGCAATTACACAATCTCGAAATAGTAAGGAAAATTATATTTATACTTACTATTTTAATTTTTTTTAAAAGAATTGTCTAAATGAAGACGGAATTTTTTTATCAGAAAAAAATAATAAAAATACACTAACACTCTTGCATTCCAATTTCTTTCAACTTCCAATGTCAAAATTTTAGCGTGAAAAAAAGGTATTGAGCGGATAAATCTGATGTTAAATATGTGTTGTGGATATTACTACCATCTACTTGTCAAAACTAAACAAACTTTTAGCTGATAAAACACAATACCAGTTTCCCTAGCGATTTGGCTAAATATTTCGCAACTAAATTTCACCGCTAAATTTCCATACAAAATATATCCGCGAAATGAACACAATACCAGGCTTTATCAGCTAAAAGTTTGTTTAGTTTTGACAAGTAGGTGGCAGTAATTTCCACAACACATATTTAACATCAGATTTATCCGCTCAATACCTTTTTTCCACGCTAAAATTTTGACGTTGGAAGTTGAAAGAAATTGGAATGCAAGAGTGTCATTGTATTTTTAATTATTATTTTTTTCTGATAAAAAAATTCCGTCTTCTGTAGGATGGCCCGGAATTAAACAAATTTCTTTCTCTCTGCACTTTTTATTAAACATCACTTTACATCACTTTATCATGGACACTCTACTTCTTCTTCTTCTTCTTCTTCTTCTGTCCCGTCCTTACAATACTCTTATTGACACAACTTGCTACTAGTGCCATCTATTCCTTACTTCTGAACTCTTAAACAATTTCGAAACTACTACAACTCGGCCATTCTGACAACTAATCGACTCGATTGGCTTCAAAACGGTGCAGCTGTTTTACATTTAACTTAAACAAAGAAAGTTCTTGACTTGACTTTTCATAACATAACTAATTGGACAAAATCTTAATCATCGACTTCATAGCTCTCTCTGACATAAACTAGAGCCTTATTGTTGCTAACGCATATGTTCACATAACAGCTCAAATCGCATAATAGTAAATAACATAACTTTGACAATCCATGAGAGATGTCATCCATATTGGTAAACATAATTTATACACATATATGAATACATAAGCAGTTTTACATAATAACATAAACATAAATACATAAATTGCACATAAGTCATTGCAATCGTAAATGACATAAATGTAAACACATACATTACTTAAAAGCATAAATGGACATATTTCTCTCATAAGTTTACGTTTTACTTTAACATAATCAAATAAGTACTAAGATTTAGCTGTTGCTCACATAGGTCTCACATAATTAAAGACATAACAAATGAAATTTTGAATTTAGCATTTTGTTAATTCAAACGTGTACTATATATTTATTTATTTTAAATTTTAATTTTAACTGGTGGTACGGTCTACTTACTTCAGAGACTAAGCATTTTGATACACATAAAAAAAAACAAAATTCAACACGCAATAATTTCGTAAATAATTCTCGTCTTACCTTCATGAAATAATATTAACATAAAATAACGTATAGGTATATACTAATTCATCCTCAAATATGGCTTAATTCTGGACACGTCATAAATACCCTCAAATGGTTTCTGTGTGATGCGGTTATCATCCACATCGGCTATGACATAACGATCATTACCTAAAGACTTTTTTATTACGTATGGTCCTTTATACTTTGGTATCAATTTTTTACATACTCCTGGAGTACTATCTACATTAGTTACAAAAACTAAGTCACCTTTGCTATAAACTTTAGCTACTTTTCTTTTTTTATCAAAATATGCCTTATTGTAACTTTGGCTTTTATTAATTTTAATTATTGCATCAGATCTAATCTTATTCAAGTCTCGCTCTGACTTGTTAATATCATTTTCAATGAAATCCTTAACTCTATCGATCACAGTATTACATTGCCGTACACCAAATAGCATTTCGCTAGGTGTAGTTCCAATGGACCTATTTACAGTGTTATTAATAGTGTATTCAATCTTATACAAAACACTATCCCAATGTCTATTTTCACTTGTTAATTTAGCCAGCATAGGGACTAAATCTCTATTGACACGTTCAACTTGGCCGTTTGACTTCGGGGAACCGGACGCTACCATAATATGCTTAACAGCAAACTTTTTCGCAAAAGTTTTAAATGCATTTGAACTAAATGCGGTTCCTCTGTCAGAAATAATAGTTTCTGGTACGCTAAATGAATTAAAATATAATTTCAAAGCTTTAATTACTTCATTAGTATTTGTGGTTTTGGTAGAATAGAATTTGACAAATTTTGTAAAACCATCAATGACAACCAAAACATGTTTGCTTTTCCGCGGAGTTTCTTCCAACGGTCCTAAATGATCAATATGTATTACCTTAAATGGTTGCCTTCCTTTTGGAATATTGAATAGAAACCCTTCCTTTTTCCCAGAAGGAACATTATAAGAAATACAAGTAAGGCAATTAGAAACATAGTCTTCAACTATCTGTTTCATATTGGGAAACCAATAACTTTGCTTAATTATCTCACACACTTTTCCAGCTCCAACATGCGAGTGTAAGTCATGACTATTTCTTAAAATGTGAATACGCATTGTTTCGGGAACGTAAAATTGCAATTTGCCTTTACCTGATTTTCGGTAAAGCAATCCATTACGTAATTCATAAAATGAATGCTCACTATGACGTAATTCTTCTCGTAATGATTTTATAGTTTGATCTTTAGTTTGACATACTGCCAATTGCTGTTCAAACGGGCATTCTTCTAAAATTAAAATGTTGTGACAGCGACTCAGAGAGTCAACATGTTGCATGCGACTACCAGAACGATGCTCGATCTCATAGTCATAGTCCTGAAGTTCTAAAACCCATCGATTTATTCGAGGATTTATTAATTTTTTGTTCATCGTTAAAGCTAATGAATTACAATCAGTGACTATTTTAAACTTCACACCTTGCAAATATATTCGAAATCTTCGAAGCGCGTAAATAATCGCGAGTGTTTCTAATTCATAACTGTGATACCGAGATTCACAGTCTGTGGTTCTTTTTGAAAAATATAAGACCGGATGCATAAGGCCGTCCTCCTTCCTTTGAAGCAGGATGGAACCGAACCCTTGTGAACTCGCATCACAATGAAGCTCTGTGTAACTTGCAGGGGAATAAATACATAGCACTGGTGCTTGTGTAAGTTTATCCTTAAGCAAAGCAAAACAATCCTGTTGTTTTTTATCAAACGTAAATTCGGAATCTTTCTTAACAAGATCATAAAGCGGTTTACTTAACAATGAAAAGTCCCTAATGAACTTACGAAAGTAAGCACACAGACCTAAAAAACTACGAAGTTCTCTTAAATTTTTAGGCTCACTAAAATTCTTAACCGCGTTTAATTTTTCTGGATTTGGCTTAATACCAGTTTTAGAGATTGTATAACCTAAGTAGTCTATTTCGTTATACAAAAATTTACACTTATCTAATCTTAATTCTAATTTGTTTTTTACTAACAATGTAAACACTTCTAATAGTATCTGTAAATGTTCTGCAACGCTCTCCGTGGCAATCAAAATATCATCTAAATAAATCTGAACTTTGTTCTTAACTATCAAATTCCTAAAAATTTTGTGAATGAAACGTTGAAACACAGAAGGTGCATTTCTAAGTCCGAAAGGCATCTTCACGTACTCAAATTGTCCCATTGGTGTGACAAACCCAGTATATTTAATAGATTCTTCCTCCATGAAAACATGGTGGAAACCATTTTTTAAATCAAGACTGCTAAAGAAATGTTTCTCCCGTAATTGATCAATTAAATCCTCTATCAGTGGTAAAGGGTAATTATCACGTTCAGTGATTTTATTCAATGACCTAAAATCTACGCACATGCGTACGTCACCAGTCTTTTTCCTAACTAACACGATAGGGGACGAATAAGGAGATTCACTAAGTCTGATAATATTTTCCTTTAACAAATTATCAATAATTACTCTAACCTTCTCTTTGTCAGAAAATGACAGACGTCTCGGAACAGAAACAATTTGCTTATCACTTGTAAGACGCAAATTCATTTTGGTTATAATTTCAGGAAACTTAGGCTTGGGTGCCACATAATAATTATTCATAAAATTTTCAATAAAATTTTGTTTATCAGCTTCAAGTAAATTCTCATTCAAATTAATTTTTGGTTGTACCTCGGAGTATATGCTCCCAACACTAATATTTAACAATTCAGTACTTTCTGATTCAAAGTAATCAATAACTGTACGATTTCCTACCGAAAGTTTTGCTCCACATAACTTTAAAAGGTCACGTCCTAAAATTACTGCACATTCCATAGTACTGTCAGGTACCACATAAAGTGTAACAAAATAGTTCCGATCATAAATATCAATTTCTACTGTACATAAACCAATTATTTGTAGTTTTGTATTATTAATTCCAACGAAATTCTGATCATTATTGCAATCGGCAATAGCAAAATCCGGTACAAAACCTTTTTTTATAATACTGATTGGACTTCCCGTATCTATTATACCCTTTAAATTGAAATTAAGATCAACATCCAATGTCTGGTCTCTGAATTTACAAACAACTTTTATTAAATTTCCATTAGAGAAATTATGGTTGTATTTGCCTTTATCACCTAATATTAAATTTTTATTCTGCGACTCACAATCTTGTTCCTTATCTCTAAATGACGTAACACAACTTACTTGGTTATACTTCCTAATTGTTGATGAATTTCCTGGACAGTCTTTTATAAGGTGACTAAGACTTCCACAATTGTAACAGGAACCTCTATTCCTTTTTGGCTTGGAACAAGCAGCCACAGTATGCCCTACTGTATTACAGTTGTAGCATCTAATAACAGGATGTTTAGCAGCACGTCGAACATCAGGTGTCAAGGATGCGCCTGACTGTTTACTCTCCGTTACCACATTTACTTGCTTTAGCTTGTCATAACGCTGAAGCAATGGTAATATCTCCTCAACGGTGTTCAGATTCTGTAAAGAAAGAATTTGTTGCACAGATATATCACGAATACCTTTAATGACGTATTTGATGAGTGACTTGTTATTTAACAAATTTCCTCTAGCTATGTTCTGCATGGCAAAAACATAGTCCTCATAAGACTCGTCTGATCTCTTTTTTCGACTAATAAGAGCAGCATGTATGTCGTAATCGTCACCGAAGGGTGGGAATGTTTTAACAATTGTTGACTTAAATGACTCCCATGTACTCAATCCTTCCTGACCAAAGTACCAAACTTTAGCACTTCCTCGAAGACGTAAGCACGCGTAATGGAGTAAGGTGCTCTCCTTCCACTTATAAACACGACCAATTTCTTCAAGTCGGCTCAACCATTTGTATAAAGATAGATCTTTACCAGGATCAAAAACAGGGATGATTTCATCCGCCTCTACTGGATGTAAGATTTTTTCCTCTACTTGTACCTCTCCAGCAGTACTTAAATTTTTTAAGAACTCGTTTTCACGTTTAACCAACTCAAGCTCCTTTTGTAAAAGGTATTTCTCCTTAACCTCAAATTCACCTTTTGGTGTGGATGTATATACATTTCCCTTGGGGGATGAAGCAATACATGTAACATCATCCTCACCATTGTCAGAGTTATTATCTTTCGCTAAAGACAATCGCTCCAACAAATCCGCCTTTTTACCCATTGTTGACAAATTAAGTTTTTTCAACTCCGACTGTAATTGTTTTTTAGTTATCAACTTACTCACCATAATTGAGTTTAGTGCGCCCAATATGCATAAAGTTTCATAAATTTTATCAAATCGTGCACAAAACAACACTACTTAATATCCTCACAGTATCCCACTTCTGAAATTTGTAGGATGGCCCGGAATTAAACAAATTTCTTTCTCTCTGCACTTTTTATTAAACATCACTTTACATCACTTTATCATGGACACTCTACTTCTTCTTCTTCTTCTTCTTCTTCTGTCCCGTCCTTACAATACTCTTATTGACACAACTTGCTACTAGTGCCATCTATTCCTTACTTCTGAACTCTTAAACAATTTCGAAACTACTACACTTCATTTAGACAATTCTTTTGAAAAAAATTAAAAATACCTTAGTATTTCGAGATTGGGTAATTGTAAAAGCAATCTAAAAGAACACGAAATAATATCACAAATTCACGACAGCTGATTGTCAAAAGCAGCCACCTATAGTTTAAAACAACGAACAATTTTAGAAGTGAAAAGGTCCCTGTTCGATTGCTGCTAAATATTTATTCACTAAATGAACACAATACCGGGCTTACCTGTGATTTGAGGTGATAACATAATAATTTAATTATCATTACGTGCTGCGAATTTTCGATAGTTATTATTTATATCAGAAACTGTAACTTCTTTGAACACGCAAACAATTAACCTTTATCGAGAAGTGAAGTATACTGCTGTGTGTGGTTTTGCCCAAACGAGACTACTATCTGCTACTAGCCTTATTTCAAAAATTTCTATGGAATTTGCCTACCGAAAACCAAATTTACCAAGGGAGTGCCGCCAAGTTGTGGATACTACTCGGTGAATGGCAGCACTGGTCGGTTCTGACATATTTACTAAAGTGTTTTTCTCTTTAAACCAAGTTGGAAGTGCACCTCTGATTAAGTTATGTATTTTGTCATATAAGAGCTTTGCAAAATTAAAGTAGATATTTCTATGAAATTATACATCCAAATGGAAAAACAACAGGTAGCCATCAAGTAACAAACACGACGCGAGTACTCATTTCACTTTAGCCGCAATCGGCAATCAAATGTCATTCACTTTCTCATCGCAATCATAAAGTATTTGCAGTGCGGCGACGCATTGACGGGGACTTAGAAAATTTCTGCTGTTGCCCACCTTTTCTGCTTCTATCATCGCATCGGTCGCATCGCGTTGCCGAGGACTTTAAAAATTTTCACACAAGTTCGCCTGGTTTTATTCCGACTTTGGTTTCTGCGGTGTACAAGTTCAGAGTGATACTGCTGGGTAACAAGGGGATTATTTGGACTTAGAATTTTTCCACATCAGCCAGAACAATGAGCGTGGAAAATAGCGAAAATACTGAGGGCGGTGAAATTGTAAGTACAATAATTTTTATTCCCTATGTAAATGGGATTATTTTGTGTATGAAATACTTCGGTATCGCCTTATTTTATTGTATTTTACTTGTTATGTGGAAAAATGGCGACAGAGACTAAGTCCCACGTCGTTCATTTTGTAAGATGCTCAAATTAAAAATCGAATATCTCAAAAATTGCTTGACTAAATGAAAATTGGACTTTACTGAAATTCGTTTCATGAAAAACTCTAAAGTTTTGTGAAAATTTATTTTTTGACAATTTTTTTTTCTAATTCACGTGTTCAGCCCTCAAATGTGATTTTTATTGTTATTTTAAATGAATACAATTCTTCGTCTAATTATATAATGACCTTTGTGCCAATTTTAACACATCACATCAATTTAAGGCACCTTTATTTGTCTTATTTTGCACATGCAACTACCTGGTTTTCATCTCTTTCCGGACTTTACTCGCAATTCGAAAAGAAAGTGAGATTTCTATTTGTTTCTAGATCTTATAAATTGGTCATTAATTCTTCCAGCGCAGATTTCAATTTCTACCTTTTACCTAAGCTTTCCTTAATTTGTTTAAGGTCCCTATGAGCAATTTTCTACAAAGGAATGTGCTTTTAATTTGCTTCAAATTTTGCAATTTCGTTCTTTGTATGTAATAAGTACATATTTTTTTGTACAGTCTCTTTAATTTAAATTTTAAACAAATTTCTCTACCTATGGTTCTCCAGAACAAATTTTTTTGCATTTGTTGGTATATGTGCCTTTCTGAAATAAATCTGTTTAAGATATAAGTATTATCGTTTACAAATTAATTTTAGTGTTTTTAAAAATCAAAGTTTGATACCGATAACATTTTTAATTTATAATATGTGCATGCCAGGTAGTCTCCAATTTTAAATAAAAATTTCTATTTACCTATTCGATCACTATTAGAGTTTTTTTTTTTTTTAGTTTTAACAAGTGTCCTAAATTTTTCTTTTTTTGTATAAGTTCGTTCAAAATATATTAGAGGGAGTAGGTAACCGTGCGTTTACCAGAACATGGGTCGCCATTTTGAAAAGTTTTTATCGCCATTTTCATATGGTTACAGGGACATAATATTGTAATCCTAAGATTTAAGGTGGACGGCTACGTTAAAACTGCACAATTGTACATGTGTTAGATCAGAGGAGACACAAATTCTTTTTAATTTTGTGTAATCCACATATTTAACTAATATTGGGAAAGAAATCTTTGAATTACCTACTAATTTGTGGTGCTTTTCAAAGGCCGATTTCACAATTTTGTTGATCGACATATGCTTAGACCACTGACATACATACATATATATAAATGGACTGCTTGATCTCCTGTTTTATGTAGCACCAATTTTAATTTCAGAAAGTATGCTCTCACTGTCAATGCTACCAACTGTCGTAAATTGGTGCTATATTTTAATTATTTGGGAATTTACTTATATGCATGTCCGTGGCATTTACCAAATTTACCACAAAAGTATTTGGGACTATTTGTATCGATTAGTTTTAATTATGAGTCGCAGAAATTGTTTTTTTCAAGGATTTTTACAAGCAATTTCTCGTTCTTAGTCGATACAGTTCAGTGGGAAAGTATGCTCTCACGGAAAGAGACAGGAATATGAAAGTGGTGCCATTTGCTTTCATGCATTTTTGGTTCAACAAGCAGTCCATTTATATATGTACATGTCAGTGGCTTAGACTCAATACTTTTACAATTTTAGTTTAAGCTCCCAAGAAAGAAAAAACACCCTTGTGGCTTGTTAGAAACAAAAGAGAGATCGTATTATCTTCTCTAGTCATTAAAAATTAACTTTTTTGAAATATTATATTAATTAAAACAAGACAACTTTTTGAGTAAATCAATTTCAAAGATAAAGTTGTACAGTGTTGCCATCTTTGAAAAAAATATTGGAAATATATTTTGTATTTATAGTTAGATTGCTGTCTGGTATCCAAATCTATTTATTATTACTAGCAATTTAATAAAGGTTGAGAAGCTATTATGATACGCCAAGATCCGCATGGGATACCGAAGAATATATTGATCGCCTGTTTCGATTTCCACTGCTGTCAAAGGGCCCATACGATAGGGATAGACCAAGGTATTCCCATTACGAATCACGTTTCGCCATTAGTGACATAATATTGTAAAATGTATAGGAAAGTACGGTACAGAGAACACAATACTCTTTCTCCTCTATCTGTCTTTCCTATAAAAATGTATATACAGTAGTCACAGATTTACGTCACAGGTTATCAGCTGCAATGTGTCAAAATTTTAATGGGAATACCTTGTCGTCTATATACCTTGGGGACATCCATGTTAGCACAAACTGCGCACATTTAACTTAACTATTCATCACTTGTGTTAGCCACTGACATGTATATAAATGGACCTGTTTCATGTGCCACCAGTTTTGATTTCAGAAAGTATGCTCTAACTGTCAATGCTACCAACTGCTGTAAATTAAATTATTTGGATTTAGTTATATACTATTTGGTTTGTTAAATTTTAATTATGACTCGAAGGAAGTGTTTTTTACAAGGCTTTGGTTGGAAATACAGCTGAACCTCAAGCCATTTCTCGTTCCCAATCGTTAGAGTTCAGTGCGAAAGTATTCTCTCACAGAAAGAGGCGAATAAAAAAGTGGTGCCAATTGCATGCATTTTTGGTTCAACGAGCAGTCCATTTATATAAATGTCAGTGGTGTAAGCACATGCGACAGAGCTCTGATTGGCTGCAGCAATATGGTTGTCGCTGAACATGCTTACTCTCTCTACGTTTTGTGCGATACAAAAACTTATCGCAGCAGTGCTTTTAGTTTGGTTCAATTTTCATCATAACCTCAACATTTATGTATGTTGACATTTTTAATTGGTTGCTAAAGCTCCGCAGTGATATCGAAAATTACTATAATATGTAAAAAAGTAAGTTTTTTTTCGAAGGATTAGGAAACGACTCACCTTATTGTATTCAATACAGATATATAATACAATTATTAAACCTCACTTTGAGTACTGCTCGACAATTACTGTCAAGCAAAGAATAGACTTAAAGGTACTTTTGTTCATACTTAACATAAGGAACGATAAACTCCCCAACTACTTGAGTGATTTTGTACAATATGTTGGCAACGTTCAACCCTATACACTAAGGAGCATCCAAAACTTTCGACTACCAAGATGTAGAAGTGGAGCAGCGCAAAATTCATAAGAATATATTCTCATATATATTCTCATTGTTCAACGAGCTACCTCAAGAAACAAAGAGTGAAATTAGATTTAGTCTGTTTAAAAGAAAATGTATTGAATTTATCAGAAGAAGAACTTGAGTGAAACACTTTTTTGGTCTGATAGTTATAGTATTTAATTGTTAACAAAAAGTATGTTCTATACTAATAAAAATTATTATTATTATTATTAAATACATAAATATATGTAAATTTCACACTAATATCTTCTTGTCCCCACAAAACTATACAAATTAAATGAAGCCGATGTAAACCTTGTGAATTTATCGCGCGATAATGCGCATTTTATTGAAAAGTTTTATATGGCGGGTCGCGATATTACGACCCACTCTCACAAATTTTGCGAAAACTCTGCTTTGAGGACCCGCCAGTTACCAGTAGTGAGCGGCGGTTCGTCATCATCAAAGCACCACAGACAGACCCAGCGCTTTTTATGATGACGAACCGCAACTCTCAATCACCACTAGTGAACGCAGACGCTGGGTCTAGTGCTGGTACATTGCATTGCGTGTTCTCTTTCCTTCTTTTACCTCTTCCCCAGAAAGCCGGTTTGCGATTTTGCATACTGCATCAAGAATTCTAATATGGGATGGCTCGATTGTAATCAACATTTTGTTTGAGAGAATTTTCATTTACATTGCATTGCTTTAGAACAGAGGGAGAATAGTAAGATGAACGGATGGGGATAAGAATTGGTGGCCGACATGCAGTCTGTTCATGAACGTAGGCCGCTGGCATCGGTGTATGTACATGCGGTGGCGGTAAACAGAGAGAGCAGAGCAATATTTTCTCAGTCTCAGCTTGTACATTTTGAGAGGCCAGATGAAGCTTCTTGTAAGTTATATGCTCTTTGGTATAATCCAACCGTTCTCAGTTTTGAATTTCAAACTATGCAAATGTAGAAACAATTCACTTACCGATGCAGGTTTTCAAAGAAAGAAGATCTATTGGCATCCTCCAGAAACTACCTATTCTTGATTTTGCTTTTGGGAGCAACCATTGACATTTTTCGTTTAAACGTAGAGTATTTCAGTGTACACCACCGCCGAATTTTCGTGTGTCATTACCATTTTAATATAACACTAAACCTACCAAAAGTTCTTGTATACCTATACCTACCGCGCCCGGTCAAATTGACCGGTGATTAAAAAAAGTTATCGTTTTTATTATTCAACGCAGATAATGGTTGATTTATTACTGAATGTATATAAAATAAAGAATTTTCATGAAATTTCGTCCAAATTTATTTTAATATAATTTCAATTATAATCTTAAAAAACGAAAACTTCATTTTTCCCAGAGAAGTACTCAAACTTATTATATGCATATCTAAAATTATTTATATAAAAAAAAAAAAAACAAAATCCAACTTTTATTTATACTGATTTATGTATATCTTATTCCTCTTCACTGCATTTTTTACAAATTATTTTATTCTGAAATGTACATTTGCTGCACACATATTTTTTGCACATCGAATTGATTTTCGTAGTTTTGTAATCTTTACAAAAATTTTATTTGACAAGTTTTTCGTACGAACGAATCTGAACTTGTGAACGATGTTAGTGAAAGTTTTTCTTCGTACGATTTTTGATGTGCAGCGCTGAGCTCTGAAGCCAATTGGAATAAAAATTCCTGTCTCGAAATGTTTTCATCTGTTGTTTCTTTATACAAAACCCAGGCATTTATTCCAGCTAAGTCCAAAATATTGAAAAATACCTGAAGGGGCCACCTACAACTTTTCGACTTCACACTGTATTTCCTTGCCATCTGGTCTGCCACATCTACACCAAATTTTGTATCATTATAAAATCTAATAGTTCCCGGTATACGTTTGTTACTTTCTTTGATTTCTATTGATTTATGTATAGAACTTAGGACAAGCACTTTTTTTGTTGGTTTACTTTTATACACTGTAAGAGTAGTTAATGTGATTTGATTTATACAATTTGCTTGAAAATAGAGTCATTTTATCTTT
This sequence comes from Dioctria rufipes, assembly GCA_963924295.1. Lineage (NCBI taxonomy): Eukaryota > Metazoa > Arthropoda > Insecta > Diptera > Asilidae > Dioctria > Dioctria rufipes. The sequence continues at coordinate 70,293,216 of OZ002742.1, forward strand.
TCGTTCTTTGGCTAACTTTGGCAATTCTCTTTTATTTCCACGGATTGTCCCAACAATTGTAGTCTTTTTTGCAAGTAGCTTTTTGGCTAATGATACACTCTTAAAAAATTATCTGTTGTTACGTTCCGTCCGCACCCCGTGAATGGTTCCATCTAGAACAATGAACTCCCCAAGTGGAATTGAAGATTCTCTTCTTTCATCCTTTCCTAAATAAGGAAACCCATTTATTATATACTTGCTATTGACGTCGCACGCCAACCAGAACTTTATTCCAAATTTGTCTGGTTTGTTCGGCATATACTGGGTAAACCTACACCTTGTCTTCGACGGAAACAACTGCTCATCAACAGTAATGTATGCACCAGGTTTATAACAGTTTTGTGAATTCTCAATAAATCGGTCCCATATTGTAGATATCATAGCAAATTTATTGGTTTGTAAACGCTGGCTTCTTTCTCTCTTCTTATCAAATCGTATGAACCTCATAATTTCAGTGAAGTCATTTCTGCTCATTGTTTTTGAAAAAAAGTGGGGCCCCAATTTTTATTCCACAAATATGAGACATCCAAATTTTTTACCTCATGTGCGCCGCGGGCATATAGCACACCAATAAAGGCATCTAGTTTTCTAGCACTTAGCTCCCTCTTAGTGCCCAAAACCCTAAATGCTTCTTCTTCTGTACATTTTATAATATGATTCATTATACGGTGATCAATGATAAGAGAAAATGTCGTCTTTATTTGTCCTTTTATTATATGTCGTTTAGTATATCCTGTTGGACCTGTCATTTCCCTAAAAATATTATGAACTGGTGTCCTGCCAGGCTTGGCACTTCCGTCCATTTCTTCCCAAACAGTACCAACGACCGCAGTTTCGATGCGTTGGTCCTCTACATCTGTCTCACTTTCCGATGTCAATAAAAATCTCTTTGTTTTCTGCCCTGGATGCTTATTTATAATGTTCTCCTCTTCATTATGGCTGTCGGACTCTAATTCGGTTCCAGAAATTTCTTGTTCATTACACTCTGAACACTCTTCTTCTATGTCCATTATTTCTTCTAAGTACTTTGTAATTTTGGAACGTTCTGACATTTTTAGCGCTAATATCCACCACAGAATAAAAAACAATTATCCACCACAGAATATTACATTAGACAAACTAATAACTACAAAGATTGGGCAAGTAGAATAAAATTTTGCAACAACGCCTCGCCCGAATATCAATCGACAATGCCTCGACGATACTACAACTTGCTGACGTAACCAAAGGGTAAACCATCAATGTCTCGCTCCAATATAAAATCAACGATGCCTCTATCTGATGTAGAGAAGCCCTCAATTTTTTCTTAGATTTTACTGGAAATTTTTTCTTTAGAATTTTTATGAATTATTGGAGGTCGAAAGCAATGCCGCACTCCAATGTAAAATCACCGATGCCTCGACCTGATGTAGAGAAGCCTTCAGTTGTTTTTTCTTAGAAATTTACTGGAAATTTTTGCTTTAGAATCCGATTTTGAGATAGGCGTTAAATTTAAAATAGTAAATAAAAAATTTTCTCCACCGGTCAAATTGACCGACCGCGGTAGGTAGGACACACAACAAATATTTCTTGGAAAAAAGAAAAGAAAACTAGAAGTAAATACTGAAAAACATTGTATGTATATTTTAAGAAAAGTCATATAGTTTGATAGCGATATTATAACGTTTAAATATGTGCAAATTGTACAAAAGTTTGAAAACGGTCAATTTGACCGGTACTGGTAGGTTTAGTGATAAATTTGTTTTGGCAGTACACGCCCATAGAACTATTTAGTGTGCCATTGTAAGAAATATTTAAAACTTTTTGTAGAAGACACAATCAATGGAAATCGGTAGTAGTATAAACTCAAAACAAGAGGTAAACGCGGTGTTTTTACTGAACGCTAGGTGCAGTCTTTTTCAATGTTTTCATCAAACAAATCTCTCTAACTAACTAACTAGTTTAGTTTCTACCAACTAATTAACTAATGTATAACAACCTTGATAGGATGTATGTACATATATCAAGAAATTTACAGGGTGTATAGTGGTAAAAGTAGTAAAAATTTTAAGTCCTCCACCCCTTCACCATATGATTTTTTGCTTGTCTCCACTCCAGCTAACAAACCCTTGAGTTATGCGGACCAATTATGAAACATCCTGTATAAAATCAATTCAATAAGTATTAATATTGGTACCCTTGTATATAGAAGTATACATATACAGGGTGTTTCCGTCTAGTTGACGAATAAAAAATGAATGGAAGGGGGGTGTGTGTGTCCGGCAACAGTTTGGGAGTTACAGGATGATTAAGAAAGAAAGCTAGTCTTGCACAAAACACCCTGTATCTTGAAAAGTATAGGGCCTACGGTCACAGTTAAGAGCTCGTTGTATGCAGAACGTTATTGCTGCTTATGACTGCTCAACCAGCCCGCACCCCAACTCTTGTCAGGAGTTATGGGGGTCTAAAATAAAAAAATCGTATTTTCTTACCTTTTTTTTTTTACTTTCACCTCTTATTATTTTTCCAAAAAGTACATTAACATAACTTTGTTTTATAAAAACTGTAAAGTGTAGACCCTCTTTAATTTGACATATTACACTCCATGTCCTAATTGTAGCCGTTAACAGTTATTAGCTTATACCGAAATTAGACGATTTTTTTTTTTTTTTTTAAATAGGTTTGAAAATAGATTTGAGAATACGTTGAGAGCTAATAACTTTTGAAGGGCTACAGATAGCAAATAAGGTCAAATTAAAGCGGAGTGTTTAGAATGTTTTTATAAAAAAAGTTATGTTAACGTCCTTTTTGCAAAAATAATAGAGGTCAAAGTAAAAAAAGGTAACAGAATCCGAAATTTTTATTTTAGACCCCCATAATTCTTGAGAAGAATGTCTTACGCATTGAATAAATAACTAATAGTTAGTTATTTATTCAATGGTCCTACGTTCGACATAATAAATTGCGTTTGTAACAGTACAATCCAATATTGGCTGTGTTCTTTTGTGTACCTATTCTAGAAATCCCATATACTGGAGAGAACAAATTGTTCTGTCGATTGAAGCGAACTATATGTACTGTTCGCTTCATTTAAATCTTTCTATGAAAGTGTATGAGGCGTTCTTTCGTGTATCGTTTGTTCTGCTCTGTTTTGAGGAAACAATAGAACACAGCTAATGACGGCTTAGATTGTGATAGACCATATTTAAATTGCTCAATTTTCTGGAAGCTACTTAGATATTGCTCTAAGAACAATAGACAGTGGATAAATCAGATAACTTCTTCAGGGTTGCCATACAAAAATTTTTTTATACCCTAGATGAAATCTAAAGGGTATACATACTAAGTTTCTCATTCCGTTTGTAACACTTAGAAATAATGATGGTAGAGCAAAATGGATTAGACACCATAAAATTAAAAGTTATTTTGATTTTTGCAGAGCTAAAATTTTTGAATATGGCCTTTTAACAAAAATAGTAAAATTAAAATTGAAAATGGCACAAATCGGTTACGCCTTCGTAGGGTTGCCATACAAAAATTTAATTTTTCACTACATATATTTGGACATTATCTGAGAACGCGTGAATGTAGAGAGCTGAAATTTTGTATATAGCGTTTTCATAAAAATAGTAAATATAATTTCAAAAATGGCAACCCACCCCTTCGTAGTTTGCCATATAAAAATTTGGTAGTTTGACGTATACTGTGAAAACGATAAGTCCTATACTGTTTTAATGTATTGAAAAGGTCTTCAGAATATGAAATTCTATAAAATTGGTTATAATAATTTTTTCTGTCCTAGAAATATATGCGAAAAACCACTTCCAAAATCAAATTTAGATGGGTGGCACACCTGCAGTCATCTAGGGTATCATAAGAATAGGTCCTAGCCCAATTCTAGCTTTTTTACTTTTTTACTCGTCGACGTAGAGCTGAAATTTATGTACACGGGGTAAATACAATTTTGTTGGTGTCTCAATATAAAAATTTAAGTTTCTTACGTATACTGTAAAAACCATCAGTCCTAGACGTTTTTATTGAACTGAACTGTCCGACGAACCGTTCTAGATTAATTGGAAGCCTTGAAATAAATGAGGTACTAGTTGTGTTTTAGGAAAACTTAGCGAACATTATATTTACAAAAGCTTTTGGCATAAACTTGTCCACACATACTTCCATGGCAGTATGTATAATTAAAAAAATATACCTGTATTTCTTTTCAACGGTAATCGCTTCTTTCTCTTTCACAAAGTCGTTTCCTTTATGTAATTATCAGTACTAGAGGCTAATTGGAGTCTTCAGCTTTGTTGGCAAGGTATAACACAAAAAATACAGAAAATATTTTGATAATTAGTGTCCTGTTTTATTTTATATTATGCTATAGCTATAGCTCACTTAGCAAATAAATTCTACTAAAATTTATTCTCGAGTACTTTTCAGAGTACGGAAACGCACACTCACGTGCGCACGCGCACGTGAGATATAAATTGTGTGCGATCAAAGCGCACATACTCGTGAGTCGTGTGCGATTTTCTTGGGCATTAGCGCACGCGCCCATGAGTGAGTAATTCACAATAAGAAAGCGCACACTCGCGTGCGCACACGAAATTTCTTACTGCTCATTACTCACGAGTGAGTAATTCACAATAAGACAGCGCACACTCGCGTGCGCACACGAAATTTCAATATAAGAAAGCGCACACTCGCGTGCGCACACGAAACTTCTTACTGCTCATTACTCACGAGTGAGTAATTCAATATAAGAAAGCGCACACTCGCGTGCGCACACGGAATAACTCACGAGTGAGTAATTCATTGGAAGAAAACGCACACGAAATTTTTCATTGCTCAATTCCTACTTGTGTATGCAATTTCATTTATGAAATATCTGCATGATGTAGAAAACGTAGATAATTAATATTTAAATGTTTATTCGCCTGATTCTTAACTTATTATTAAGTTAACTTTGATTTAAAATAGGTAATCTTTGATGATAATTTGAAAAACGTTAGCTGTGATGAACGTCTGAGATGATTTCATCTCAAATGTACTCATTTTAGATCATATAATGAAGCAATTACTAGTAAAGGTAGTCATGTAAATTTCGAACTACTGCTCTGTTGAACTAATTATAATTCCTATCCTTACTGATAGGTGCGAAACGGGTTTTGATAGGTGAAAATCATTCCTCGGCTATTCTTTCAAATATTTTAATTATTGAACCGCCACACCAATTTGCTAGGCGACAGTCTTTATAAATTGTAACTTATCTTAAAGAACGGAAAAATTTTTGTCAAATTCCCTTATTAAACCCTTCAATCCTGCACATACATATGTATGCTCATAAGGCGAATAAACATTAAAAATATTAATTATCCACGTTATCTACATAATGCAAGTATTTCATAAATGAAATTGCATACACAAGTAGGAATTGAGCAATGAAAAATTTCGTGTGCGTTTTCTTCCAATGAATTACTCACTCGTGAGTTATTCCGTGTGCGCACGCGAGTGTGCGCTTTCTTATATTGAATTACTCACTCGTGAGTAATGAGCAGTAAGAAGTTTTGTGTGCGCACGCGAGTGTGCGCTTTCTTATATTGAAATTTCGTGTGCGCACGCGAGTGTGCGCTGTCTTATTGTGAATTACTCACTCGTGAGTAATGAGCAGAAAGAAATTTCGTGTGCGCACGCGAGTGTGCGCTTTCTTATTGTGAATTACTCACTCATGGGCGCGTGCGCTAATAAAATGACAACGACTCACGCACGCGCACATGAGTTTTTAGAAATGGAACGCGCACATGAGCCGTAAATTACTCATGAGTCGTTCGTGTGCGCACGTGAGTGTGCGTTTCCTTACTCTAGTACTTTTGTGCCCGGTATTGTTAAAGGTAGCAAATTTGGATATATAACAGGTAGATATAATGCATTAATAGAAAACAAAAACCGTTTATGACAAATTATAAAATGGTATATGTTAATCGTATTATTATAAACCCAATGGATAAAACTTTCTCACTCTTGTCATATTTATATTATAGATTCCATCCAAAATTCCTAGCATAGACAAACTAATAACATACAAAGACTGGAAACGTAGAACAAAAATATGCGACGCTTTTCTAGAATATAAAATTAACGATGCCTCGACTTGGCACTTGATGACGTGCCCATCTGCTGACTTACAATGCCTCGATCCATACAAAATCACCATTGCCTCGACCCGATGAAGGGAATGCCACAATTTTTTCTTAGAAATTTACTGGATTTTGCTTCTTTCGAATTTTTATGCATTGGCCGAGGCCAACTAACAATGCCTCGACCTGATGTAGGGAAGTGCATCCATATGCTTATGGCGCTTAACGTGTTAAAAATTATTTTGATTTGCTCGCTCATCCGTCTGTCCGTCTGCATGAAAACGTGAGTGAAATTGTGAAAATTTTTGAAAAATAAAATTACAGTGCATTCTGTAGGAAGTTATACTTTTTTCAAGGGATCCGCAATTAGCAATTTTTGATGCAACAAAATCTAATAAATTTAATAGCTCTTGAATAATTTATATAAATTGATGTATCTTATAATAATTCCAGCATCATGCTTTTCATCATTCAAGTACTCACGTGGGGTTAATTTTACCTGAATGAATGATTTTGTATTTTTTATTAGTACCTACCTATGTTAATTACATCACATAATGAAAGTATTGTAGGTACCTGAAAATAACAAGTTGGCCACCAAAATGAATAAAAATATTACCGTAACATTTTGTGTCTACGCGTCTCGTCACCGATCATAAAAGTTGCTGTCGCCCTCCAAAAGTGCGTATAAGTTCTAATAAAAAAAATTTCAGTAAATTTCTAAGAAAAAATTGCGTTTTCGCTACATCAGGTTGGTTTTATATTGGAGCGCCCTTTCACTCTAATAAAGGGTTTTCCAATAAGAGGTGTTATTTTGATATTCAAAGAAAAATGCCATTTTTTGAGATAAATGATTGGATCTTTATTTCATTATAAAGAGGAAGGTATGCCGTTAATAATGGAAAATAACATCAGCCAAATGACCACCACGACCACGCCTACAGGACCATATCCTTTTCATGAAATTTTCCATAACCAAATCTCAAAGTGGCTGCCCTATGTCCTCGATAGCCTCACGAATTCCACCTTTGAGGTCTTGAATCGACGCTGAGCTGTTGGCGTAGACCTTCTCTTTCACGTGGCCCCAAAGGAAAAAGTCGCAAGGTGTTAAGTCACAAGGTCTCGGTGGCCAATTGTGATCACCTCTTCGAGAGATAACACTGTCCGGAAATTTTTCCCGTAAAAGATCAATGGTTTCGTTGCTTGTATGGCACGTAGCGCCGTCTTGTTGAAAGAAAACGTTGTCCAGGTCAATACCATCCAATTGCGGCCATAAAAAATCATTAATCATCTGTCGATAGCGCAATCCATTCAACGTAACTGTTGCTCCAGCCTAATTTTCGAAAAAGTAAGGTCCAATGACCCCGCGGGACCATAAACCGCACCAAACAGTCACACGTTGAGGATAGAGAGGCTTTTCAACAATAACTCTTGGGTTTCCCGAGCCCCAGATGCGACAATTTTGCTTGTTGACGAAGCCATCGAGGTTGGAAATGGGCCTCATCACTCAAGATGAGTTTTCGATGGAATTCCAGATCATTTTCATGAATTTCAAGGACCCAATCAGCAAAGACTCGACGTTGTTGATGATCGGCCGGCTTGAGTTCTTGTGTTAACTGAACTTTATAAGCCTTAAGACCCAAATATTTATGCAAAATACGGTGTAATGACGTTTGTGGAATGCCTAATTCCAAAGAACGACGAGGAATGGACAAACCTGGGTTTTCTTTAACACTTTCGGCTACAGCAGCAATATTCTCGGCTGCTCTTGAGCGACGTGCACGGGTTTTATTCTTCACATCACTAACTTGTCCCGACAGCTCGAATTTTTCTACCAATTTCTGTATTGCGATCCGACAAGGTGCTTCACGACGACCCAAAAATGTTCGAGTTTTACGAACCGTCTCTGCCACATTTTCACCATTTTTATAGTGAATTTTAATAATTTCAATGCGTTGTTGAATCGTGTATCGTTCCATTTTTATTAATGGCGTAGTTTTTACTTGTCAAATGTCAAAAAATGACAGCTCCAAAAGTGACATCTACCGAAATAGCGGGCTAATTAAAATAACACCTCTTATTGGAAAACCCTTTATAAGGTCTTCACGCTTCCCACCAGAGTGGATTTCACAGAGTAGCGTCAGATTTGAAAAAATCATAAGGTCTGTGAAACACAATTGGAGCTTTTCAGCCAGCTTTATGCCCAGCTTTCTGCTAAAGCTGACTGAAAAAGCCGAATTGAACACAACTGGCGATTTTGACATTTGCAACTTTAACTTGTTTATGGGAGCGACAAGGGCTGTCAATCCCTAATTTAATTTATTCTGTTATTTGTGTTCTAAATTAAAAATAGAAAAAATTTCAACGAATAAATTAAAAAAGATTATTAAAGTAGCATGTGTGGCCGTTTTGGCTAATGAAGATAAAATACAGAAGAAGAAGGTCTGTCCAAGAGTTATATAAAACTCAGTCGGAGTTGGGTTTCTATGCGGAAACGGTTTTCTTTTTTTGTTAATACGGTGATATTTTACCACCTCAATAAACTTTTCTTCCATTTTTTAGTCAACCAACTTTGATATTTTCCATGGCATTGTTATTTGCTGATATTTTTAATCTATCAAGTCATAAATATGATTGCAATGAACGTATAAGAACGCAACCCAAAATCATAATTTTGCTAAAGGCACCCTACACGTCCGACAATTTTTTTCATTTAAAGCCTGAAATAGAATGAATGCGACACGAAATTGTCGACGCCAATTGGCGTCGTCGTTTGTCGCAGACGTAATATAATGAATGCGACATTATTCGTCATCATTTCAAGATAGTTGAGTTGAGTTTTGCTGTTTTGTGATGTCTACGGATTTTTTTTACATTTTTTAAGAACAAGTATAAGTTACATTAAAGCTTATATGTAGTTATGCCAGTTTTAAAAGAAAAGTACGTGAAATGTACCAACACACGAACTGTCAAACTCAAATGTCGCAATGCGCAACGACAATTTTAGAAATTTGCTCTACTTTTTGACGACGACATTTTCGCGTCGCAGCATTTGTTATGCCCTAATGTCGTAGCATGTATTCGAAAATTATTTTGGCGTCGACAAATGCGTGTCCCAATCATTGTATTTCAGCCTTAAGTTCGACGTCAACGAACGTCTCGTCAGCATTGTATTTTATACCATACACCGCCATGTTATTAGAAAACAAATGACAGCGTTTTTGTCGTGTCACTCACATTGTGTTTTAGCCTTAAAAATTCGAAGGAAGCAAGATCCAGTAAATTAAAAAAAAAAAAGAAATTGTGGCCTTTCCTTCATCGGGTCGAGGCAATGGTAATTTTGTATGGATCGAGGCATTGCTGACTTACCCTTTGGCCAAGTCGAGGCATCGTTAATTTTATATTCTAGAAAAGCGTTGCATATTGTTCTACGTTTCCAGACTTTGTATGTTATTAGTTTGTCTATGCTCCTAGTTTATCACGATTCCAGATTGGTGAGGTTTAAGAATCGGATGGCTACAGTAAGAATGCAAATAAGTAGGTTCTACAGTTAGAAAAATACAACACTACGCTAGTCCCATCAAAACACTATAAAAAAATTATTTGATCGATATTATCTCCAGGCTATATTTTTCGTCGTTTTTTTTCCAATAATTTTAGTATCGTATGTTTTCTATATTTTCCTTAGGAAGCAAAACCTGTTAATGGCACTCAAGATCAACGCCTTAATGGATTGAGTAACGGACATATTGAAAGTAGTAGTAGCAGTAGCAAGCACAAATCTTCAAGTAAAGATAAATATAGAGATAAAGATAAAGACTATAAGAGCTCTAAAAGTAGTAGTAGCAATCGGTAAGTTTATCATTTCCATTATATGCTAATCATTTTAAAATATATTCTACAAAAAATTTTAGCGATAAGGAATCATCAGACAAACATAAGAGTTCTTCATCAAGTATTGGTAAGGATAAACATAGAGATAAAGATAGAGGTAAGGATAGGGAAAGAGATAGAGACAAAGAAAGAGATAAGGAGAAGCATAAATCCTCGTCATCGTCCCATAAGACTTCATCTCGTGATAAAGATAGAGATCGTGATAAGGACAGGGATAAAGACAAAGAACGAATCAAAGATAAAGATCGTGAAAAGGATAAAGATCGTGAAAAAGATAAAGAACGTGAAAAACATAAAGATAAAGAGCGGGAAAAGGAGAAAGATCGCGAAAGGGATAAGGATCGCGATAGAGATAGAGATCGAAAAGATCGGGATAAGGATAGAAATCGTGAAAAAGATAAGGAGAGAAATAAAGAAAGATCTGACAATGAAAAACGTGATCGTGATAGCGAAAAAGACCGGAAGAAAGAACATAAGAGCAGTTCAGATAAGGACCGAAAAGAAAAAGATAGGGAGCGTGAAAAAGAGAAATCTGAATCATCTAATAAAGAAAAAGATCGGGATCGCCATAAAAGTTCAAGGGATAAGCATTCCAGTAGTTCATCAAAATCAAAAGATAAAGATAGGGACAAGCATTCAACTTCTAAGGTCAAGGAAAAAGAAAAGGAAAGTTCAAGAGACAAAGAGATTAGAAGTAAGGAATCTCCAGTAAGTGCAAATGTTGTGGATGGCAAAAATGAGGACGTAAAAGATGTTAAAGATATTAAAAAGGATTTGGATGCTCCACGAAATGATTATGATCAATCTTGTAGTGCATTTTTTCCAAAAGGTGAAGTAAATTTGAAAGTAGAAAATAATAAATATGGATATGAACGCAAACCGGAAATTAAGGATGAAATTAACTTCAATGTATCTCAAGTATCTCAAGCTAGCTCATGTGATTATTCAATGTCACAATTTCGAACAGATGAGCCGTCCTTTGAGGTTAAAAGTGAATTAACAGATGATAGCCTAGAGCATGCTGAAAATGAAGGAGTAGAAGAAAGTATGCAAGATGAAAATCGAGATTCCCAAGGTGTTCGACCAGAAGAGGATGATGATGATATTCCATTGGTAAGTAAGATGATATGTGCTTCTAGTTTCATTTATTATTTTTTCGATGTCCTTTGTAGGCTAAACGAAAAGCCCCCGTTATTGAAGAAGACAGCGATGATGATATTCCTTTGGTTAGCAGAAAAAAAATTAAAGCAGAGGTTGCTGAGAAAAAGGAGAAAAAGGTTAAGAGAAAGAAAAAGGAAGCTGAAGATGACTTTTTAGATGAAAAGCCTAAGAAGAAAAAGATTAAAAAGGAGAAAGTATGCACATTTCATTACAAAATATTTAGCTCGTATGTATTACATCCTATTTTGTCTTAAAAAGGTTGAGACAAAAAATACGTCTTCTACTTCTGTTGAATCGCCGACGAAAGGACGTAAAAAGAAGGCTGAAGAACAAAATCAGGATGTTTGGAGATGGTAAGTAGTTCATTTCTAAAATTTTTATGATTCTCCGTGGTATTTTTTTCAAATTATTGACTACAAAAGTATTATACCTCAATTAAGTAAATACTCATTTTATTGTTTGCGTAAGAACATTGTAAGTTAGACGACCACGAGCGGGATACTACATATCTTAAGCAATATCGCTATGGCTATAATCCTAATAATATAAAGAATGTAGAACATATCGGAATGTACCAGTTATATGTATTTCGAAAGAAGAGTGCTCGTATTATACTTGTATGTATGTAGATATAGCTAACAGAAGGGGCTGGAATACTTTTCAAAAAAATTAAATTTAGGAAATCTATGACATTCATGGAATTATCGGGTAACATATGAGATTTTTATTTAAGATGTCTTTAAGATCTTGTTTTATATTCCAATGATTTTCATAACTAATTTCTGCTTAAATTCTTGCTCAGTGTTCTTTACTCAGTGACGGTATTCAATAACGAACGAATAATGCTTTTGCAGCGTTAATTTTCATACTCAAAATAAAAAGGCCAGAAAATGGGAGGAACTCAAAGCTATCTTTATTCACTTATCAACTAGCCATACAATATTTTGCTTGTTTTAACGAGATCTATACTGGCTGCCAACTATTGAATTCATCTAGAAAGAAAATATGCCGCCGATGTACCTTCTTGAATAATGTAGCTCCCACAGATAATAGATTCAATTGGCTTTTAATTGCTTGAATAGCATCTTTGATGAAAAATAAATATAAAAGGGGAAATATGGAAAAAAAACATGTAAGAATTCAAGAAACGGCATAAAATTTTACAGAATTTTTTTTAGGAGTGCTTAACAAGATTAAAAAAAGTGCAAAGTAGCTTATTTTAGATTAACTGTCGTATTAAAAGTAGTAGCAAACAGCAAGAATGAATGGTGATAAGCCAGATTTCGCGTAATGAATTCTTGTTGGGTTGGTGGCCCATGTTTTTGTGGTTGAGACATCAGTACAAGTTTACATAAATTATAAATCCGCACCGCAGTGGAGCAAAAACTAATTTTTAAACGAATAAAAAAATTAGAAAAAAGTTTTTGGTTTGGTGCAATATTTAATTCAACAAGAAAAATTTTATTTTTGTGAATTTCGTTTAAAAAACATGTTTTCACTCAAAAACATATCTGTTATCAAATCTTGATCAGACGCGAGTATCGCAGTAACTTTCACGAATTGAAAGTTCTCCTTCACAGACAAAATATTTGAATGTTGTTGCTATTCTTCTTCTTAAAGTCCTTCAAAAATATAAACAAATTTGACAATGAAACTCCGGTTTTGAGAATAGACTTTCCCCGAACATCTTACTTCTTTGTATAATGTCCTGCTCTTGAAAATGATGCTCATGTAAACGAATTGTACACTTATTTCTGTATCGTATTCGTGTGTATACATATATAGTTTAGAATAAAAATCTTTGCGTAAAAATCAAGTAAAAACTTTTATGCGGAAGTGGGTTTAACTCAAGGAAAGTTACCAGACATGCGAGTAAATTTTGTTAAATATCTAATATATATATGTATAAACATATATACAGGGTGTTTACTCCATGGTGCTGGAGGCACCTAGGCAAACAAATAAAATTTATGGAAGTGGGTGAGGGGGGGGGGGGGGAGTTACAGGGTGATTCAGAAATTATGCTACGTGTACGGTTACCGTCTTAAGCTGGTGGTGTGCAGAATTTCATGGCCTTCCTAATGACTGCTCAACCAGCGTCGTACTCCTCTCCTCTCAGGAGTTATTATGGAATTTCTTGCTTTTTTTTTATTTGACCTTTATTTTTTGTGCAAACAGGTCGTTAATATAACTTTTTTTTTTATAAAAACTTCGAAACGGCATATCAACCAACAATAATATGAACAACTTTTAAAGCGATGAGAATGAGGTAGTAGCTCATAGTCGGGTAATTACTCAGATTGAAATTTTCTGGGAAAATATAACGTAAAAATGATGAAAATTTTAGTGTGGAAGATTTTGGCGTGATTCAAAATGAATTTGGTGGAGTAATAAGTATAAAATGGATATGTGATACTTCATGACATTCACCAGTAACATTTCTCATTTAGATCTGTGTGTTTTTCAGTGTACAACCGCTGATTTTTCGAGTGTAACACCAGGGTCATTTTGACGTACACTTTTTCAAGAAGTGTACATCAATGCAACGATTTCAGTGTACCACTGCAAGAAAACGTGATCAATGGAAATAGGTATTAGAAACAGAAAATTGTATGTAAGGTGGTGGAAATCTTAGCGGTTTTCTAGATAAAGGGCGATTCATTTTGCACGTACCTGATATAACGGTTTTATTTGTATCTCTGGTGAATCGTAACGTTTGGACTTAAAAGAAGTTTACGTATAATAATTAACAAAATGCCCTCTCCTTACGTGCGCATTCAGTTCTGATCCCTTCAAGCAGTAGACTTAAGTGTGAAAATTGATTTTTCTCTCAAAATTTAATTTTCGCTCCATTTTACGTGAATTTTATTGCACTTCAGAATAGCTCCTACTATCTCATTTATAACGGCAAAATTCAAAAACAATTCCAAGAAAACTTTTGAGGCATGTTTGTATCAGAACGTTATACAAATGAAAGGTGCAGATAAGCATAGAACAACTTTATTCTACTACTTTTTTAACAATTATAAAAATCGTTTAATATACATATGTCCTCCATTGTTACTAATGCACGCCACTACCCTTGATCTTAATATTCCTTTAATAATCGTCGACCTTACCGCATCCCTAAGTTTTTTGGCAGCATCTCGGATCCGCGACAATAATTTTGTGATTTGTATTCACTGGTCTTGAGTAAACTTCACTTTTCATAACTGCAAACGACCAACAAATAAGTACTAGGCTGTTCTGAGTCGGTATAGATAGCATCCATATCACTATGCTCCTGTTAAAAATAATTGGAAGTGAATTCTGGAAGCAGGATGGAGTTCTGTACGTGGCGCGAGACATTGAAAACGATGGTTTTTAAGAGAGAAACCTGTGGACGGAAGTAGTTTAGGTTTGCTAGGGGTGGAATAACGAGCTTTCACAATCCCCACACATGGAAAATCCATATCAGCTGAGCGAAAGGAGTTCAAAATTCAAAGAAGATTCAGCGCGAATGTCTGGGCTGATACATCGGCAGTACTGCGAGAAGACTTGCCAATGCTGCTACAGGATATCGACGTATTTAAAGCACAAATACCGCGAGAGTTGGATAGTGCGTTTTGGTTATATTAATAAATGGACTCGGATTCAACTACTAGACTTCTTTTTCTGGTATATAAAGTGAAATTTACTCAAGACCCAGTGAATACCAGGGACAAATTATTGTCGTGGAGTGGAGTGCTACAAACAAATTTAGAAACGCAGTAAGTAAGATCGACAAAGCTCAAAAGCGGATTAAGACGGAGAGCTGTGGCGTACATTAGGAATAATAGAGGATATAATATATTGTCAAGAAAAATATTGTAATAAAGTTGTTGCACGTTATTTGCATGTTCATTTATTTATATAACGCTTTCATATAAAAATCCCTCATATCGATAATTAATATTTTTAAGTTGCCAGCGTTCAATTACAGAAAAATGCACATCCTGATAATACCAATCAGCATAATTTGAACAAAGCATTGGCAGATTCGTGAAACACTTCTTCTGATCTAGAGTAACTTAGAGCAGCTCATTAAATATGCTTACTACTACATATATGCTTACTATTTACATATTGCTGAATTTTAAATCAAATTTGTCATTTGCTATGTTCCCACGAATTTCCATGCTTTTTTGAATTGAATTGAGCCAAGCTCTCAAGTTTTTCATTGCATAGAATGTAGTTTGAATTAACGTGGGAATTCAACAGGTTTTCATGTTCTTCCGTGTGTTATTTTGGGATTGAAATTATAATGATTTTCATGTTTAATATGTTGTAATATAGTTGTTTTTACATTCTGAGTGGTTTTCATTTGAATTTGAATGTGAATTTCGAACAATTGCCTGCGTTCTCCCGATTATGTTTCGGTTACAAAATACATACGTACGTAGTACTATCGTCTGCAACTAGAGGTTTATTTATTTCATATTAATAATATTTTTGGCAATGCTTTCACTGCGAAAATTCTCAGACAAACTTTTATTGCAACTCATTTATGCGAATATATCGTATTGAAAACAGTTCTTATACTTCAATATACCCACATCCGTATATATGACTCGTGCGTAAAAACTTAACGTAGTAAGATAATTCATAGGAATTGTCTGAAAAATTTCCAATTTTTTATTTGTACCACAAAATGGTATAAGAAAATTTTAAAAAATAGTGTTCTAAATAAATTCTTTTTTCTTAGAAAGGAAATGATAAGCAGGAATAATTCTTATTCCCGTATTATTGGGTAGATATCTACTCAAATTTGTTTGATTGGTGTTTTGCGCAGATCTAATTAACTCATAAATTTGTTTTATTTAATATTAACTAGTATTTATTCGTATTACTCACTGCGAGCAGTTCAATTGCTATAAGATGGATTTCTTTGGCAGGCAAATTCAAGTAGAAATTTGCTTTAAGTAAATGCATGTGGCAGCACTGATTGCGTGATTGTGGTTTATATCTTTGATTAAGTCAATTCGTATTTAGAACATAGATGGCACTAAACAAGCCAAATTGCTCATGCTCTTGGTCGATTTGACACATAATTGACAATTACGGGCAAGAGTTGGAAAATATGCTGGAAAGATGATATTTCCTATTATATTTATTTTAATTTGTAATTAATCAATAAAATTGCGTGTAGTAAAATTGCAGAATATGTTAATAGAATGTCTTTTATCAAGATTTTTAAGATCGTACATTATAAGCTTTAAATATGTGAAGAAATGTTCGACAAATTATGCAACTTACAATTCCTTTAAATATTCTAGGTGGGAGGAAGAAAAACGAGAGGATGGTGTTAAATGGGTATTTTTGGAACACAAAGGCCCTGTATTTGCCCCTCCCTATGAACCCTTGCCTGAAAATATTAAATTCTACTATGATGGTAAACAGATTAGATTGTCCCAAGATGCTGAAGAGGTCGCTTGCTTCTATGCTAAAATGTTGAACCATGATTACATTACAAAGAAATCTTTTAACGACAATTTCTTTAAAGACTGGAGGAAGTCAATGACATCAAAAGAGAAAGACTTAATTAAAGATTTAAGCAAATGCAATTTTGAAAATATGCACAGTTTCTTCCAAGATTTATCCGAAAAAAATAAGAATCGTTCCAAGGCAGAGAAACTAGCAGTTAAAGAGGCGAATGAGAATTTAATTAAAGAATACGGATTCTGCACAATTGATGGTCATAAAGAGAGAATTGGTAATTTCAAACTTGAACCACCAGGTTTGTTTAGAGGTCGTGGAGAGCATCCGAAAATGGGTTTAGTAAAGAGGCGTATCGTTCCTGAGGATGTTTCTATTAATTGCTCTAAGGATAGTAAAATTCCTGTACCTCCAAAAGGGCATAGGTGGAAGGAGGTTCGCCATGACAATACAGTTACATGGCTAGCATCTTGGGTTGAAAATGTTCAGGGTCAAGTTAAGTATATTATGCTTAATCCAAGCTCAAAACTCAAAGGTGAAAAAGATTTTCAAAAATATGAGACTGCCCGAAGACTTGATAAGCACATTGAAAAAATTCGTGCAACATATCGTGATGAATGGAAATCAAAAGAGATGCGAATTCGCCAACGTGGTGTTGCTCTCTATTTCATTGATAGGTTAGCTTTGAGAGCTGGTAATGAAAAGGATGAGGATCAGGCAGACACGGTTGGTTGTTGTTCGCTTCGTGTGGAACATGTTCAACTTCATAAGGCCCTTAACGGAAAAGAAAATGTGGTTGTGTTTGATTTTCTTGGTAAAGATTCAATTAGATACTATAACGAAGTTGAGGTAGAAAAACGGGTATTCAAAAATTTGGAACTTTTTGTGGAAAATAAGAAAGAAGGGGATGATCTCTTTGACCGGCTAAATACTGGTGTGCTTAATGAACATCTGAGAGAATTAATGGAAGGTAGGAAAAAACAAAGTTTTATTTTTTTTTTAATCAATATTAATATCTTTTTCGTTTAGGATTAACTGCAAAAGTATTCCGTACCTACAACGCTTCAATTACGCTCCAAAATCAGTTGGATTTATTAACTGATCCAGATTCATCAATACCTGAAAAACTGCTATCATATAATCGAGCTAATAGGGCTGTCGCAGTTTTATGTAACCATCAACGCTCAGTTCCAAAAAGTCATGCAAAAAGTATGGAAAATTTAAAAGAAAAAATCCGTCAGAAGAGGGATGCTATTGATGACGGCGAAGCTGAACTGAATGTAAGTAAAACATAAATAATTTTTATTTATTTCACAATGGTCAAGGAGTTTTTGTCTTATCTGTATACGTATAAGGGTGCAAACATACAGACAGCATAATGAAGCGATGTATTTATTAGAACATTTTACGTTAGTTATATTCAATCAAAGACAGATTGTTGGAGGGAAAATGGATTTATTTAAAACATGTTTCGTTAAAGTCATATGCGAAACATTACAATTCAAAAATATGAGTAAGTTATGAAAGCTTTAGTTAAAACAGCTTCTGTAGTAATCGTATAACAGTGAAAAGCAATATAAAAGATTATAAATTATAAACCAGTTCATATTTCACGTATGTTAGAAAATTCATGCCCCATGTTTAATGGTAAATAATAAAATGACGCTATTACGAAAGAACAGCTTAAACTGTTTATGCTCTTGATCGAAAAAAGATGTTAGGTAATACTTTTTTTGTGTTGAAAAAAATATAAACGCACGTATGGCTCACAAATGTGCAGTCAAAGTTTGTGAAAAACAAGGAAAGAAGTTATAATTAATCTAAGACTAACTTTATCAATATCCTAGATTGATGCTCATAAATATAACCGCTGAAATCTTATGAGCGTAAACGTGTATATAAGCACTTTTTTTTTAATTTACTAGGTTGCTGCCGTTGCTAGTTTTAATTCTATGTTTGGTCAGTCTTTTTTAGTTATTAGTTTGTCTATAACCAGAGTAAACTTTTAAACGGGCATTACTGCAGCGAGATCAGCTCGAGGAAACATCGGTCCTACAAATCCAGTAGCAACGACGTACTAAGCACAAAACGGTTCTGCAGGATAAAACAATGAATGCTGCCCATCATGTCTTTCATATAATCAGTACGCAGGCTCTCAGGGGGGGGGGGGGGGGATACATTAAACAATAGGGTTGTCTACTTCGATCAAGCTTACGTAGCATTGCCTCGAGTAGAAGTTTTTGCAATCTCAGAACTTTTCTCATAGTCGCATAAAACTAAAGGTGTAGGTGTAGAAGAGCTCAACAATTATAGTGCAGAAAAAGTATGAAGTTGGAAAGCTCTCAAGTGTGAGAAATAATTACAAATAAATTATTACAGGACTGCATATCGTTGATAATACTGCATAACAGCGAGACTGCTAATCTAACTACCGCGTAAGTTTTTAGCAGACACCAAACTTCTTCCATTTTTATTAAAATGACAAAATTATTCAGCCCTCCCGGTTACTTCGATTGGATCAAATCTATATCGAATCGAATTTTTTCAAGGAACATTTTCTACTATTTAATACAATTGAATCGAAGATTTTCCAAATTCAATAAAAAGCAATTGCCGATTATTTCTGATTGACGCTGAAGAATATTCGATGCGATTAATTTTACTAAAAAATTCTGTATGAAAAACCTTGATTTGATCGAATCTGAGCTCGAGGGTACGACAAGAAACATATTTTTGAATTTTAGACATAAAATTGATGAAACAAGTTGTAGTTTCTTAGAGTTAAGAAACCATTAACTTCAAAATTTGATTTTGTTACTCTTTCTAGTTACGCGATTATGATATTGCTAGTTGAACATGTTGGTTGATTGATGTGGCAACAAAATGAAAATGTTGCACTCCAACAGTTCTTTATTTAAATGAATATGGATAAGATTAATAAAATCTGGTTAATTTTATTGTTTTAAAAATTTTATTTTTTATTTAAAATTCTTTAAAATATTTTTAATATTTTTTAGAAGTGTAAAATCAAACTTTTATTTAAAAATTATTTTACAGTTTTGCCCTCTAGCGTTTAAATTAAAAATTTTTATAATTTGCTCTCTGGCGTTTAAATTAATACCAGGTATTTTTTTTTATTAAAGTTTGCCTCTAGTGTTTAAATTATTAATAAACAAGTTTGCCCTCTAGTGTTTAAATTATTAATGAACAAGTTTGTCCTCTGGCGATTCACTTATGACTAAAATATCCTTGACACAAATTCTATATTTTTTAAAAACAATACATTCCAAAAAGTCTTGATGTGCATTTTCTAAAAATGTATACAGTAGTGTGCATCTGTGTTCAAAGTTTTTTTCTTCAAAGTGTTTTCCTTTAAACGTCAAATTTGATTTTTTTTTTATTTTATTTACAGTCAGCGCAAATATTACTCTGACAAACAATCAGCGCAAATATTACTCTGACAAACAAAAATTATTTTATTCTATTTTTAATTATAAACAAAAATAAAAATTATTTTGTAGCTTCCGCTACACTAGTCTCACGGTTATATAGTATCACCGATGGTACAAAAAAAAAGAATCTTATTTTTGCACTGTGAAAAATTGAGTGTCGTTCTTCGATTTATCTGGAAATTTTTTCTAGGAATGAAAAATGATATTGTATTTGAAGCTTTTATCGATGCACATTACGTCGGGAGTTACTTTTCTGCTTGTTCGTTTTAATCTACAACTCCCCATCAACAATTTGTTGGTTTATTAGCATGTAGATCTAGATTCCTCTACTGATTCCAGAATTCTTTATGAATTTTTTCTATTATACGTCCATACTGAACCTATTGACTAATTTTTCTGTTGCTACATTTCTGTTACTAGGCTACCGTTGTGAGCATGTACCGTTTGAAAAAAACCTTATCTAGCAAAAAGGATCTTAGGGCATTTCTCTTTATGTAGTAGAACCGGACCGATGTGTTCGTCTTAGTTATGGAAGTAGTGAAACTACGATAATTCTTGTTGTTGCGTTTATATGGTTGACATAATTAAGGCCAAGTAAACAAACAATGACAGTTTAATTGTAAACAAAAAACCCGGCATTGGAAAATATTAAATTTTTTTGCCATGGCTGCTCACTTTTATAACACTCTCTTATTTTATTTAAAACACTAATTTGTTATTGAAACAATTAAATTTGTCTGAAGAATAATTTCCTATGAGCTCTCTGCAACGCTGGTTATTTCTGCAGCACAACACAACGCACTCCATTACTATATTTGGAGCCGCTCACTGCACAAATCGATTAACTCCATAAAAGAAAGGCAACATTTTTATGGCCATTGAATTAAATTTTTTTTTTTTTTTTTCACAAGAAATGTATAACAGTGTATCAATGTTTCCCAACTTTCTTTTATGGAGTTAATCGATTTATGCAGTGAGCGGCTCTTTTAAGACTTCGCTGTCTCGATTATATAAATGTGTTCCACAAAACAGTATTTCACTATAGTTTTTCATTATTACAAAGTATAATAAGTTCTTTTATACAAAGTCACTTAAAGATCACTGGACTTGTTTTCGTAAAATCAGAAATGAAGCGAAATGACAAAATAAGACAAAGCCATAGACAAACTAACTGCAAAGACTGGCCAAGTAGAACAAAAATCTGGAACGCTTTGCTCGAATATGAAATCGACGATGCCTCGACTTACTGGCGTAAATAATGGGTAAACCAGCAAAGCCTCGCTTCAATACAAAATCCACGACAGAGCTGGGCAAGTACCAAAGGAAAAGTACTGAAGTACAAGTACAAGTACCGAAGGCCTGAGTGCGTCAACGTAAGTACAAGTACCGCATGTATGAAAAGTACTTGTCTAAGTACTAAGTCTATAAAAAGTATTGAGTACTTTTTGAAGTACTTTTTTAGAATCTTGTACTTTGGCAGTAATATATTAAGTTTATCGAGTTTTTTTTTTTTTTTTTTTTTTTTTTTTTTTTGACTATCAGAACCAGCTTAACACAAGCTCGCTGCATGGACCCGTTTAATAAATAAACGGTCAACAATACATGCGTTTCATCATTTAGTCGATGTTAGTATTAGAATGTTAAACTAAACATAGCCCAAACACCGAATGAGATGACATGCAATGCGACATGGAAATAGAAAATCAAGTATTAAATAGACGTTTTTTTAAAACATGCTTGGATATGCCAACGTCAAAATGCTCAGCCTTAATATTAACAACAATACACATGCGATTGATGGGTTCATACATACTAAAGTTGGATCTTGCGGAGTTAACATGCAACAGAGGTAACCTTCTCAGATTGTGCCCGCTATCGCGCAAAGAGATTTTGCTAAGTAGTACGGGAGAATCAATATTCGTTCAGTTAATAGATATTCATAAATCAATACCTTTTGAAAACTATAGTATGTATAGTAAACATTGGCTACTATTTATAGTTTTTCATAGTTTTCGGTGCTGCAAGTAGAGTAAAACTGTCACCTCTCCTTGCTACACTCGCAAAAACTAGAGGTCCGCCCAAGCACTCATTATCGCCTCCAATAATGCATAACAATTCTAGGGAAAAAAATTTCCAAAGTAAATTTCCAAGAAAATTGAGGCCTTCCCTACATCAGGTCGAAGCATCGTTGATTTTATATTGAGCGAGGCTTTGCTTGCTTACCATTTGTTATGTCCACTGACGTATATAATATGGACTGCTTACGTTTCTATTTCACGTGGGCACAATTGCTTGTGTCAAAAAGAGCTCTTACGTCGGTGCCAACATTGAAAAAATCATTGGCGGGAAGTTGAAAAATTGATTTTAATAAAACATTTAGAAATTCTTCTGCATATCTAATGAATACATTGTCTTTGATAAAACAGTTTTTGTAAGTAATAACCCTAAATGATTAAATGCAATATAGAAGTAAGCCCACTTTTTGCAATCCATATTATACATGTCAGTGGTTATGTCATCAAGTCGAGGCATCGTCGGTTTTATATTCTCCAACCGTAATCAAATTTTTATATCTTTCCTAACAAAATTATTTAAAGAAATTTATCTTAATCGAACGACTACGATTCCCCAAACAAAAACTTTCAGCTGAGTAGTAATTGCATATTTGAATATGCTGATGAATTCGAATAAAGTGTTGCAGATTTTTGCTCTACTTGCTCAGTCTTTGTAGTTATTAGTTTGTCTATGGCAAAGCCTTTTTGCTATTTCCCCGTGCCAACAAGTATAAATGCTTATTTCACACGCACAGTTAAATACTAATCGATTTCGAATAACGCGACGTAACAGTTCTCGTATGCTTGTGATATGTGAGCGCATGTACGATACATACAAATATGGTTGTGTAATGGGATTCGTAGAAGTTTTACACGTAACAGTTATTTGAACTAAACATTTCTTTCTTTCTTATTTTTTAGGATTTACGGAAGCAGGCAAAGCGAGGTTCAGTCAAGGAAAAACTAAACGCCGATAAAAAGGCAAAACAACTAGAAAGATTAAAAGATCAACTCAAGAAATTGGAACTACAAGAGACTGATAGGGATGAAAATAAAACAATAGCACTGGGTACCTCAAAATTAAATTATTTGGATCCTAGGATATCGGTAGCTTGGTAAGTTTACACAAGATAAAAAAGGCAAGATTAGAAATGGCGTTTTTTTCAACGACATGAAATTTCCAGGTGCAAGAAATACGGAGTGCCAATAGAGAAAATCTTTAATAAAACACATCGAGAAAAATTCCTTTGGGCCATTCACATGGCGGATGAAGACTACCGCTTTTAAAGAAAGAGTCCACCTTTTATCCAGTGGGTACTACCCTGAGCTGTATCCCAATAAAAACGTATTAAGAATACGTTGATGGGATTCAGAGGATTTTTTTAAAAAAATATCTTTAATGTCTAATTTTTTAAGTATTTAGTGCGCTATTTTCCTTCCCCTTACGTTCATTTTTTTCTCTTTTTAATAATTCATGACTTTGTTAACGTACTCGTATTTGAAACATAATTATATGGGATCGATTTGAATACACAGCAAAAACACAAAAATTTGCTCGAATTATGTATTCCGGCAATAGTTATAGTTTGAGGAAGGATAGTGTTATTCAAGTACTCTTAAGGACTCAGTATGTACAAGAATTTAAGATAAAGAACAAAAAAAACCTTCCTTCTAATAAATTATAATTATGTATGATTTATAACAGGTTTGCTCAATGCGCAAACATTTACTAGTTGTAAGGAATTAGTTCGTTGAACTTGAATATTTGCAAAACGTGTGATGGACAGAGTTTCAGAGAATGTGATTATATTATTTTGTAAATAATAAAGATTTTAAAGGAATATAATTTGAGTAAAAATTCAAATCTTTACCTTTTCGGGTAAATGTTCCTTTTGTTAAAAGTTTCTTATTTTAATGTTTTTTTTTTGTTTGTTTTTGGATTAATGCAAAATTTTTATGATTATAGGTACATTAAAGCAATGAAAGTAAAAGGGAAAGATTGAAAGAAGATTGTTTTGATATTAAAAGCTTTCAGGCAATTTTGATACCGAGAGCAAATGATGGATTTTTGATTTTTGTGTGCCATTGATCAATGATTCATTTTCTTTTTCTAAAATGTCAATAAACGAGCTCTTCATCTTACACAATGACAGTTTTCCTTCATCCTCTACTGTATTGAAAGAGCAATCATTCAAGAGAATTAAAGTATATTATCAAACTAGTATTCTGAAAGCTTTTTAACAATAATTCATATACGAGTTAGAAAAAAAAACAGAATATGTAACTGGAAAAGATTTCTATTTGAAATTTATGAAATAAGTTTGATTACGTACGAATAGGAATTTTCTATTACTTAAGATGAGGATGGATGATGACGACAGTGTGCATAAATTTAGCGTAAATTTGAGTTTAATCCTATTAAAAAATGGGGTGTTTTTTTATATAAATTCTTAGGTAGAATCATATTTATAAAAAGGAAAGAAACAAGAAGCGAATTTCATACATTTATTTTTAGTGACGCACTTTCTAAGTTATGATATCAATTCGCAAGTATTAAAAATAAATAAGAATTTCTTAAACTGTCACAGTTTTCTTAAATAAATACAAAAAACTAAAAGTCATTTGAGAAAGAAAGTCTTTTATTTTATTTTCCCTTAGGATAAATTTCTTGGAAGTGGCTCTTCTGTGGAAGTAAATACCAATAAATATGATGGATTTGCGGTTGCCGCTGAGCCGCGATTTTGGAGATTACTCAAAAAACCATTTTGTCGCTGCCGTTGGCTGCAAAATTTGTTATTCATTCACAATAGTCTGTACAATTCGATAAATGAGGCTTTTGGCATTCTAAAATATTCGTAATCGAACCCCATCATTTTTCTCTAGTTTTTTTCAACCAGAGTTACTATAACAGAATTTCTTCATCGGAGCTGGAATACATTTGGATAAAATCCGCCGCTCCGGGTATGAACACTATTTTGCCCACTGACATATATACAATGGACTGCTGACGCTACAAAAATTGCTTACATTATTTGAAATTATTATGGGACCACTTTTCTATAGTTGTCTCTTTTTGGTTTAACTACTTTTTTTCGCTGAACTATAAATAATAAGTTCTATACAAAATCCACCATAGTCGAGTTTTAGTTCAGTAGTTTTCCAAATGAATATATAGAATAGAAATAGATGGCAATACAGTACTTGTAATCCTTTCTCTGTTCCCCATAGCTACTTTTAGGGATAGGCAGAAAAAATTGCTTAATTTTATTTGCTTAAGAATGGAGTTTAAGGAATTCTTGATGTTATAGGAGATAAACTTCCAAGAATAGAAATAATTCCGAATGCATCTGTAATTTACTGAACTTTTAATATGAATATTAAAGCGAAAGTAAAACTTGAAATTAAGATTATTGTCACACCCTGCCAACAAAATTTTACCCATATGAAATAGAAAATCAGGCAGTCCATGTTATATATGTCAGTGATTTTGCCCCGTGCCACCGCGCCGCGCCGCTCTCGGTGTAACCAGAGCATATTCGTCGACCTAACCGCATCCCCAAGTGTTTTTGGTGGCATCTCGGACAATAATTTTCTGATTTGTATTCACTGGTCTTGAGTAAACTACACTTTTCATAACTGCAAACGACCAACAATTAATAAGTACTAGGCTGGCCTCAGTCGGTTTAGACAGATATATATCACCATGTCCTGTTAAAAAATGGTTGGAAGCAGATTCTGGAAGTAGGATGGTCTTCTGTACGTGGCACGAGACATTAAAAACGATGGTTTTACGAGCGAATCCTGTTGACGGATGAGTTTAGCTAGGGGTACAATAACGAACATCCACAATCCACACACTTGGGAAAATCCACATCAGCAAAGCGAAAGGAGTCAAATTTCAAAGGATATTCAGTGTGAACATCTGGGCTGATATCATCGGCAGTACTGCGAGAAGACTTTCCAACGCTGGTACAGGATAGCACGCAGGATATCGACGAATTTAAATAACAAATACCTCAAGAGCTGGATAGAGCGTTTTGGTTATATTAAATGGACTCTGTATTTAACTCGCTAGACTTCTTTTTCTGGTCTGGTCAGCTATGAAAAGTGAAATTTACTCGTACATTAGGAATAATAGAAGACATAATATATTGCCGAGAAAAATATTATTATGTCAAGAAAAATGTTGTAATAAAGTTGTGTTGTACGTTATTTGCAGGTTCATTTCCGGAACAACCAATCTGGAGAAGTATTTTCAAAACAATTACTGGACATTGGCATTGGCAAAATCCTCGTTGATATTTCGACTGGTTGCATTTAATTCCCCGTCGATTTTTGCCAGTTCACAGAGAATCAAAGACCGAACTCGTCCGAAACGTGTTCCCAAACATTGCTAAAAATTACAAAAATCATGTTTGGTTGAGACAATATAGCGGTTGCGGAAAGCATTGATGTCGACGAATTGAATTTCAAGATTGCTGGCGGATTGATGACGTACAAATCGGTGGTTTCCGTTACTTATTGATCGAATTATAGTCACTTACGGTACGCCAAACCGAATTGTGACAGATAAACGGAATTGCTTTACCGGGAATGCATTCAAAAGGTTTTGCGATCAAAAAGGAATTCAACATATACAGAATGCAGTGGCTAGAGCTAATGGCCAAGTAGAGCGTTATAATTCCACGATACTCTCTGCTTTGGCAACTACCGGACAAGACGATATCCATTGGGATACACAAGTGGAGAAAGTTTCACCCTTATTACAGTTGTCGACTCACCGAAGTGACAAGCTTCGCAGTCACTCTCACTTCACTTCACTTTTCGTATTATCGTTGTCGAACGGTGTGACGTGACATTTTTCTTCAAAGCCGTATTATAGTTGTCACTTAAAGGGACAGGTAGCATCAGGGCATGCGTCAGGGTGTAGACAAAAGTGAGGTTTGTCTTATTTCGTGGTATTGTTGTTATTTTTGAAAGTGTTTAAAAGAGAAAAAATATATCAACGCGATGTATTTTAGCCCTTTAGCTATAACAGGATGCTTCACCATAAAATCCATCATGACTTCAAATTGTTTTTTTGTTGTAATCTTTACACTATAATTGCAAAAAAAAAAAATAATTTAATTTATAAAAATCTATTGAATTTTATGTTTTAATGAACAACTAGAAAGCCATTATAAAATTTATCATTTTCTGCTTGCATTTTCCTTTTCCTTACACAAATCTAACATCTGTCACTTACGAAAACCAAGTGAGTAAAATTGTCACTTACATCGACATTTGTCTACTTAATACGACAACAGTAATACGCCCAAAGTCGTATGATTTCGACAAATGTCACTTTAAACGACAACCATAATACCATTTTTGTGTCGTAACGCCATTTCTCACTTAAAGTGACAACGATAATAAGGGTGTTTAATTCGCAATGAGCAATACAGAGCACAGCGTGACAAAAACAACACCGAGCGAATTACTATTCGGCTTTAGACCAAGAGCTCCAGCTGATTGTCAGTTGTCGGCTGAAGTGCGGGAAAGGAGACAGACGGTAGAAGATCGAGACACACTATGGAAGCAATTTTTTGAAAGGATGACGGCTGATCAAACTAAACAAAAACAGCGTTTCGACAAACGGCGTTTAAGGGCACGGAAGTATAACGAGAACGATCTAGTAATAGTGAAAAAGCAAATGGCAGGAGAAGGACAAAGTAAGAAATTAATGCCAAAATACAAAGGACCTTTTCGAATCAAACGTGCTCTTCCACCAGACAGATATGTTGTAATGCAGATACCAGGTTCATATAGAAGCAATAAAAAAAAAGTATGAAAGCGTTGAAGCAGTGGATCATTTGAAAGGTGGACAATCTGACGCAGATGATGAACCAGATGCGGCGGAAAACCAAATGACTGAAGAACCTTCGAGTTCAGAGGAGGACTTCAAAGGGCTTGAGGACGAAACAGTGACGTAAACTCGAGCGAGGACGCTCGTGCTGTCAGGATGGTCGAGCTGCCAAATATCATTGGTAAGGAGAAAAGATACATTTACTCTCATAAGCTTATGTATATATATATGTCGTAGACATTTGACGTAACTCAGCATTTCACGAAAAGTCTAGACACTTCATGGAAAGTAGGCAAATAATGTAACGGTTTTGACTTAGCCCCTTTTTACATTATATGTCTGAAATTTTTAGTCATTTCATTAAATGCTAAAAGCGTTTACGCCGATTCTGTAATACCACCCACACAACATGGCAACAGCATTAAATTTCTGTACTTCCTGGAAATAAAAATATGTCAGAACAGTGAAATTAAAAATTAATTAAAAATAAAACTTTAATTTAGAACAAAAAATATATATACATATAGGTACATATGTTATATATTGTTGCGAGCGTGGCTCTTAGGTTCGTTATTTAAAACACAATATTAAATACTTAATATACAAGTTCTTTATTTAACTCTAATCATACAAAATTCACAAACTTTCAATTAATCAACTCAACTTTAATTATCGCTTAATACTGTACTTTCAATTATCGCAATCTAATTACAACACTTCCGCACGTTATTACTTTCACTTGTTAACACTGCAACGTCTAAGACAAGACTCTTCTTCTGGCTATGACAACTGTTATATTTATACCCTAGAAACTCTCCAGATTATTCTCGAGTGTTCTATTTTCCAGAAGCTTCTTGACTGTTCTATTCATTCTATTCCTGAACCTTCCTGTAGATACCATAATCAATTCTCCGAACCTAAAGTCGTTTACTTCTCCATTGCCATATTGCCAGTAGATGTCACCAGTTGTCTCTTTCTATTGCACGTAACACTACCCGCTTCTTAAGTTTGTTCGTCCCGAACAACAGGTGGTCCACGGTCTTGATGCTCGTAGTATTGACACAAGCGGTCCAAATGAACAATTTTATGCTTGCCTCTTGTGCCACGCTGAATCCTGTATACCACGTCATTAATTCTAGTTACTACTGAATACGGTCCTTCCCAGTGCTGTTGCAATTTTGGAGAACGTCCCTTACGTCGTCTCGGATTGTAGAGCCAAACAAGATCACCTTCATTAAATCCTGCGGAATTAGCACGTAGGTCATAGCGGGTCTTCATCCGATCAGTATTTGTTGCTAATTTCGTCCTCGTGGCCTCGTGCACATCAGCTAATTGTTGTTTGAGCTCCGATACGTAGTCTTCTGGTAACTTTTGTTCACCTTTGGGGGTACCGAATTTGAGGTCGCTAGGTAAACGCATCTCTCTTCCGAATATGACTTTAGCTGGGGTTTGTCCGGTAGTACTATGAATAGCTGATCTATAAGCCATTAGCAATATAGGAATGTGTCGATCCCAATCGCGTTGATGATAGTCAACTACTTTCTTTAGATGCTCGATCAATGTTCTGTTGAAGCGCTCTACCATGCCATCAGATTGTGGATGTAGAGGAGTTGTTCTAGTTTTTCTTATTCCCAACATTTTACACATCTCCTGGAAAGTCCGCGATTCGAAGTTCCGTCCTTGGTCTGAATGAAGTTCGTGAGGCACTCCAAACCTACTGACCCAATTCGTTATTATTTGTTCCGCAACTGTGGCTGCCTCTTGATTAGGGATTGCATAAGCTTCAGGCCATTTACTGAAATAGTCAATGGCAACTAAAATATAACGGTTACCGCCATCCGTTTCAGGAAAAGGTCCAGCGATGTCTACAGCTATCCTTTCAAAGGGGGCTCCGACGTTATACTTATGCATTTCTCCTCTGCTTCTGTGTTGCGGCCCTTTGCAAGCTGCACAGACAGTGCATCTGCGGCACCACTCCTCCACATCTTCTCGCATATGTAGCCAATAAAACCTTTCTCGTATTTTGGAAATGGTTTTGTTCACTCCCAAATGTCCTCCAGAGGTTCCACCGTGCATTTCTTCTAGAACATCTTTGACGTTTGATGCTGGCACGACTATCTGCATTCGGAATGATTCGCCGTTAGGTGTTTCCCATTTACGTTTTAATATACCACATTCAACATGAAGAGAGTTCCATTGAGCCCAGTAACTTTTCAGCTTCTCGCTTCGTTCCGAAATATCCTTCCAGTCTGGTCTTTCCATGTCTTCTTTCCAAGCGAGAATAGGTGAAATGTCCGGATCTTCTCGTTGTGCTGTTCTCAGGTCCTCGTTGTCCCAACCTGTAGATGGTTCCACGGTTACCAACTGTATAGTTGCTGTTGTTTCTTTTTCTTCCACCCGTGCGCAATGTTTGCATTCGAGTTTGCATGGACGTCGTGAAAGGGCGTCTGCATTTCCATGGATACGACCTCTTCGGTGTTGGATCTCAAGATCATAAGCCTGGAGTCGCTCTATCCATCTCGCGACTTGTCCCTCAGGGTTCTTAAACTGCAGAAGCCATTTAAGTGCTGCATGGTCTGTGCGAAGGATGAATTTCTGCCCGTAGAGATATTTATGAAAATGTTTTGTTGTACTTACAATAGCAAGTAGCTCTTTTCTTGTAGCACAATAATTTTTCTCTGGCTTTGAAAGTGCTTTGCTATAGTAAGCTACTGGAACTTCTTGACCATTCTCCTCCTGCGAAAGCACTGCACCAATACCTTCATTGCTGGCATCCGTATCTAATATAAATGTTTTTCCCAGCTTTGGATAGTGAAGTACTGGAGCTTCACAGAGCTGTTGCTTTAAATTTTCAAAACTTTCGTTGCATTTATCCGACCATATGAACGGCCTTCCCTTTTCTGTAAGTTGATGTAGGCTTCTTGCTATATCTGCAAAACCTTTCACGAATCGCCTGTAGTAGGTAGCTAAACCAAGAAAACTCCGTAATTGATGTTTGTCCTTTGGAACTGGCCAATTTTTGACGGCTTCTATCTTCTCTGGATCGGTTCTTACTCCTTGTGATGAAACTATGTGCCCTAAATATTTAACTTCATCTTTGAATAGAGCACATTTACTTGCACTGAGCTTCAATTTTGCATCTTTGAGTCTTTGAAGTACGTCTCGTAAGTTGTTTTTATGTTCCTTGAATGTCCTTCCGATAACTATTATGTCATCCAAGTAGACAAGACATATTTTCCAGGTTAAACCACGTAGAACACATTCCATTAGTCGTTCGAATGTGGCTGGAGCATTACATAACCCAAATGGCATTACTTTGAATTGCCATAAGCCACTGCCAACTGAGAAAGCAGTTTTATCTCGGTCCTCGGGATGTATTTCCACTTGCCAGTAACCACTCTTTAAATCCAGCGTGGAAAACCATTGCGCTCCGGAAAGGGTATCCAACGTGTCATCAATCCTTGGTAATGGATAGCTATCTTTTCTCGTCACGTTATTTAGTTGGCGGTAGTCTACGCAGAATCGGGTGCTGCCATCCTTTTTCCTAACCAGAACAACCGGCGATGTCCAAGGGCTGTTAGATTCCTCTATTATGCCTTGTTTCTTCATGGAGTTCATCATGTCTGCAACTTCTGGTTGTTTGGCTAATGGCAATCTTCGTGGTGTCTGTCGAATGGGCCTGGAATCTCCTGTATCGATCCGATGCTGGACAAGATTTGTTTTACCATAGTCATCATCATTCATTGCAAATAATTCCGAAAATTCATCGATCACCTCTTTGGCATCGTTGTGTTGTTGTTCACTTAAGGCACTGGACGAAAGAAGTTTCTGAACCTGTTGGGTAGTAGCTGGTATAGGTTTTGTCTCCCTGATATTACTACCATTATCCAAATTGACGATTTGGTAAACGGGTTCACAATTTCCAATTATAGCACCTTCTTTTAGTTGTACCTCATTTGCGGATGTGTTAAGCACTCTGACTGGTATTAATGTTGCACCTTCTGCCTTCACTAAAGTCTTGCCAACAATGATGCTCGATGTAACTTTTGTGGGGTTAGGCTCCACCAGATAGAATTGGCAGGTCCCGATGTCATCAGTAAGCTTTGTCCATATTAGTGTCTCGGAGCATGGCGAAAGAGTAATATTTTCGCAGACCACCGTCCTTACTTTCGCAGGATGATCTGCTCCTTCTCCTAGTTTCATAGGAATTTCTATGTTCCCATATTTGAGAATCCGCTCTCCGACATCCAGATTTATTTTGTATGTGGTCATGAAATCTATTCCAAGAATGCATTCATCCATTATGTCTGAAACCAGGAAAGTGTGAGGAAATAGTAGTTCGCCTAGTTGAACATCTAAAGTTATATCTCCAAACACCCGTGCCGTTGCTCCAGTTGCTGTTCTTAGTAGATATTTGGTGGTATTATGAAGCCATTTGTTCTTAACAAGATCTGTTCTAATAATTGATCTTGCAGCTCCAGTATCGATAGTGACTGCGCAGTCATTTTTTCCTACACTTCCATATATAACAAGACTGCTATTATTTCTCTGCAACTGGCCTACTTGAATGATGACTTCGGGGCTGCCGATTCCACCAACCAACTTCTGCCCCACAAAGTTGGTTTTTACTAGTTTTCCGACTGCTCAACAGGAGAGCTGATGCGACTAGTCGCTGCTTGATATCTAGTCTCTCCACGAATAGCTTGTTCCCTGGCTCGACATCTTTGGCATTCTGCTTTCCCTTCTTCAGGTGATTCCACTCGTCGACGTTTTCTGCAGTCTCTTTGAAGGTGCCCTGATCTATTACAATTCCAGCATCGAAGGACACCACGTGAAGGCGGGCTCTGTGATGATTGCACTCTGTTACAAGTACATTCTTCCACTGAAATTTCTCTTACTCGTACTGCACTCCGTGATGCTTGTCTGGCGGATTCATACGCTAATGCATAGGCTAGTGCTTCTGCTGTTGATTTCTTTCATGCTAGCCTTAACGCTTGCTGTAAGTTTTGATCTACAATAGCGTTCACAAATGCCTCCGTAGCCACTTCATTAAGGAAATCCGCATTTACGCTGGAGTATGAAAGATGCGCTAATCTTTCCACATCAGCCTGCAATTGTTGTAGTGGTTCGCCATGCTTTTGAATCCTGTTGCGCAACTGTAGGCGATATACTTGCTGCATGTGCTCATCTCCGTAACGTAATTCTATCGCCTGTACTAATGAAGTGTAATCACGTTGATTTTCAATCGGTACAGTTTGTAAGAGTTCTGAAGCAGGACCTCGAAGTGCTAACACCAGAGCTATAGCTCTGTCTTCATTATTCCATCCATTTACCTCTGAAGCTGCCTCAAATTGTCTCTTGAAGATATGCCATGAATTTTGTCCATCAAATATTGGAGGTTTCATTCTACCTGCGCCAGATATTTCAGCTGCTATGTTTAGAGGCTGACGATGCCTTATTCTTTCCAGATCTGCTTTAACGTTTTCAAGTTGCTCAGTAAATTTTTGTTGTTCCTGCTCGATTTCTTCAATTTTTAAATTTTGTTCGTCTAACGAGTTTTTCAGGAAAGTCTTCTGTTCCTCCAAACGAGTTTCTAGACAATTCTCCAGAGAACTCTTTTGTTCGTCCAAGCGGGTTTCCATAGATTTCTTCTGCTCATCTAACCGGGATTCTAGAGAATTCGTTTGCTCATCTAAGCGGGATTCCAGAGAATTCTTTTGTTCCTCATTGGAATTCTTCTGTTCATCAAAACGGGCTTCCATAGATTTCTTTTGTTCCTCGAGAGAATTCTTTTGTTCCTCGAGAGAATTCTTTTATTCCTCGAGAGAATTCTTTTGTTCATCAAAACGGGCTTCCATTTTGCTCATTAAAGCACTCAAAAGCTGTTCCATTTTCATTGTAGGCTCTTCTTCAACTTCGGTTTCTTCCAAGTTATCTTCGAAAACAAATGTTTCAGGATTCTTCCCTTCCTCTATCAAAGCTTGTCTGAGTCGCTCGACTAGAACTTTCTTTGCACCTGTCATTTGTAATGACCGGTTCCCTAACTCCACTTTCAAATCCTGCGTTCGAAGCTCCTCGAATTTTCGCCCCATTACTTTAGTAATTCACTTTAAATAAAATATAAATTATTTTCCAGAACTTTCAAAATTGAACACAATTTCACAAAATTAATCACACTTTGAATTTTTAAGTCAATTGCCACCACTTTATTTCGCGAATTTATTTCACTTCTGACACCAGTTGTTGCGAGCGTGGCTCTTAGGTTCGTTATTTAAAACACAATATTAAATACTTAATATACAAGTTCTTTATTTAACTCTAATCATACAAAATTCACAAACTTTCAATTAATCAACTCAACTTTAATTATCGCTTAATACTGTACTTTCAATTATCGCAATCTAATTACAACACTTCCGCACGTTATTACTTTCACTTGTTAACACTGCAACGTCTAAGACAAGACTCTTCTTCTGGCTATGACAACTGTTATATTTATACCCTAGAAACTCTCCAGATTATTCTCGAGTGTTCTATTTTCCAGAAGCTTCTTGACTGTTCTATTCATTCTATTCCTGAACCTTCCTGTAGATACCATAATCAATTCTCCGAACCTAAAGTCGTTTACTTCTCCATTGCCATATTGCCAGTAGATGTCACCAGTTGTCTCTTTCTATTGCACGTAACAATATATATTATATATATAAATATAAAAATATTTTTTAAATTGGTGA
Organism: Dioctria rufipes; assembly: GCA_963924295.1. Taxonomy (NCBI): domain Eukaryota; kingdom Metazoa; phylum Arthropoda; class Insecta; order Diptera; family Asilidae; genus Dioctria; species Dioctria rufipes. The sequence goes on from OZ002742.1 coordinate 70,327,965, forward strand.
CTGCTCTGCCGTACTCAAAATGAATACGAGCAGTAGTGATCCTGGGGGCACAGATGATCCCCTCAAACTGAATGGAAGGAGGAAGAAGAATACGAAGAGTTCTTCTTCTTCTTCCGAAAAAATCCGACAAGGGCCCACAGAAAAGGCCGTCAAGGGCCCCTTTGAAAAGGCCAAGACAGTACAGCCAACTTCGTCCGAGAAGTCAGGAACTAAGACCGCGGCTGTTTTCCAAGAAATCCCTGGAACATCAGCTAATACAACAGCTACCGGATCGGAAGCTATAACGAAGATGTCGCAAGTAGCACAGCTACCAAAGCTTTCAGATGTTGTCAAGGAGGCCTCGGCTGAAGCGCCAAAGCCAAGCGGAGTTATAATGAGGCCACCGCTCTCTTCTTCGAGAACAAATGCCTCGAAGAAGACACCAGCAGCTATAGCAGATAGTTCAGCAGCAGCACCACGATCCCCAGCAGTAGAGTCAGGGATCTCTTATGCCCAGGTAAGTGGCAGTTTCAATAAGGGTTCAGCCTTAGAAATTTTAGGTAAGGGCATCACTCCTCGTCCAGCCCCATTGGACGCAGGTAAGCCTCGGCCTAAGACCGGTGCGGGTCTTCAGGCTTTTTTCGACGGGAGATGGCAAGATGAGAGCTACGGTATGCAGCTCGAGCACATCAATAGGTGTCCTCAGAGCGCATACCTAAAAGCGATCTTCCAGGTCATCTCCCGTGAGCAGCTATTTTCCATGGGGATAATAGCTGGGGGAATGGTTGAGGTGTACACCACGACCCTCGAGAGTGCTACCAAGCTTATGCTTGAAGGCATCGTGGTGGATGGTAGACACCTTGTGCCGTTCCCACTCAGGGAAAAGCCCACAAGGGTTATGTTTTCACGGGTCCTTATGCGAGCGAGCCATGAAGACCTCCTAAATTTCTTAGGGAGATTTGGGAAGGTTCATGGCAACGTTCGTGCCATTCCCTTAAAAATTGGGGACGAGGGTCTCGGGCGGGGTATCTTCGGTACCAGCCGAGAAGCGTCCATCACTTTAAATAAGGGATGTACGCTTCCAAAAGGCTTTTACCTGAGCATATCCGGCTCAAGGCACTGGATAGACGTGGGCACCGAAGCGAAATGCCATGCTTGCCATTTGGTAGGGCATTTTATTGCTGACTGCCCCAAGAGAAGCGGGAAGAAAGCTGAACCGAGGGTTCTTTCGAAGGAAACCACTACTATAGTAGTGGCTCTGGAGAAGGAATCTTCAGCCAGCACTCAACCTGCTATCTTGGAGCAGCCAGTGGTGAAGGTGCCTGAAGTTGTCTTAGAGGCAAAAATTATTACGGCTGTAAACGGCGCCACGTCGGCACGTGAAAGCATGGCTACTTCTGACGAGGAGTCGACTAGCCATATAGACAAAAAGAAGAGGACGAGGAGGAAGAAAGTCGAGCGGGTCATGCTGCCTCCTCCAGAGCCAGCAAAGCCAATCGCTTCAAAACGGCCCCACTCGGAGGAGGATGATAGTGGTGCTCGCGGTTCGAAGGTTGTTGTGAGAGACATGGAAGTGTCTCTCGAGCAGCTTTCGGACTGCGATATGACCGGTTTTGATGAGACTGGTCTCTCCAGTGTGGTAGCACCATGTCGATTGGTAGCCAATTTGAAGTCTCGGAGGGTATGGAAACCCTTCCTAGGGAGAAGATCTCCAAGATACTTGCCCGGCTCCTGTACAAGAAGAATTCAGAGAAAATCTGGAGTATTCTTGTGGAGGAGCTGGGGAGGCCAGAGTTGCTACTTCCTCAACTTCTACTCCTACAAGAGGAGTGCAAGAAGAAGAGGAATTACAGCGGTGTATCTCGGCTAGATCGACTCCATAGGAGGGTGGAGGAGTTGATACAGGAGCATCGCTTGGTCGATTCTCCTCGTCAATAGACGTCGTACCATCATCGTTTGAGCTTCTTATCTCTGTGAATGTGTAAGATAGGCTCTCTTAACACCGGGGATTTAAGTGCTCATACAAGACTACACAGTACTATCGAACATGCCAAAATGTTCGATATAGACATCGCGCTTCTACAGGAGACGAATTTTACACAAGACACATATACACAACTTGAGCGTTATGCTTATTTACACACTGGCTATGCAATGTTTGGCACACCTGCGCCTCGTCGAGGCTCAGGGGTGGCAATCATTGTATCCAACAAATTCACACTATCGTCTCCTGTCTATACAGATATCTTCCCAGGCTTCGCTTCTTTCTTGGACTTTGTCGTTCAAGACAAACATATCAAGGTAGTAAACGTGTACCTTCCTCATGACCAGGACATTACAAGACAAGTTCTTGATAGTGTTCAATCCTGTCTGGTGAATTTTAGTGGAGAAACTATCCTCGGAGGTGATTTCAACTGCACGCTGAATCCCTCAATGGATCGGCATTCCGGAGCTGAGTTCAACTCCGTCAATGCTACTCGGTTGAGGAATTTTGTCCATGTTTTCAGACTCGTAGATATCTATCGTTGGATGCATCCTACGACTAGATCATACACGACGGTCTCGCGAAATATCCATGGAAGTCTCGCAGGCTCCAGAATCGATAGACTTTACGTCTCACCTGGAATACTAGAACATTTCGTTGGTGTCACTCATGAAGTGTGTTCCCGATCACCTTCTTGTAGTGGCAACCAGCACTCTAGTTGAAAGAAGAACTGCATACTGGATATTCAACAACTATTTGTTGAATTCCGAGCAGTTCATCAATGAATTCACTGAATTCTGGCACGATTGGCAAGAGAGGAAAGATGACTTTCCTCTTCTTAGTCAATGGTGGGATGTTGGAAAGCTCCAAATTCGATCTTTTATCGAAACGAATTTCAATCGAAGTGGGTATCAAGCTTCTAGCTTGTCGGCCGAAGTATCTCGGGTGGCAGCTCTTCTCCCAACTCAGCCGGTGTTGATTCTTTATTTTAACAGAATAAAGGAACGCTTGGCAACACAAACTTACAAGCACAGCTTGGAGTTTGTGCTGCGCAGCCAATCACGCTGGCTGAGGGAAGGCGATTCTCCAACCGAGTACTTCTTTCAGGCAACTAGACGACGTACTGCTTCTTGTGAAGTCGAATCGATAGTTGATGAATCTGGACAAGTCCTCAACGGACAACAGCTATCAGAATTTATTCGAGACTATTACAGTAGTCTCTACTCTGAATCGACGTCGACAACATCATCGACCACTCATGAATTTCTTGAGAATATTCCCACTTTCTCTGAAGACAGCAAGGAGCTCCTGGATACAGTAATCACATTCGAGGATATGATCGCTGCGACAAAGGATCTAAGGCGACACACTTCACCTGGTTATGACGGCTTGACTCCAGAATTCTTCATACGTTTCAGGGATTTATTAATTCCTGACCTTTTGGAAGTCTTCAATTCGGCGGTTGAGCCACATTCAGACTTTCCTTCTAGTTGGAGGAGGTCTGTTATGCGATTGATTCCAAAGAAAGGAGACTTGCAGAGGATGGGGAACTGGAGGCCAGTAACTCTATGCAATGTGGACTATAAAATCGTCTGCAAAGCATTAGGGGCGATACTCCGCTCAGTGATTGCTTCGGTAATACACCCTGAACAGTCCTATTGTGTTCCTGGTCGTAGTATCTACGACAACATCGCGGTAGCCAAACAGACAGGTACACAAATGGCCATGATTTCTCTTGACCAGCAGAAGGCTTTTGATAGCGTCTCGCACGAGTATCTCCTGACTACTCTCGAGGCATTTGGGTTCCCGCCCAGGTGGCTCGATATCATCGGGAAACTGTATAGAGATTCAGCGATTTTGATTAAGCATCAAGGACAAGTTCTGGCTCCTATCTCGTTTCATCGAGGTATCGGACAGGGCTGTCCATTGTCAGGTATGCTTTATGATCTTTCGTTAGAGCCGCTCCTGGTGAATCTTCGTCGAATGCTCGGACAATATTCAGTGCATCTACCATATACCAATGTGAGGCCTCTTATGTTGGCATATGCGGATGACCTTTCTATTTTCGTGACAAGAGATGAAGCTTTTCCGGTCGCTCGTGCTGTTTTCGAACAGTACGAACGAGTAGCGGGCGCTAAAATCAACCTTAGCAAGTGTCAAGGCTTGTGGTGTGGAAGGTGGAGAGATCGTACAGATACTCCATTGAACATCCAATGGACTAATACTTGCCTGAAGTATTTAGGTGTGTATATCGGACGCGAGAGTAAATCAAATAATAGCCGCATCGCTCTTGAGAAACTCTCTAGAGCTGTTAACTCATGGCGTAGTCGACTGCTTCCTTTATCCCTAATGGGAAGGTCAGTCGTGATAAACTATTTGATTACCTCGTCCATCGTTCATCTGCTAAAGTCTGAGACGTTTGATGAAGGCTTCGTAGGTCTTCTTCAAGGAAAAGCGATAGACGCCTTTTGGTGCGGAAGACAATGGGTTGCTGAAAGCACGCTCTGTCTGTCAGTCAAGATAGGTGGATTAGGTCTCACTAACTTGGTTGTGAAATCAAGGTGTCTCCAAGTGCGTGCATTCCAACGAGTGTTTTGCCAGAGAGACACCTTGATTTCCCAACTGTGGGTGAATGTACTGGGATCGGCATAGGGGAGTACTACTACCTGCTCTCTGTTCGACCACCCTATCCTCGTGACTGGCCGCAGGATCTAATCTCAACGATTCAGACCTGGGGCAGAATCAGGCCAGCATTTCACCTTAAGTGGAATGCTCTACGGTACACGCAATTCGCGTCGATTCCAATCAGGTTTAATCCTGAATTAATAGATTCAGTGTTCAGTAATGCTCGAGGTTTTGAAGCTGACACGCATACACTGACGGTTATTGATATCTCTGGAAACTGTCGAATAAACACTAACACTCCACAACTACACGACCTGGCGGCTTCTGCGCGGGAGAGATTTCACCAACTTGGGACCAGTGACCCTGGCACTAAGTTGGAAGATGCTTTCGTTCTGGACAGACCGCCTCACACACCTTTCAGCACACTTACAACACGTGTGCTCCGTGACGTGCTTATGTCAATAAGACCTCCGGAGTATACAGGATAAAACAGATGGCGAACACACCTCGGGGTGAATATGGGCGTAATGGGAGGGATAACTTGCAGAGTAGTCTACAGTTATTCTTCTAGTTACAAAGATGCTGATGTAGCATTCAAATTGCTGCATCACAGTCTTATGCATCCTAATCAGTTGTCACATATCGACCGGCGGGTTCAGAGGATCTGCACAGTTTGTTCTGGTGAAGGTACCTTGTTTCACAGGTTCTTCACTTGTGCAGCTTTGCAGAGTCTGATGGAACTGGTGCGCGATATGTGTCAGTTGATCCACCCGAATTTCGGCATTACTAGGACATCGTTTCTATGGGGACCAAAGGTTTGTAGTCGGGTGAATTGTTTGATTAGCTTTGTGTTTACACTGGCCAAATCTACAATTCACTTGTACTACATGAGAGCCGGAGATGGGAATCAGAACACTGATCCACAACACCACGCACAAGCACTTAAGCGCCACTTCGTTGACAGATTGAAGAGACCTTTACGTCTTGAATATCTGGCAACGAACGCAGACACATTCAACTGCACATGGCAACCACTATCGTCGGTGCAGGACGGAGCTCTTGTCTTTCGCTGGTGATAGCAGGCCGAGCATTTGCAACACTAGTCCACGGGGCTCCTCCTCGCTTAGGAATCGTTGCACGTGCTGTGGGAAGGACAAGTACTCTGTTAGAGATGCTAAGCTGGAGGGCAGTTTGTAGAGGTCTATGATACTACAGGCTGCCCTCGCGGGACTCTATAACGGTGTCGCGTAAATTTTTCGTTCGTTCGGTTTCTCTTTTTTCTAATTCGGTTTCGGTCTCGGTTCTAAAATACAAAATTTTTTCTTGAAAATTCGTTCGTTTAGGGAATTCAATTTAGATTAGATTAATTTGGAAATTTGGAAATTCTTGGAACTGCCACTTGCCTGATTGTCAAAATTGGGACAAGTTAAAAAGTTTTCTTTTTTGTTTCATCTTTTAGGAGCTTTTCAAAATTTTTAGTGTCCGTTATACATGGCCTCATTTGTGCATTTAATGTTACTCCATTTAGTTATTTTAATTGTTAGTGTCTAGTTTGCTTTTATTGTCCCTATTGACTCTGTCATGTTTGTATTTTGTTTTTTTTTTAGATTAGTTAGTGTGTTCTGCCCAATGAGAACACTCAAGAAAAAATATAGAGAAGGATGTGGACTGTAAATAATAATGCCGGGGAATATTTTATAGTCAGTGGTTTATTGGACGCACGTAAAACTTAAGTACAACACTACAACTAGAACTAAAATTCACAGAATTCAATTTCACACTTAAGAACTAAACTTCAATATATTCAAAAAAATCGCTTACTCACTACACAATAATAATTTCAATATAATACTGTCAAAGTTGTGGCTACTTTGACCAATGGCACTATATGTATATATATATAGGTATATAAATATATTAATCAATATGAAATATAATATATGATTAATCAAAGATGTACTCACCAGTATAAAACTATGGAATCGACTTTATGGCGTTGGTAATTAAATAGTTAATGATTATCTTGTTCTAGTCGTTCCCCGGAACAAGATACTTTACTTCGGTCGAGACCCAAAGCAAAGTTGTATTAGTCGTGTTTATTCTAGTCGGTACCCAGAATAAATATCTTTATCTCAGTCGAGACCCAAGATAAAGGTTTGAGATTAGTGAGTGTTATTCTAGTCGCTACCCGGAATAACTATCTTTATCTCAGTCGAGACCCAAGATAAAGGTTTGAGTTAGTCTATGTTATTCTAGTCGCTACCCAGAATAACTATCTTTATCTCAGTCGGTACCCAAGATAAAATTGTTGAGTTAGTAAAATTTATTCCAGTCGAGACCCAGAATAAATATCTTTATCTCAGTCGGTACCCAAGATAAAGTTGTTATTAGTAAGATTTATTCCAGTCGAGACCCAGAATAGATATCTTTATCTCAGTCGCTACCCAAGATAAAGTTATTAGGTTAGTAACTTTTATTCCAGTCGAGACCCAGAATAAATATCTTTATCTCAGTCGCTACCCAAGATAAAGTTGTTATGTTAGTACAATTTATTCCAGTCGAGACCCAGAATAAATATTTTTATCTCAGTCGTTACCCAAGATAAAGTTGTTATGTTATTAGAATTTATTCCAGTCGAGACCCGGAATAAATATCTTTATCTCAGTCGTTACCCAAGATAAAGTTAATTTGTTAATAATTATATTTGATTACACTAGCCAAGTCGAATTCCAAAATGATGCGCACTCTATAGAAGCTGGATACTAAAAGAGAAAGATTCAAGTTGGCCTGCGACTTATATTGCCTCTGAACTGCGCACGGCACCAACAAATTATTTTACCTTGCGCATAACAACCAAAGTACATTGACCTTAGCAGCTGTGCGTAGGTAGCAACAGAAAGTCCGTTGACCTTAACAGCTGTGCGTAGGTCAGACGAGTGCATTGACCTTAGCAGCTATGCTTAGTACGTACAACGTATTAACTGAACTAATAGAATATACCTATACATACACAATATGGCCATTTCTAAATTATTTTTAGGTAATACTAAAATGTTTTATGCCTTTTAAGCTAAGTAATAATTTGCTAATAATATAGATTTTAATTTCAATTAAAAGCTTGATGAATTCTGTCGATCGTGTCGAGATTTTGTAATGTGGAATGTAGCGATCATGTGTCGATTGTTGTCTCCACTAAAAAACTGCTTTATCGACGAGCTTGTAGGTAGGTATATGTAGTTTCGTTCCCAACCTAGTTTCAATAATAAGAAATGCTTGGAATTAAAATCTTTTGAATGATTTAATTTTCAGGTGGCTATTTAATGTTGGTTTGAACATACTGCCCCCTGTTGAAAGGTTGAATTTTATTTGAAAATTCAATCTTTCAAGTAACTATAAATTAATTTTAAAATGACGACGTAAAGCATACCTTGGTTGTCTTCTTTGCTATATATATATATAAATAATTATATCTTACTTTCCTACTTTCCTAAATGTTCCAGCGATCGGAATCGGAAAAATAAATTGTGATGTCTGTTGCAATGAATTGATTAGCTGAGCCAGAGCATCGCATTCATTTGGTTGACGTCTGTTTCATTGACGATCACTTCGTGTTGGACGGGTTTTATATTGACATGTAATGAGAGGGCCTCTCGTTGGCAGCATAGCCGAACTTCGCTGAGCGCTGATAAGGTATCACGTCCCAGGTCCAAGGTTCGAGTCTGGCGAAATACCCTATTTTTTTTTTTTTTTAAAGCGGTTTGTTTTTTTTTTTGTCTGAAAAAAAAAATCTTTGTTATGAAGAACAATAGCAAAGATTTGGACTTTGCATAATTGTGATTATGCCCCTGTCTACTAGATGAAAAGTTGTGGTTTGTAATGCAGAAATTGCAAATTGGGAGAAGTTCTGTGTCTTGAAACAATTTTTTTTTTTTTTTTACAATTAAATGAAATTATAGCAATACCTGAACTTCGCATAATTGTTATTATAGCCCATGTGTAATTTTGAAACTTTGAAATTTTAATTTTTGACATGGGCGTACGGTTATACGTATGTGTGTGTGTACATATTTATACATACGGCTTATTAAATTAATCTAGAGTTTTAGAATTTAGATAGATAAATTTTTGTTATTTTTCATATGATTTTGTTTTGGGGTTTTTTTTTTTGTTTTTTTTTTTTTTTTTTTAAGGCGAAGAGATATTAGAAATTTGGGTAGAAAAATTATTTCAATCTTATATGCTGTTATAGGAATACTTGAGCGAATATGCTTTATGATGCTCATTCAAGCGAAGATTATATAGAAAACAATACATGGAGTAAGTGCAGATATCGAACTTCCGAAATTTCTACGAATTTTTAACCCCAGTTGAATGTTAGGAAGATAATAAAAAAATAGATTCTAGATTAATTATTTTACGTTACGATTCGTATACGTCCATCTAAAAGTAGCTTTACTTTTATGCGTGTCCCGTCCCGAGCAGTGAAACGTTGCTTCTTTTTTCTGGACCGCTTTAGTTTTTCATATGAGACGGTGATTTCCTCGAATGTGTTCGGTTGTTCACTGTCTGCAATAAGTAGATGGAAGTCGTTATCCCGTCGTTCTGCGTGTAGGACAATTGTATCTTTTAACAAGCATTTCTTCAACTTCAATGCAGGTTGCAATTGCTGAAGGCTTGATGTCGTTGGCGGTACTCGTTGAGCCTCAAGCGACGTGGATTTTTGCTGCCCTGCTGTAGATACAGATAGAGATGGCTGCAACTGGGTAGCTGATTTTGGCAAAGTATGATGCCCTGAAGCTGGGCTTGCTGCTTGCTCAGCTATAGGAGATATTGATGCCTGCTGCATTGGAGCTAGAATTGCTGCTTGCTTTCTTGAAGCTAGTTTCATGTGTCCTAAGGCATGACATACATTTATGCAACCTTTATAATGTTTGTAAAGATCGACATTTTTAGGTGGTTTCTTTTCGAGGTTATAAAACCTGCGTAAGTCCTTATTTCGAGAATCCCCTGGTACTGGTTTTTCTTCGATGAATGATAATCGTACATATTGGCCAGCTGCAATACGACGATGAGTGGTTTTATAAGATAGTTCACTCTTCTGATCGGATTTTGAAGGCTTACGAATTTGAGAAGTGATTTCCTCAGGTTCCCAAAGCTGTCTCAGGATTGTATCTATAGACGCTGCTTGGTCAGCTTGCGCATTAATTGTTAAAGATGACGCTTTGGAAATATAGTCTGCTTGAGATAGATTTCCAAAGAGAATCCACCCGAGGGTGCTATTTTGAGCAGTAGGGGTTCCTGGAGGACCTTTTCTTAATCCTTCCAATAGAATTTCCCCGTATACATCTGCTCCCAGGAGAATATCAATTTTTCCAGGCTTGTAGAAAAATTGATCGGCAAGCGTTACATCCTTTATATGATCCCATTCTTGTATTTGAATGGTAGACGGAGGCAGGAGCTCAGTGATCTTGTTCACGATTAGTGCTGTCACTGAAGTTGCCTTATTTGATATAGATTGCGGACATACTTTGAAGCATGTTTGTCGTTTAATATTTGTAGCTTTGCTATTTGCCAAGCCTGTGATTTGGGTGTCCACGCGAGTGGTAGATAAGTGCAGTTTGCGTGTTGCTGCTGCTGTAATGAAGGATACTTGAGACCCCGAGTCGATTAGAGCCCGCATAGTATGCATTGTTCCCTCTGTTGAGGAAATGTGAAGCAATGCTGTTGCTAGCAGTGCTTGTGTAGCGCGCTGTGGACGGTTTGTGTAAAATGTTCGTAAAGAACTATCTGTTATGACCTCAGATGTAGAGGGAGAATTTTGTGGCTGTGCTTGTTTGATAGACTTATTGCTTTGCTTAGTTGAAAAGTGAGTACTTTGATTGGATGTACTACTGTTCGTGTGAAGCAAAGAATGGTGTTTTCTACCGCATTGCCGACACGTAAATTTGCTTGGGCAAGAATTCGTGTTATGGTGCCTTGATAGGCAATTTACACATAGACGGTTAGATGTAACGATCTTAAACCTTTTGTCAATGTCACATTTGATAAATTGTGGACATTTAAACAATCTATGTGGCTCTTTGCATATTGCGCATTTGTCTGTAGATGATGAGAAATGTGTTAATATCTTTTTAATGAAATTATTTGAGTTATTTGTTTTTTCTGGATGAACTGACTTTGAATCTAAAATTGCTTCCAGAGTTCGGAATCTGGTCTCTAGGAAGGTTTTTAGAGAATCAAACGTAGGCAAACCTTCTTCATTATTTACCTCCTGCTCCCACAAGCGATGGGTTTCCGTTGGTAGGCATTGCACCAACTTGTATATGAGAATTGGGTCCCATTGCTTTGTGGAGACTCCTAGAGCTTCAAGCTCGAAAATACATTCTGAAGATCTGTTTAATAAGGATCGTATCGCCTTAGCAGATTCATTTGTTATTTTAGATAGATTACACAGAGTTTTCAGCTGAGCGTTCACTAATACTCGCTTATTGTCGTATCTATTCTTTAACATTTTCCATGCATTTTCGTAGCTTGCATCTGTTACTGGAAACTGTCGCAGCAAGTGTTCAGCCTCGCCAGTAACACTTGTTTTAAGAAAATGTAATTTTTGCACTGGAGGTAAAGAGAGATTTGTATGAACTAGAGAATTAAACAAGTCGTGAAATGATCTCCATGAATCATAAGAACCAGAAAATGTCGGAAGTGTAATTCTGGGCAATTTCAAAAAATGTGAAGATTGCTGATCAGTTTTAGTTTCTGTAGCAATTTGTTGTTCTGATTTTGGCTCAAAAGTATCTAATGCATCCCTAAGAATACCTCGGAATGTATAGTACTTATTTTCCACCTCTGCAAATTGATCGTATAAAAAATACTCGTACTTTTGAAGTTCACTGGCATCCAAAGCCTGCGTAGCTTGGATAATTGTATAATGAGTAGACTTGTAATCTGACCAGATTTCGCTTAAAGCAATTAAGCGCTCAGAAACAAGCCCTTTTGTTCGTTTCTCTACTACAGTATTGTTGTAGTTCTTGAGAGATTTTTCGAGGATTTTTGCGGAGGTGGCTTGGTTAGCCAAAAGTTTTTGAAGTGTACTCATGTTAAGACGTGTGCAATTATAAACCACTAGACTTTAAATCCGGCTCGAAGGACCATTAAATGTTCTGCCCAATGAGAACACTCAAGAAAAAATATAGAGAAGGATGTGGACTGTAAATAATAATGCCGGGGAATATTTTATAGTCAGTGGTTTATTGGACGCACGTAAAACTTAAGTACAACACTACAACTAGAACTAAAATTCACAGAATTCAATTTCACACTTAAGAACTAAACTTCAATATATTCAAAAAAATCGCTTACTCACTACACAATAATAATTTCAATATAATACTGTCAAAGTTGTGGCTACTTTGACCAATGGCACTATATGTATATATATATAGGTATATAAATATATTAATCAATATGAAATATAATATATGATTAATCAAAGATGTACTCACCAGTATAAAACTATGGAATCGACTTTATGGCGTTGGTAATTAAATAGTTAATGATTATCTTGTTCTAGTCGTTCCCCGGAACAAGATACTTTACTTCGGTCGAGACCCAAAGCAAAGTTGTATTAGTCGTGTTTATTCTAGTCGGTACCCAGAATAAATATCTTTATCTCAGTCGAGACCCAAGATAAAGGTTTGAGATTAGTGAGTGTTATTCTAGTCGCTACCCGGAATAACTATCTTTATCTCAGTCGAGACCCAAGATAAAGGTTTGAGTTAGTCTATGTTATTCTAGTCGCTACCCAGAATAAATATCTTTATCTCAGTCGGTACCCAAGATAAAGTTGTTATTAGTAAGATTTATTCCAGTCGAGACCCAGAATAGATATCTTTATCTCAGTCGCTACCCAAGATAAAGTTATTAGGTTAGTAACTTTTATTCCAGTCGAGACCCAGAATAAATATCTTTATCTCAGTCGCTACCCAAGATAAAGTTGTTATGTTAGTACAATTTATTCCAGTCGAGACCCAGAATAAATATTTTTATCTCAGTCGTTACCCAAGATAAAGTTGTTATGTTATTAGAATTTATTCCAGTCGAGACCCGGAATAAATATCTTTATCTCAGTCGTTACCCAAGATAAAGTTAATTTGTTAATAATTATATTTGATTACACTAGCCAAGTCGAATTCCAAAATGATGCGCACTCTATAGAAGCTGGATACTAAAAGAGAAAGATTCAAGTTGGCCTGCGACTTATATTGCCTCTGAACTGCGCACGGCACCAACAAATTATTTTACCTTGCGCATAACAACCAAAGTACATTGACCTTAGCAGCTGTGCGTAGGTAGCAACAGAAAGTCCGTTGACCTTAACAGCTGTGCGTAGGTCAGACGAGTGCATTGACCTTAGCAGCTATGCTTAGTACGTACAACGTATTAACTGAACTAATAGAATATACCTATACATACACAATATGGCCATTTCTAAATTATTTTTAGGTAATACTAAAATGTTTTATGCCTTTTAAGCTAAGTAATAATTTGCTAATAATATAGATTTTAATTTCAATTAAAAGCTTGATGAATTCTGTCGATCGTGTCGAGATTTTGTAATGTGGAATGTAGCGATCATGTGTCGATTGTTGTCTCCACTAAAAAACTGCTTTATCGACGAGCTTGTAGGTAGGTATATGTAGTTTCGTTCCCAACCTAGTTTCAATAATAAGAAATACTTGGAATTAAAATCTTTTGAATGATTTAATTTTCAGGTGGCTATTTAATGTTGGTTTGAACATAGTGCCTTTTTATATACATATTGTAGAGCCTTTTGCCACTTAGTTTTAAGGATTTTGAAAAGAGCCAAAGAGCCACCAAATAAAGAGCCTATATATAAATAAAAAAAAAATTATTATTATTATTTATTAGATGCAAAAAAATACTTCAAGATCTACAATCTTATAGTAAGTATTCATGTAAGGACAAAAATTTGGACACTTAAGAAACCAAGTTAACGTATGAACTACAATTAAAAATAAAAAAACAGGATACGTTATCCCAACTATAACTAATTACGACTAGAAATTAACAAAGTTGTTTGATCCAAGTAAGAGAAAATGTCGACAGGAAAAGTAAGAAAATTAAATAGATCAATAAGATAAGAAAATAAGTAAAAAAGATAAATAAATAAATATGCATACATAAAATCTAAAACCAAGTCTATAACATTGACTAGGTGAAGTGAGTCTGGTAAGTAATAAGCCGTTTCCTGAATGTGCCGAACGAGCCCGCTCTCTGCAGATTATTGGGCAAAGCGTTCCAAGGTCTAATGGCTTGAACAATGTAAGATCCTTCAAACACAGTGGTGTAATATTTGGTCAGTCGAAATTTATATCCCCTATTGGAATTCAAAGGCTGAATCATATTGCGCAAATAAGAAGGTTGAGAAGAAAAAGCCAGTTTGTAGAGGAACATTAAAATTCGTCGCTCAAAATAAGTCTTCAGCGAGCATCCTAGCAACGTAAAACTAAGATGAGAGACATGATCATACCTCCGTAGCCCAAAGATAAACCTAATGCAGTCATTAAATGCTAAATTAAATTAAATTAAATGTTAAATCGACATGGTCGCAGCATTTCATGTTAGAGTTTAAAATAACGCCCAAATTACGGATTTTTGATTCAAATGGGATTAGTTAGGCCATTTATTTTGTTAGATGGTAACGACGAAGTATTAAGTGTACATTGAGAGAAGGCAATGCACTGAGACTTGGCAGAATTTAGATTGAAATTGTTGTTTAAAGCCCATTTACATATTTCTCTCAAGTCATCATTAACGCGGACCACACAGTCTTCGATGAGTCCGATAGGACGAGAAAGATAAATTTGGACATCATCGTCATACATGTGTATATTAGCATCACGGATCACCGAAGGTAAGTCGTTAATGTACAGACTGAAACACAGCGGACCTAGGATAGATCCCTGTGGAACTCCATAGATGAAATAAAGCAAATCAGAACGAATACCATTCTCAAGAGTTACTTTTTGAGCTCGCCGGGTAAGAAAACTTTCCATTAGGTTGACAGCGCTATTCGAGAAATTATAACGGCTGGATAGTTTATTTAGAAACTTGCTATGACAGACACTATCGAATGCTTTAGAAAAGTCAAGAAGCAACAATATACTAACCTTTCCCTTGTCGAGTGAAGAGCGAATATCGGAAGACACTTTTTTTTAGGAGAGCCGTTTCACAGGTATATCCAGGCCGAAAGGCTGATTGGAGGTTGTTCAAAAATTCATTTTCTCGTAAGTGCTTCTGGATTTGATAACATAAAAGTTTTTCAAATACGTTCGAAAGAAAACACAGCAAGCTGAAGTCGGAGAGGGATACAGCGGTAGGTTTTTTAGTATAGGGACCACGTTAGCAATTTTCCATATACTGGGAAATACGGACTTAGTAATACAAGTGTTAAAAAGATGTAGTAGTGGGCTGATAATCAATCAATTTGATAAATTTTGGTGACATACCATCTGAGCCAACAGCCTCCGATTTAATGGAATAAACGGCATTATATACTTCGGTGCAATCAACCTCACGAAAACAGAATCCAGCGGGAAACTCTGGAGCTAGATACGAGGTTTTAGGTGCTGGTATATCACCACGCGGGAGAGGGCTTTCAACAAAATATGAATTAAGTTCATTCTTTACCATAGTCGTTGGCGCTACGAAGATTTTGCCATAGACGTTTTGGGGGTACATTTAAATCAAATTTATTTTTGTAGTATGCTCGCTTAGCATTATGAGATTTTAAGATTACCTTATTTCGTAATGTAGTGTATGCTGTGCGATTATCACTAGTCTGAAGTCTGCGATAACGAAAAAAAAACATATTCTCTCTCGGCGATCATTGACTGAATTTCTTGAGTAAACCATGGACAGGATTTCGGTTTTTATATCCTTTTTAAGTAAAGGAACATGTTTATCATATAGTATAAATATGATATTGAGTCGCTGATAAATTTAATTTGGTCATCCACAGAACAAAGGCCGTATACATGGTTCCATGATATCGATTCACAGTCAATTAATAGAGAATTCAAATCTATACTGTTAAAGTTTCTTAAGTAACTATATTTGGGAATAACATTTAAACGGAGTTTTACATCACAAGACATGAATAGCTTTCTCCCTGGATCAACATCTTTGGATCGTCGACGTTTCCTGGAGTCCCTTTGGAGGTGGCCCGGTCTATTACAATTTCAGCATCGAAGTATGAAGATGACTGCATTTTGTTGCAAGTATAGTCCTCCACCGAAGTTTCTCTCACTCGTACTGCACTCCGAGAAGCTTGTGTGGCAGATTTACACGCTAATGCATAAGCTAGCGCTTTTGCTGTGGACTTCTTTCCTGTTAACAATAGCGTTCACAAATGCTTCTGTTGCCGCTTCATTAAGGAAATCAGCATTTACGCTAGAGTATGAAATATAAGCTAATCTTTCCACATCACCCTGCAGTTGTTGTATTGATTCGCCATGCTTTTGAATCCTTTTGCGTAGCTGTAGGCGATATACTTATTGCATGTGTTCATCTCGATAACGTAACTCTATCGCCTGTACTAATGATGTATAATCACGTTGTCTTTCTATCGGTATAGTTTGTAATAGCTCTGATGCAGGACCCCGAAGTGCTAATACCAGAGCTGTAGCTTTGTCCTCATCATCCATCCATTTACTTCGGAAGCAGCCTCGAATTGTCTCTTGAAAGTATGCCACGAATTTTGTCCATCAAATATTAGACGTTTCATTCTGCCTGCACTGGATATTTCATTCCTTTGTGCTGTGGTTGTCGATGCTACATCTTCTCCAAATCTGCTTTAAAGTTGTTAAGTTGTTCGGTGACGGTCTATCGAGTTTTTCAGGAAATTCTTCTGTTCCTCTAAGCAAGTTTCTAGACAACTCTCCACAGAACTCGTTTGTTCATCCAAACGGCTTTCCAGTGATTTCTTCTGTTCATCTAAACGGGATTCCAGAGAATTCTTTTGTTCATCCAAAGCATTCTAAACGGGATTCCGTAAAATTCTTCTGCTCATCTAAACGGGATTCTAAACATGCTTGCAGTGAATTCATTTGTTTGTCAGTAGCATTCTTTATCTGCAGAGCTAATGAAAGCTCCAATTTGCTCATGAAAGTACCCAAAAGTTGTGCCATGTTCATCTAAGATTTTTCCTCAGCTTCAATTTCTTCTGAATCGTCTTTGGAAAGAAAATGTGTCAGGATTCGTCCCTTCCTTTTCCAAAGCTTGTCTAAGTCGATCGACTAGAACATTGCTTGTGCCTGCCGTATGTAATGACCGTTTGCCCAACCCTATTTTGAAATCCTGTACTCGAAGCTCGTCCAATTGCTTTAGATTCTCTTCCAGAACTTTCACGTAAAGAATTTCTTTCAATTTCACCAAAATAAAAACACTTTGTTTTAAGTCAAATGCCACTACTTAATTTTACGAATTTATTTAACTTCTGACACCAGTTGTTGCGAGCGTGGCGTTAGTTCGTTATTTAAAACACAGTATTTCAGATATCATTAACAAGTTCTTCTTTTATTTAACTTCACTATTTACTTTTATAACATTTACAAACAAATATCAAATCAACTTTTTGTAGTTATCGCTAGAACTGTAGCAACTAAACGGTTGGTGTGCACTTCGATTCGAAATGTCAATTTTGAAAGTTCTTTAAGAATAAAACTACGTTAAACGTTAAAACTACTAAGCGCACCGAGACACAACGCTACCAGACCGTAGAGTAAAATGTGCTGGGGAAATGACAACGCTTCGGTCGCCTGAACGACATGATGTGTGAAAATGTGACATTATGTGGCATTCTGCGTGCATCTGAACGCACGGACTGTCTGAAATAAGGCTCGCTCTCCTGGATGTGAGAAGCGCCGTATTTATACTCTACAAATTATCCTAGAACCTTCCTGAATGTTCCGTTCTCCGAACGCAAAGTTTACTAATGCTTAAGACAGACATGGGGTATCGATATTAGATATTCATATCTAGATATTCCGAATATCTAGATATCAAGGCTCCCCTGACAGACATAAAAGGGGATTGATGTGACAAACCGTACTTGACATTTCAATTCAGTTCACAGTTATTTAAGCGCAACAAATTTGGAAATGAAATGTGAAATATATAAGCTTTAACGCAGGCTAAACGGCAACAATTTAAGGTGTCTCAATTCACAATTTTGTGTATAACAGAGAAAAGTGTGGTCGACGGTTTGTTTAAAAATAACAAAATTGTATGGAATAATGTATTAACTCTGGGGAATTTAATATTTTCCTTTTTTTATTACTTTTTCCGGAAAATATTTGGTTCTTCTTTTTCGCATTTTTGGGTAAGCACAGACACATTTTTGCTTAATTAGACTCATTATCATATTATTGTCAACAACAAGATAACGTTGCACAAGGTAAGAAGTGCCGATGATCAGGGTATACCCAGTAATTTTTGAGGATATTGATAGCTAGATATCTAGTTCATACCCACTAGTTTTTCTGTGTATATTAGGAGTATTTGATGACACACATGGTGTATAGCCGGGATATTCCGAATATCTGGATATCGATACACCATGTCTGTCACTAACCTAAAGTTGTTTCCATTTCCAACAGATGTCGCTTGCCTCACTTTGATGCGCGTAACAATACTAAAAATATTAGAGGAGTTTTTTTTCTGATTTTGTTTCAATAATTATTTGTACTCCTTTGTTATTTAAATTATTGTTTCCTCATAATTGAATAAAATAATACATATTTCTTTCTCACAAGTAATGTATGTAACAAATTGAATTAGGGTGTCTTTTCTCCTCCTTTTCTTATTTTGTTTAATGTCATGCCACCAATAATAAAAATTTTGCTGGTTCTGAGAAATATTTCAAAAATATATTTTGTTTGTTTTTCTTTCTCACTTTTATAAAATTTTGGCGCATCTAAACTAATTTTACCACTTATTAGTTCCTAGTCTATCTAATTGATAAAAATTCACGGCCGTCAGCCAACAAAAACTACAAATGGTTATAGACGGAACAGTAAATTTAAATTAAACAGTACTCACCAGTATGATCTTTATTTGCATATTGTGTTAAATTTTTTCTTTACTAGTTTTGCGGTCCCGAGGAGGCCTACTAGAGTTGCTGCTGTGAGATCTTAACAAATTATCAGAGAAAATTATAGAGATTAATTAATTTGAGCTAATCGTTCTAATGTCAGTGGGACGAGAGTTCCAAGGTATATAGAAGCAAGGTATTCCCGACTCGAACCACGTTCCGCCATTTTTGTTAAAACTCTTTTTCCCTTTTTCTTCATTCACTGAAGTACGTCACAGGGCATCAGCTGTAATGTGTCAAAATTCTTTGCGCTTGTACTGCCACTGTCAGATTTCCTTTTTCTTTTTTATTCATTCACTGAAGTACGTCACAGACTATCATCTGTTTGATCAGCTGTGATATGTCAAAATTTTAATGGGCATACCTTGTTTCTTCTATATACCTTGGAGAGTTCCATGTACGTGCAATGTGGACAAAGTAAGAGTTTTGCCCAACTAATGTGCGGAATCGAGATTTAAGTAGGCTGAAGTGGCGGTGCGAATGCAAGAAACGAGGGTATTCGAGTAAGTACAAGGAGAGCCTTAACAAGTTTGAGCCGCAGTCCGACTGACAATAACCTCCCTGAGAGGCATAACCTAAGACTGACTATACTACAAACTTGAGTGCAGCAGGTTAGTTTGCTGTTAAGGGCAACCCCAAGGCTGGTAACCTTTTCGGAGAAAGCTAATATGTCATTATTCAGCAGTATGGGAGGTAGTTGCCATGTGTTTATAGCTCTACTATAAAAGACCAAGCAAGTCGACTTTTTCGGATTGAGAAAGAGCCATGTAGATTCAGTTCAAGCGGATATTCGAGTTAGATCATTATTAATGCGAGCAATACAGTCCTCATGTAATCCAATAGGTCTAGACAAATAGATCTCACGTCATCAGTGTATATATGCAAATTTGCATCCATTATAACATGCGGAAGATCATTTATAAACAAGGTAAAGAGTAATAGACCCATAGTATGTAGAACCTTGTAAAACTCCAGAATTTATTGGAAGGAAGTCAGATTTAATAATTGCAGTTCGGGAGAAAAATAATTTGTCACATAATTTGTGTAGAAGATTTGTGTGGTCAACGCTGTCGAATGCTTTGGAAAAATCAGGCAGAACTAAAATGGATAGATGATTATTATCTAGCGCGCTTCGAATATCTGTAGTGACTTTCAGTAGAGCAGTCTCGCAGCCATGCAATCTAAAGAGCACGTCATTGCGCTCGACAGAATTGATTATTTGCGAAGCCATCAACCTCTTCAATACTTTCCCTAGGAGGCATAGTATACATATAGGACGAAAATCGCTTGGATCATTAGGAGCAGAGTTTTTTGCCAGTGCTAACACTATAGAATTTTTCCACTTACGAGGAAACTGAGAATACGCAAGACATGAGTTGTATATATATGTATAACAGGAAACTACATATTACTGGAAGGAGAAGTTTTATAAATCTGGGTAGGATACTATCATCACCGGTGACCTCTGATTGACTGGGGGGAAATTCGCACCCCATTGTGCGAATTTCCCTTGCACGCCTAGTAAAAGTGAAATTCGCACCAGAGCGAATTTCACCCTATAGGGGGGAAATTCGCACCGTCATTTTTATTAACTGAAAAAGCACGTACAGCATGAAAACATCGAAAAAATTATCGTGCGAAATTCCACCCTATAGGGGGAAATTCGCACCGATGTAATTTTTTTTACAGAAATCACAAATTTATAAAATTTATAACATAGAGTAAAGGAATATTACAAAATATGATTTTAGAGCTCCGAAGGGAATTCTACACCTTAAACAATGTTCACAAAAACAAAACGTTATCTTGTAAGTAGCTTCAGCTTCAAGTTCAAGCAGTTCAGCTTATAATCGAGAAGATTAACCTGTGTGCGAACTTTACCAGAGCAATTAATATGGTGTGATTTATGGCTTTGCATTTAAAACAGGGTACGAAAGTTACTGGTGAAATATTTGAAAATTCGAGCGATAGCCTTTTACTTTAAACAGGGTGCGAATCTTATACATGCAGTTTTTGGCAGTTCGAGTAATAACCTTCTCTTTTAAACAGGGTACGAATATTGCAGGTACAACTTTTGGCAGTTCGAGTAATAACCTTCTATTTTAAACAGGGTGCGAATATTGCAGGTACTATTTTTG
Organism: Dioctria rufipes; assembly: GCA_963924295.1. Classification (NCBI taxonomy): domain Eukaryota; kingdom Metazoa; phylum Arthropoda; class Insecta; order Diptera; family Asilidae; genus Dioctria; species Dioctria rufipes. The sequence goes on from OZ002742.1 coordinate 70,348,864, forward strand.
GCAGTTTGAGAGATAGCCTTCTATTTTTAAATAAGGTGCGAATTTTACAGGTACAATTTTTGAGCATTCGAGCGATATCCTTTTACTTTAAACAGGGTGGGAGGCTTATACATGCAATCTTTGGCAGTTCTAGTGATAGCCTTGTATTTTAAATACGGTGCGCATTTTACAGAAAGAATTTTTGGCAGTTCGAGAGGTAGGCTTCTACCTTAAACTGGGTGCAATTTTTGGAAGTTCAAGTAATAGCCATCTGCTTTAAACAGGGAGCGAATGTTGTAGGTACAATTTTTGCCAGTTCGAATGATAGCCTTCTACTATAAATAGGGTGCGGATGTTACAGGTGCAATTTTTGAAAATTTGAGCTATAGCCTTTTACTTTAAACAGGGTGCGAATCTTATGCATGCAATTTTTGGCAGTGTGAATGATAGCCTTATATTTTAAATAGGGTGCGAATCTTACACGTGCAATTTTTGGCAGTTTGAGTGATAGCCTTCTATTGGAATGAGATATATTCAAAGGTTAAGAAAGAAAGTTTGCACTCAATTATAATTGATACATATACTAGTGGCAAAAAATGCATCTATAAGATTCGTACCCTGTTTAAAGCAGAAGGCTATTACTCGAGCTACCAAAAATTGCATGTGTAAGATTCGCAACTTGTTTAAAGTAAAAGGCTATCGCTCGAATTTTCAAAAATTGCACCTGTAACATTCGCACCCTATTTATAGTAGAAGGCTATCATTCGAACTGGCAAAAATTGCATGTATAAGATTCGCACCCTGTTTAAAGCAGACGGCTATTACTTGAACTGCCAAAAATTGCATGTGTAAAATTCGCACCGTATTTAAAATATAAGGCTATCACTGGAACTGCCAAAAATTGCATGTATAAGATTCCCACCCTGTTTAAATTAAAAGGCTATCGATAGAATTTTCAAAAATTGCACCTGTAACATTCGCAGCCTGTTTTAAATACAAAGCCATAAATTACACCATAATAATTGCTCTTGTAAAATGCGCACACATGTTAATCTTCTCGATTATAAATTGAACTGCTTGAACTGAAGGTATATTTGCTTACAAGATAGCATTCTGTTAATGTGAGCATTCTTTAAGGTATGTAATTCCCGTCGGATTTCTAAAATCGTGTTTTGTATATTCCTTTACGCTATGTTATAAAATTTATAAATTTGTGATTTCTGTAAAAAAAATTACATCGGTGCGAATTTCCCCCCTATAGGGGGGAAATTCGCACGATCATTTTTTCGATGTTTTTATACTCTACGTGCTTTTTTAGTTAATAAAAATGACGGTGCGAATTTCCCCCCTATAGGGTGAAATTCGCTCGGGTGCGAATTTCCCCTACACGCTCTGGACTGATACTATCGATGGCTTCTAATACCTCGGAAATTGTTACAGATCGGAAGCTGAAGTTCACTGATTCTTCTATTTAAAGGAGCTACATGCGGAACTATTGGAGAGGCCAGCATAGAGGATGGAAACAATTGTTAAGAATGTTTGGATCTTTGCAACACGTTGATTTATCACTACCATGAATACCCTATTTAAGCAGATTAGACCATAGTTTCTTTGGTGTTAGGGAGGGGTCAAGACTCCGACTCTGGGGAGTTTTGAGCTAATTGTAGCGACGGAAAAGATATTCTCTTTCCGCAATCATATTCTTAATTTCGGGGGAGTACCATGCGTCAGCCCTTAAGCGCTTAGTCCGCTCAGGAGCGAATTTATTATGTGAGTAATTTACCAGTGCATAGAATTCTTGTAATTGATCATCTACAGAGTTAAAATTCTTAATAAGTTCCCAGTTAAGCGTTGATCCCTCCTCGAGTAGACGCTCTACATTGATTCTATTGTAATTACGAGACTTAAAAATTTTGGGCTGAATAGTGAAAATTACCTCGTAGGACAGAAAGATAAAGTCATGATCGAAATTATTAAGCGGACTTAGCTGATTGAAGAACAAGACTTTGTTTAAGTCAGAGCTCAAGAATAGATCCAGGAGCGATTAAAGAAAGTACGTTAAGATGGAGTGTTTTAAAAGGTAAATCTTCACAAAATGTTAAATCTTACCACAGTATCGCTTGAGATCTTCCTACAAACTATCAGTTAGATAACGTATGGCACGTCCTTCAGGATTTAGAATGTTCTGTCCTGTCAGTCTTTTCAAGTAAAAGGTAAACTCCGCGTAGCGGTCCAATCTGGACGAAATTTGCCATTCAGCACAGGAACAATTTTCTTTCTTTCTTTCAGGATTACTCTGAACCTTACCTTGGGTGTGGATCTAAGGAGAAAACCGCCTTTTGTACTTAGGTGTGCATTGAAAAATTGAATATGACTACCCTACTGTGGGACTATAGGTATATGGTCGAATTTTGCTTGTCCTTCACTAAACTTTGACTCGCGACAGAAAGACTTTGTCTTTTTGATTTTGGAACTAGAACTTTCTTTCCTTACACACAGTTGTGAAGTCACGCCGCTCTCTAGTAACAGAGCCACATGTTCCGACTTGTATATGTACCCTGATGTTCGCTTGTAATAAAACTCTTAATGAAACGTAGTATGACATCCACCTTCCTTATATTTTTTCCTCTCGTTGAACTTGCCGTCTTTCCCGCTGATCGCCAGATGTCAGCAACATCACGAAGTGAACTCAGCAGCACGATACCGTCTGTACTGCGACTACACCTGTCAGCCAACTGACAATGGATCGTCAAACGAACTTGCAGCATACTGCTGTGTGTGGCAGCGACCATAACAGTTTACTCTTCAGTTGATTTCAACTATAACAGTGAATGGAGCTTCGCATCGGTTAACAGTAGTCTTATTATCATTTTTCCATCGACCTAAACAAAAGGACAATACAAATAACAACACAAATAACAACTATCGTAATATAAAGCAACTGTATCTACACTATATAAATATAAAATTCTGGACTTCATCGGCATCTGTTTGTCTTCTCGGGAGAACCAGATCAATTTCTATGGCTAGCCAGAGGCGTCTATTCTGTTATATGTTGACGAATAGCTGTTCTATTCGTCATTTGGAAAGAAGAGAAGAGAAGAGAAATGGATCTGTTTTTCATAAACAACAATTTTTACGAATTTATACTTGCTTTATCAAATAGAAGAATGTCAAACACTTAAAATGGTTCTGTTTCGTTCCTTTTCTATGAGCACAGTAGTAAATTATGACAACGTTGTCGATTCATAAGATTCATTCGGAACGAGAAAACGAACGCGGCATTAATTTGCTTTAATTTAAGTAAATATATATGGTAGCATTGCTTTGGTTGTTTTATTCGTATTTGGTTGATGTCTCTGATACTAGTCAATTCATCTTTAGAAAATAGATGGTACTAAGCACGCCAAATTGTTCATGTATTTGACACTTATTTGACAATTGTGCTAGGAATTTGAAAATATGCTGCGTAGATGGTATTTCCTATTATATTTATTTTAATTTGTAATTAATCAACAAAATTATGTGTAGTTAAATTGCAGGATAGTTACTAGAATGTCTTATCAAAATTGTTAAGATCGTATATATCATAACCTTTAAAACAAGGAGTCAGTACCAACCTCTGCAAGTTTCGTACATAGTAGCACAAATTTAAAAATTTGTATGGGATTGGAGATTTTAGCTCAAAAACTTGTAAAAACTGGTACAAATTGAAGTTTTTAAATTAAATTCCTGTTAGTATATAGTCTCATTACTTTACATAGATTGTGACTATCTTAGAAAGATTAGGCCTATGTTTAGTAAATAACTTCGTGTTTGTGTTTTTTCATTTTTAGTTGAGCTTTTTATAATTATTTGAGTCTAAAGTCTAGTACGGAGTTCAGGTAAAAAGTGACATTTCCATACAAATTTTACTGCGGTAAAATCCCAAGCAAAAATTTTACTGAGGTCTTTACTAGCTCAGTACGGAGTTCACTGGTGCCATATTTTCTATGATTTGATAGACGGCATTTTGTAAGTCTCCTTTCAATTTACTCACCATTTTAAAGGGCGGAGCATTAAATTGCTGGTAAAACTGACATTTATTTTATTGTTCAAAAAGCGAGTTTATTTAGCTTTTCCCGTGGATTTCCTTGACGCCGATACACACTTAGACCTGCCGCAGAAACAATCTCGTCGTCGATATGATAATTTATATCATTTATAAATAATAATCACTATTTTTAGAAATCGCGTTAAATTTTACCAATACCCGAACTCCATACTAGGGGCTTAAGTACTTGCTTTTTCTCCCGATATTTCACCGACGAGAAATTGTAATATTTCTTTGAAAGTTGTTAAAATACAAAGTAAAATAGTTTGTTTAAGAATTATTTGTAACAAAAATTTAGGAGAGTTAATTCTTGTTAAATTTTCTATTTATTTGAACTGCAAATATTCATTTTTCGTATTAAATCTTTATGGTTTTATCAATCATTCTTCGGTTTTAACGCATGTTGGGTTTCTGTCTTTTACGCTAGATCTAATGTGATCTGTGGTCGAGGTCTAGGCTAATTTTATCTTACTTTCAGTAGAGAGGACTCAAATTTACTTATAGTAAATTCTAATGCCTACAGATTACGCTGGTATATTAATTGAAACTTTTGCTGAGTACTGACACAGTATGTTTATATATAATTATACTGTGGTACTGACTCCTCTTAAATTATGTGAAAAAATGTTCGACAAATTATGCAATTCACAATTCCTTTAAATATTCTAGGTGGGAGGAAGAAAAACGGGAGGATGGCGTTAAATGGGTATTTTTGGAGCATAGAGGCCCTGTTTTTGCTCCTCCATATGAACCCTTGCCTGAAAATGTAAAATTCTACTATGATGGTAAACATATTAAATTGTCCCAGGATGCTGAAGAGGTCGCATGCTTCTATGCAAAAATGTTGAACCATGATTACATTACAAAGAAATCTTTTAATGACAATTTCTTTAAAGACTGGAGGAAGTTAATGACATCAAATGAGAAAGACCAAATTAAAGACTTAAGCAAATGCAATTTTAAAAACATGCACAGTTACTTCGTAGATATATCCGAAAAAAATAAGAACCGTTCCAAGGAAGAGGCGAATGAAAAGTTAATTAAAGAATATGGATTCTGCACAATTGATGGTCGTAAAGAGAGAATTGGTAATTTTAAACTTGAACCACCAGGTTTGTTTAGAGGTCGTGGAAAGCATCCAAAAATGGGTTTAGTAAAGAGGCGTATTGTTCCTGAGGATGTTTCTATTAATTGCTCTAAGGATAGTAACATTGCTGTACCCCCAAAAGGGCATAGGTGGAAGGAGGTTCGCCACGACAATACAGTTACATGGCTAGCATCTTGGGTTGAAAATGTTCAGGGTCAAGTTAAGTATATTATGCTTAATCCAAGCTCAGAACGCAATGGTGAAAAAGATTTTCAAAAATATGAGACTGCCCGAAGACTTGATAAGTACATTGAAAAAATTCGTGCAGCATGTCGTGATGAATGGGAATCGAAAGATATGTGAATTTGCCAACGTGGTGTTGCTCTCTATTTCATTGATAGGTTAGCTTTGAGAGCTGGTAATGAAAAGGATGAGGATCAGGCAGACACGGTTGGTTGTTGTTCGCTTCGTGTGGAACATGTTCAACTTCATAAGGGGCTTAACAGAAAAGAAAATGTGGTTGTGTTTGATTTTCTTGGTAAAGATTTAATTAGATACTATAACGAAGTTGAGGTAGAAGAACGGGTATTCAAAAATTTGGAACTTTTTATGGAAAATAAGAAAGAAGGGGATGCTCTCTTTGACCGGCTAAATACTGGTGTCCTTAATGAACATCTGAGAGAATTAATGGAAGGTAGGAAAAAGAAAAAGTTTTATTTTTTTAATCAATATTAATATCAATTATTTTTCGTTTAGGATTAACTGCAAAAGTATTCCGTACCTACAACGCTTCGATTACGCTCCAAAATCAGTTGGATTTATTAACTGATCCAAATTCATCAATACCTGAAAAACTGTTATCATATATTCGAGCTAATAGGGCTGTTGCAGTTTTATGTAACCATCAACGCTCAGTTCCAAAAAGTCATGCAAAAAGTATGGAAAATTTAAAAGAAAAAATCCGTCAGAAGAGGGATGCTATTGATGATGGCGAAGCTGAACTGAATGTAAGTAAAACATAAGTAATTTTTATTTATTTCGCAATGGTCAAAGAGTTTTTGTCTCATATGTATACATATAAGGGTGCAAACCTAGAGACAGCATAATGAAGGGATATATTAATAGAAAATTTCACGTTAGTTATATTTGATCAATGACAGGTTGTTGGAGGCAAAATGGATTTATTTGAAATTTATTTCGTTCAAGTCATACGCGAAACTTTACAATTCAAAAATATGAATAAGTTATGAAAACTTTAGTCAAGAAAGCTTTAGTAGCAATCGCATAACAGTGAAAAGTCTGGAGGTTATTATTCAGCGTAATATAAAAGATTGTAAATCATAAACCAGTTCGTATTTCACGTAAGCTAGAAAATGCATGCCCCAAACTGTCTAGTAATAAAATAACGTTATTACGAAAGAGCTTAGACTGTTTATGCTCTTGATAAAAAAAAATGTTGAGCTAATACTTTTTTTGTGTTGAAAAAAATATAAACGCACGTATGGTTCACGAATGTGCAGTCAAAGCTTGTGAAAAACATGGAAAGAAGTTATAATTGATCTAAGTTATAATTGATCTAAGACTAACTTTATCAATATCCTAGATTGATGCTCATAAATATAACCGCTTAATGTGTAGATAGGCATTTTTTTTAAATTTACTAGGTTGCTGGCGTTGCTAGTTTTAATTCTATGTTTGGTCAGTCTGTTTTAGTTATTAGTTTGTCTATAACCAGAGTAAACTGGAGAAACATCAAAAATAGATGCAGACTACTGATGGCTGCGGTCCTACAAATCCAGTGGCAATGACGTACCAAGCACAAAACGGTTCGGCAGGATAAAACGATGAATGCTGCCCATCATATGTCTTTCATATAAACAGTACACAAGCTCTGGCAGCTCTGGTAGGTATACATTAGACAATGCGGTTGTCTACCTTGGTCAAGCTTACGTAGCATTGCTTCATGATTTCCTATGAGTTCTCTGCAACACTGGTTGTTTTTGCAGCACTACACAATGCAGTCCATTACTATAATTTAAGACTGCGGTGTCTTGATTATATAAAATGTGTTCCACAAAACAGTATTTCATTATAGTTTTTCATTATTACAAAGTATAAATTACTTTTAATAAGTTCTTTTACACAAAGTCACTAAAAGATCACTGGATTTGTTTTCGTAAATCAGAAATGAAGCGAAATGTCGAACTGAAAAAATAAGACAAAGCCATAGACAAACTAACTACGAGGACTGGAAAAGTAGAACAAAAATCTGCAACGCTTTGCTCGAATATAAAAGCACGATGCCTCGACTTACTGACGCAAACAATGGGTAAGCCAGCCAGGCCTCACTCCAATACAAAATCGACGATACCTTGCCTGATGTAGGGAAGCCCCAAAACCCTCGAGAAATACTTCCCAAGCCATGAAACAAAATCTCTCATTACCACATGAGAGCCCTAAGATAGTTCTAACATTCTAAAATATTTGCAGTATTCTTGTATAAAACTGACAAAAGTTTGATTTGAATAGCTTCTGCGCCCTAAATTACCATTAATATAGAAAAAATATTTTCTGATAATCTTAGCTTACTTTTTTATTGTCCCAACCGTAATTAAATTTTTATATCCTTCCTAACAAAATTATTTAAAGAAATTTATCTTAACCAAATTACTACGATTCCCCGAAAAAAAACTTTCAGCTGAGTAATAATTGCATATTTGAATATGCCGTGGTCCGATGAATTCGAATCAATCTGCCTACAGATTCGGACTACGGCCGCTCATACACTATTGTAACTATTACTCAGCTGAGAGTTATTGAGCGTAAAATGTTAAGGTTACTTTTTAATCAAAACTATTTTATCATTTTGTTAAGAAAGGTATATAGTAAGTGTAGCCTTCCCTGTTTTACGGCTGGAGGGTATCGCGAGAGGATTCTCTCTCTGATCACCGGTACATTGAATTTTGTATGGGTGCGGACCTCATTGAGGTGGATCCATACAGGAATATAAAGCAGACTGATTGGGGGAGATACTATAGGGAACTAGTTTCCACGCTCGCCTCTCCGGCGGAACAAATCAGGAGTATTGCTGCCTTGGAGAAGGTAGTTTGAAGGTCGCAGTCCGCTGTGACTGACGCTTTCGAAGCTTCCTGTCCCATTAGTACGGACATTGGAAGCCGTGGTGGAACGGTAGTCTTAGTGAACTCCGTAAGGTTTCCAGAAGGCTTTGTAATATGGCCAGCAGGACTGGCTTGGAAGAAGACTGGCGGTTCTACCGCAAGACTCAGAGTAACTACAAGAGGCTTGTTAGGAAATCAAAAACACAGGCCTTTGTAGACTTTTGCGAGGAGCTTGACGGCTATCGTGAACCGGTTAGGCTGCTCAAGGCTCTTAGGAGTGACCCGTCGGAAAGGCTTAGTGTTCTGAAAAGGCCAGATGGCTCCTTTACGGCATCGAAGTAGGAAGCCTGTAGACTTCTTCTTTCGACGCATTTCCCAGACTGTAGGCTTGAAGAAGACCTGCAGTTGTGTGGCGAACATCACTTACCTCTCGGCTTTTAAGGCCCCGGGTACAGCGGAATATTCTGCCATTGCTTCTGAAGGCAGAGAGCGGTGTGCTGGCTCTATACGTCGACTCCATTTTCAGGGCATGTATCGCTTTTGGATTTCTCCCTGAGGTATGGAGGAAGGTGAGGGTTGCCTTCGTTCCGAAGCCTGGTAAGGCTTCTTACATTGATCCGAAGAGTTTTCGAACCATAAACCTCTCCTCATTCCTTTTGAAATGCGTGGAGAAGCTTGTGGATGAATATATCAAGGGAGTAGCCCTAAGGACTTCTCCCTTAAATACCTCACAGCACGCTTACCGGAGGGGCAGATCTACGGAGAAGGCTCTTCATTCAATGGTTACGGTCATTGAGCGGGGACTGGATCGTGGATTGTTTACCTTGGGAGCTTTCTGGACATCGAGGGGGCTTTTGGGAGGGCCACTCCGGAGTCGCTATGTGAGACAGCTAGTCGACATGGTGTTGACCGTACTGTAGTGCGATGGATCGACCACATGTTAAGACGATGATACTTAATTGTGGAGGTGGGAGGCCGAACCTCTCTCAGTGTGCTGGTGGAGAGAGGCTGCGCGCAAGGTGGTGTGCTTTCTCCAGTACTCCGGTGTATGTTGGTTGACTCACTCATCACGGTGCTAACGTGAGATTATCATGTGAAGCGTATGCGGATGACAACTCTCTGCTCATTTCCAGGCACAGCATGACTGCTGCCTGTGCCTTCATGCAGCATGGCCTCAATATTTTTGAGGACTGATGCACCCGTCATGATATGACAGGAACCCAACAAAACCCACTTTGGTGCTCTTTTCCAGAAGACGTAAGCTTGGATACTTTGTTCTTCCAAAGCTTTTTGGACACACTGCAACTCTCTCCTCATGTCAATCATCTTGGAGTCTTCCTCAACGCCAAGCTGACATGAGGATTGCACGTAGAGGAAAAAGTTAATGCAGCCACGAGGGTCTTCGCCCAATGCAGGAGAACCTTTGGATGCATATGGGGCATGAGATCGAGGGTCGTGGACTGGATGTACACCTCGATCGTTAGACCCATACTTACATATGCCTACTTAATTTGCCACCCCTGGATCTAGTCATTCAGGCAGATGTCAATAGCGGTGTGTGCAGGCTGCGCTTATGGGGATGTTGGGAGGACGGCTGGACTGGTTCTTTTCATTGCTCTCTGGCGTACGGGCTGGACTTGGAAAACCCTCTGGCTAGTATGCCACGTCATGCGATGGTACCTGAGCTTCCTGGAAGGAAATCGTGGACTGAGGGAGGTGCCTTATCGAACCTTACCCGGTCCTCTATACCGATTGCTCTCTCACTAATGAGGGAGTTGGGGCGGGTTTTTACTTTTCTGAGCCTGATATTGGGATGGAGTACTCACTTGGAACACGCCACTGTCTTCCAGGCTGAAGTCTTCGCCATATCAATGGCAGCGCAGTTAGCCCTTGATATGCAAATCAAGGAGAAGGATATTGCTATGCTGTCAGATAGTCAGGTAGCCTTGATGGCTCTGAATGGCCTTCGGATAATATCTAAGTTACTGGGGGACTGCAGGGCTTCTGTGGATAAGCTGTGCATCCACAACAAGGTGTCCCTTCTGTGGGTTCCTGGTCATATGGGGGTCATGGGAAATGAAAAGGCTGACCTTTTAGCTAGGGTTGGCTCTGATTCTCCGTTCTTCGGACCGGAACCCGCCGTAGGGGTTGCCACCTCGAGTATCGGGTCTCTCATCAAAGCAGATGTTCATAAAAAGCATCAGCAGAGCTGGGCGAACCTAAATACTTGCAGGTATACAAAACTGTTTCTTGATGGGCCCAATGGGAATATCTCCGATTTTCTCCTGGGGCTCGGAAGGAAACAATGCAGAACTGTGGTTGGCATCACCACCGGCCACAGCTCACTTCACGCTCATCTAACAAGGAAGGGAGTTGTTGATAACCCTGAGTGTCTGTCCTGCCTGGAGGGAGAGCCTAAGACAACCGAACACTTTTTGTGTGCATGTCCGGCCTTCGCCCGGAGCAGACTGGGTACTCTAGGGCCTGCCCTTCTATCTATCGATGAGCTATAAAACCTTTCCCACCAATACCTGATGCACATCATTAAGAGGACAGGATGGTTTTGGTTTTGGCCGCTATGGCCTCCGTGCTTGGGATGGGGTCTCCTGTCCACCGGTCTTATATAAAAAAAAAGTGTAGCCTTTGTGAAGATAAGGAGCCAAGCTGAAAATTACTGGAAGAACTATTTTCTTGTGTGGATAGTAAAGGGTTTTCCAATAAGAGGTGTTATTTTAATTAGCCCGCTATTTCGGTAGATGTCACTTTTGGAGCTGTCATTTTTTGACATTTGACAAGTAGAAACTACGCCATTAATAAAAATGGAACGATACACGATTCAACAACGCATTGAAATTATTAAAATTCACTATAAAAATGGTGAAAATGTGGCAGAGACGGTTCGTAAAACTCGAACATTTTTGGGTCGTCGTGAAGCACCTTGTCGGACCGCAATACAGAAATTGGTCGAAAAATTCGAGCTGTCGGGACAAGTTAGTGATGTGAAGAATAAAACCCGTGCACGTCGCTCAAGAACAGCCAAGAATATTGCTGCTGTAGCCGAAAGTGTTGAAGAAAACCCAGGTTTGTCCATTCCTCGTCGTTCTTTGGAATTAGGCACGTCATTACACCGTATTTTGCATAAAGATTTGGGTCTTAAGGCTTATAAAGTTCAGTTAACACAAGAACTCAAGCCGGCCGATCATCAACAACGTCGAGTCTTTGCTGATTGATTAATGATTTTTTATGGCCGGAATTGGATGGTATTGATCTGGACAACGTTTACTTTCAACAAGACGGCGCTACGTGCCATACAAGCAACGAAACCATTGATCTTTTACGGGAAAAGTTTCCGGACCGTGTTATCTCTCGAAGAGGTGATCACAATAGGCCACCGAGATCTTGTGACTTAACACCTTGCGACTTCTTCCTTTGAGGCCACGTGAAAGAGAAGGTCTACGCCAACAGCCCAGCGTCGATTCAAGACCTCAAAGATGGAATTCGTGAGGCTATCGAGGACATAGGGCAGCCACTTTGCGATTTGGTTATGGAAAATTTCATGAAAAGGATATGGTCCTGTAGGCGTGGTCGTGGTGGTCAGTTGGCTGATGTTATTTTCCATTATTAACGGCATACCTTCCTCTTTATAATGAAATAAAGATCCGATCATTTATCTCAAAAAATGCCATTTTTCTTTGAATATCAAAATAACACCTCTTATTGGAGAACCCTGTAGTTTAGGTTTAATGGCGTATAAAATCAATGTCTAATCACTTTTCCATAAGAATCAATATAAAACATTTTAGAGAATTGGACTAGCACGCTCACATCGATTTCTGTTTCATGGCTTCGAAAGTATTTCTCTAGGGTTTTGGATCGAGGTATCGTGATTTTGTATTGGAGCGAGGCATTGCTGGCTTACCCTTTGCTTATGTCAGAGAGTTGAGGCATCGTTTTAGTTCTACTTGCCCAGTCTTTGTAGTTAGTTTGTCTATGGCAAAGCCTTTTTGTCATTTCCCCCGTGCCAACAAGTACAAATGCTTATTTACACGCATACGAATACAAAATAAAGCCTATTGTGATTTGATGTATAATCTAAGATAAAAACTCTAGAAAATTCTTATCGTGTAATTAAGGAAAACTCTAACGACAAGTTAAATTAAATACGAATCGATTTCGAATAACGCGACGTGACGGTTCTTGTATTCTGACTTGTGATATGTGAGCGCATGTACGATACATACAAATATAGGATTGGTAGCGGTTTTACACGTAACAGTTATTTAAATTAAAAATTACTTTCTTTATTTTTTTAGGATTTACGGAAGCAGGCAAAGCGAGGTTCAGTCAAGGAAAAACTAAACGCCGATAAAAAGGCAAAACAACTAGAAAGATTAAAAGATCAACTCAAGAAATTGGAACTACAAGAGACTGATAGGGATGAAAATAAAACAAAATTAAATTATTTGGATCCTAGGATATCGGTTGCTTGGTAAGTTTACTCAAAAAGGGCAAGATTAGAGATGGCGTTGTTTTTTCAATGACATGAAATTTCCAGGTGCAAGAAATATGGAGTGCCAATAGAGAAAATCTTTAAAAAAAAACATCGAGAAAAATTCCTTTGGGCCATTCACATGGCAGATGAAGACTACCGCTTTTAAAGAAAGAGTTTACCTTTTCTTCACTGGGTACTACCCTGAGCTGTACTCCAATAAAAACGTATTAAGAAAACGTTGATGAGATTCAGAGGATTTTTTTAAAAAAAAATTTTTAATGTCTAATTTTTTAAGTATTTAGTGCGCTATTTTCCTTCCCCTTACGTTCATTTTTTTTTTCTCTTTTTAAAAATTTATGACTTTGTTAACGTATTTGAAACATAATTATATGAGATCGATTTGAATACACAGCAAAAACACAAAATTTGCTCGAATTATGTATTCCGGCAATAGTTATAGTTTGAAGAAGGATAGTGTTATTCAACTAGTCTTAAGGTCTCAGTATGTACAAGAATTTAAGATAAAGAACAAAAAAAAACCCTCCTTCTAATAAATTATAATTATGTATGATTTATAACCGGTTTTCTCAATGCGTAAACATTTACTAGTTGTAAGGAATTAGTTCGTTGAACTTGAATATTTACAAAACGTGTGATGGACAGAGTTTCAGATAATGTGATTATATTATTTTATAAATAATAAAAATTTTGAATATAATTTGAGTAAAAATTTAAATCTTTACCTTTTCGGATAAATGTTCCTTTTGTTAAAAGTTTCTTATATGTATTTTTTGTTGTTTTTGGATTAATGCAAAATTTTTATGATTATAGGTACAAAGTATTGAGGGAAAGATTGAAAGAAGATTGTTTTGATATAAAGGCTTTCAGGAAATTTTGATACCGAGAGCAAATGATGGATTTTTGATTTTTGTGTGCCACTGATCAATGATTCATTTTCTTTTTCTAAAATGTCAATAAACGAACTCTTCATCTTACACAATAACAGTTTTCCTTCAACCTCTACTGTATTGAAAGAGCAATCACTCAAGGGAATTAAAATATATTATCAAACTAGTATTCTGAAAGATTTTTAACATCAATTCATATACGAGTTAGAAAAAAAAAACTGGAAAAGATTTCTATTTGAAATTTATGAAATAAGTTTGATTACGTACGAATAGGAATTTTCTATTACTTAAGATGAGGATGGATGATGACTGCAGTGTCCATAAATTTAACGTAAATTTGAATTTACTCCTATTGTTCTGTCGCATAATTAAGAGGTAGTTGCGACAAGGACTGCGATGTACTCTCCGTAGAGAAGGTCACTGGCTTTTTGATGCTTCAGTGAAACACGGGAGTACAAATGTTTAGTTTTTTTTTAAATTTTTTTTATTATTATTGTAGTGGATGTTCTCTTTTTTACTTAGTTACGCTCAGATTAGTGTACACTAAAGATAAATTGGCGTAGTACTCTATTTGCACTTAAATGTAAAGCATTATGTCGTCACAATATCATTTGTGATTAATTTATCTTCTACAGATTGTTAAAACACTTATTCGCACAAAACAAAGAACTATTTTAAGTAAACTTCGGAAAAAAGATGACAACACTAGACTAGACTGCACAATATTGCGATTGAGAAAGAAAATGGATTCTGATTATTGACTGATCTATTGATCAGTTAGCTTGTTTAAAACTTGACTGTTCAAAATTGCAAAGAACTGACTCTTGGAAAGTTTGGATATAAACTCGCTTGAACAATAGACTTCCTTCAGCAAATAGTCTGACTAAAACTTGAAAATAGACTGTTGAAGAATTGAAAAAATAGACTGCCTTCCCTTGGCCAGTACGCTGCTATTTATTTAGGCAGTTTCAATACTCACCAAGAGAAACACGGAAATCCGCGTGGAGGTAATTTACTTCCTCATGTTGAAAATTAAATTAGGCGTTTGGAGCTTTGCAGAAGGTGATGAGGCTGTAGGCTTATTACACTATCTAAAAAAATGGGATGTCTTTTTTTATATAAATTTTTTAGGTGGAATCATATTTATAAAAAAGAAAGAAACAAGAAACGTAATTCATGCATTTATTTTTAGTGACGCACTTTCTAAGTTATGATATCAATTCGCAAGTATTAAAAATAAATAAGAATTTTTCAAACTGTCACAGTTTTCTTAAATAAATACAAAAAACTAAAAGTCATTTGAGAAAGAAAAAAAGTCTAAAAACCTAGGTCCGAAACGTTGCCTTTTCACATCCAAAATGAAGACAAAAACATAAAAGTAGACATCGTTTTTTAATAAAAAAATTTTTGTATTATTTTCTTTAACCGGAGTTTTCCAAGAAGGACTTAAAGAACCCTTATTTTATTTTCCTTTAGGACATTTT
The DNA here is from genome assembly GCA_963924295.1 of Dioctria rufipes. Taxonomy (NCBI): domain Eukaryota; kingdom Metazoa; phylum Arthropoda; class Insecta; order Diptera; family Asilidae; genus Dioctria; species Dioctria rufipes. The sequence continues at coordinate 70,364,026 of OZ002742.1, forward strand.
AATAAATTTACTGGAAGTGGCTCTTCCGTGGGAGTAAATACCAAAATAAATACATATGTTGCAACTGCAAAGTGTACAGTACCCCAGTTTAGAAAGGCTGCAAAGTGAAGTTGTCAAGAGACATGACGAGATTGCAGTATTACAACAGCAAAGTAAATTATCGGAAAAAGAACTTTTTTGTTTATAAGTAAACCATGATTTAAAATAAGTAAGAAAGCTAGAATTGGTTCTAAGACCAATTCTTATGATACCCTCTAGATGAATGCATGTATGTAATTTCGTATGATCACCCATCTGTGCAAGTATGACTTTTGAAGTGGTTTTTCGCATATATTTCTAAAACTGTTCGTCGGAGAGTAAAAATAGTTGTAACCAATTTCATAGGATTTCACATAATGAAGAACTTTTCAGTACATTAAAACCGTCTAGGACTGATCGTTTTCACATTATATGTAAAAATCCAAAATTTTTATATGGCAACACTAAGGGGTGGCCCGATTTAGTCCATTTTCTAAATTGTATTTACTATTGATATAAAAATAGCATATACCAAATTTCAGTTCTCTACTTCGACACTTTCTCAGGCAGTGCCCAAATATATAGTGAAAAACGAAATTTTTATATGGCAACCTGGAAAGGCTTGCCTGCTTGGGAATTACGGGCTCCATGCGATCTACGGCTACTGCGGCTCTTGAGGTCTTACTCAATCTGCCACCCTTGGATATTGTCATTCTGGCAGAGGCCAAAAGGGCTGTGTGCAGATTGCGCTTATGGGGATGTTGGGAGGGTGGCTGGACTGGCTCTTATCATTGCTCTATGGCATATCCGCTGGACTTGGAAAACCCTCTGGCCGGTATGCCGGTATGCGATGGTACCAGAGCTTCGTTTCGGGCGTCGCTTCTCTGTAAGCTTTCCTGCAAGGGAATCGTGGACTGAGGGAGGTGCCTTATCGTGCCTTCCCCGGTCTGCTCTAAAAATCTTCACCGACGGCTCTCTCACTAATGAATGAGCTGGGGGCAGGTGTCTACTTTCCTGAGCCTGATTTTGGAATGGAGTACTCACTTGGAAAACACACCACTGTCTTCCAGGTTGAAGTCTTCGCCATCTCAATGGCAGCGAAGTTTGCCCTTGATATGCAAATAAAGGGGAGATATATCGCTATCCTGTCGGATAGTCAGGCAGCCTTGATGGCTCTGAATGGCCGTCGGATAACGTCTAAGATACTGGGGGACTGCAGGTCGTCAGTGGATAAGTTGTGCATCCACAACAATGTGTCCCTCCTGTGGGTTCCTGGTCACATGGGGATCATGGGGAATGAAAGGGCTGACCTTTTAGCTAGGGCTGGCTCCGATTCTCCATTCCTCGGACCGGAGCCCGTCGTAGGCGTTGCCACCTCAAATATCGGGTGTCTCATCAAAGCGGATATTCATAGGAAACATCAGCAGAGATGGGAGAACCTGAGTGCTTGTAGGTGTACAAAACTGTTTCTTGATGGGCCCAATGGGAATATCTCCGATTTTCTCATGGGGCTCGGAAGGAAACAATGTAGAACCGTGGTTGGCATCATCACCGGCCACAGCTCACTTCACGCTCATCTAACAAGGATGGGAGTTGTTGACAGCCCTGAGTGTCTGTCCTGCATGGAGGGAGAGCCTGAGACAACCGAACACTTTTTGTGTGAGTGTCCGGCCTTCGCCCGGAGCAGACTGGATACTCTAGGGTCTCTTCTTCTAGCTGTGGATGAGCTGAAAAACTTTCTCACCAAGACTTGTTGCGCTTCATTAAGAGGACAGGAAGGTTTTGGTGAATGGGATTCAGGATAGCACAATGGGCCGATGTGGGCTCCGTGCTTGGGTTGGGTATCTCCTGTTCCCCCTGTTTAAAAAAAAAAAAAATGTAGCGCGAAATTTCATCATCTGTATGCAAGTTTTATATTTCACGTTAAGTAGCACTGGATGAAGTGCAAAGAAAAGATCTACAAAAATTCATGCAAATGTATGGGCCTCATTGGGCAATACGGGCGAAAGTAAGCCGGACAATATACTAAATGGTAACTTACATACTATATGAAATTTCAGTTATAATAAATTACTTACACGATTACTTGACCCTCGAAGGAGCTCCCGGGAGGCGAAAGTGTTGGCTTTTCTGTTTTGATCTCCAGAGACAAAAGCCTCTTGCCGTGCTTGGAGATTTTAATCTCTGTCAACCGGAGACCAGAGACCAAAAGTCTCTTACCGTATATCTTTTCCTTTAGGACGGCATCTATGCTGCACCTATGATGCAAGGGATAGGTGCATAGTCAAGAAGTTATTGGTAAAAATCGAAGTATTATATTTGCTTTAGTAAATTTTCATTTAAGATCATTGAGAAAGTTCTAATCTTGGAACAATTTAGACCTATGTTCGACATATTTTAACGGCCAAATCAATTATTTTTGACAAGGTTTTGAAATGAAATGATATCTATAAATTGTAGCACTCATTTATTATAGTAAGTTTTACTTTTGCCTTTATATTAAATTGGCAATTCCACTTTAATATCGACTTACTTATAAGTTCAAAACAAAAATGTAAGGTTTTCTTTTGTAATTATAAAACGCTGGTAAATCTAATTTATTTTTTTTTAATATCTTTTAGAAAATTTTACATTACCTTTTAGATATTTTGTTAATCAGCATTATAAAGTGGAAAAGTACAAAAATCGGGGAAACAAATTATATATAACTAGTTCTTGTTCAGCTAATTTACTTTTATCAATAATTTAACGCTATTCATTTACTTATTATTTATTAACAATAATTAATTCGCTTTATGGTTTTTATTATTCGCAAATTGAAGCAATACGCTTGGGGAAACAACATATTTTATATTATTTGAGCTGTTACTGGATCGGTAAGGAAACCTAATTCCGAAGAGGAAAATTATAGTTTTTTTTGGAAATTTTAAAATTTATAGGATTTTTTTTATAGGAAACTTTTGACGTAATGTTTGACGAAGAAGATCATCAGTTCTTTGCTTTGGCTGCAATTGTATTGAATACTGGTTGTTGATAGGTAGGTATACATATACATATGAATGGCGAGGCCTCAAAGGTTTCAAGGTGTTCACTGAACACCCTGCCTATAATTTATTTTTAAAATAAAATTAGTTTACTTACTTTAAAAATTCATCATAATCTTACTACTTTATTTCCCCGTTCCCACGCTCTACAGCTAATGATTTATAAAATGCAATTTAATTTCAAAAGGAAATTTCTTTCTATATTCACCAAATGTTGAAACTTAAATTTGAGAGCAAGAATTAGAGAAAACGTGTATGTCAATTCATTATACAAAATTTGAGAATGCAGCTGTAAATATGTTTTTAATTTTGTGGAAACGGCTATGAAAATGAATCATCCATGAAAATATAATCATATTTTTGAAATAGAACAGATACGTTCTACAAATTTGTGCGATTCAAATTTTATGTTGTTTTCGATTCCAATGCGGATCTGCCCCAAGTGCTGTGAAAGTGTTCGTTTGTACAAAAAATTACGGTACAGGTCCGGTCTGAATTCGACCTAGTCAGCCATTGAATAAATAACTAATAACGAAGCGGGGTATCGTGCGAATACAGTGTACGTGTGTTAGCATTTCAATGCCTACTTTTCGTCAATTCAACATTCTGACATTTCATAATTTTGAAAAGAAGTTCTCGGATATGAATTCGCGATATTGTGAAAAATAAATAATTAAACATGATTTTTACGTAATAGTAGTGTGAAATAAGTGCGACATATTCTTTTGTAAATGATATTTTGTGTAATAGAGACTACGGAGTCTAAAATTATCATAATGAAGTGCGCTGTGCTGTGCTGCAGGAACGAACGGAGTTATTGTCGTGGGAAAGCATTTTTCAAGTAAGCTTAATAGTTTTACTTATTAATTATATTGTTTTAAACAAAATAAAAGTGAAATATCTATCAAAATAAAGAGCCATGGCAAATGATTTAACATTTTACCAACGCCGGTTTATTTGTTTACAATTGAATTGTCAATTGGTGCCTAAATTATTATTCCAGTCATACAAAGGCAACGCCAAGAAATATTTTCTGAAAATAAGGGGAAGCTAAAAAATTTGTTTATTTTACATAGCAATTTGGATTATAAAAAATGTTCCCCTTCAGAAAGTCAGGATTTCATTACTGCCATGACGAAACAAATACAAATACAGCACACTAATACATTTCGCCCAGTGGCTTAGGTTTTCATCCGATATGCCGTTTCCTTATTTATTCAATGAGTTCACCTTATATTGGAACTGAATTTTCTTGGGCTCAAATTCACCTATACCAGTAGGGTAGCGTGGACTTCTGCCACCCTGTACGAACCCTATATTTGCCGCCCTTACTATTTTCGAAATTAAGCTAAATAAAACGTCTTTCTTATATTAAAATTTGATTCTGAGTGTTTTTTGCAACGCAAACTCTTTAATACATTCGTCAATGTTAATTTGTACCTATTGTTCGATTGCCAAAAAGACTAGATTTTTTTAATCTTAACGTAGAAATTGTAGATCGTAAATAATTTTTAATCAGTTTCAATTTATAGAACTTCTCTCATAACTGTAATTCTTTATGGCAGCTCTGAGGAATATTGTCAGCATTATAAATATATCAGATAACTCTCCTTCAAGTTTGGACTCAAAAATAAACTTTAATAAACCTGGTGGGCCGGAATCAATAAGTAATTTCTTACAGTCTGTTTTAGGTACGAAAGCCCGTAGACGCATGCACTCAAGCTTAAGCTTATCTCTGTTAATATCCTGAGGAGCTTGGTCGAGTTAACATTCCTCATCATCGACGCCTATTAGAAAGGCATATTTTTCGGTCACATTCTGCAGCTACTGGTAGTGGCGGATCTAGCATTGAAATTAGGGGGGAGGGGAGGGCAGGGAGGGTCATTTTTTAAATTAAATTGAGCAAATAACAAGCAAAAAAGCTAGAATTGGTCTAAGACCAATTCTTATGATACCCTAGAGCCCGTATGAAATTTCGTATTGTCACCCTTCTGTGCAAGTTTGATTTTTGAAGTGGTTTTTCGCATATATTTCTAGAACGGTTTGTCGGACAGAAAAACTGATTATAACCAATTTTATAGGATTTCGTATTCTGAAGAAGTTTTTAGTACAATAAAAATGTCTTGGACTGATCGTTTTCGCAGTATACGTAAAAAACCTAAATTTTTATATGGCAACAACAAGAAGGAGTTACCCGATTTAGTCCATTTTTGAAATTTTATTTGTTAGTACAATGAAAACACCATGTACCAAATTTCAGCTCTCTATATTTATGCGTTCTCAGGCAGTATCCAAATATATAATGGAAAACGAAAGTTTTGTAGTTGCCCGATTTATCTCATTTTCGAAATTTTTTACTTTTTTTTTAAAGTCCATGTACAAAATTTCAGCTCTCTAAGTATACGCGTTCTCGAGTATTATGCGTGGGTGTCCAATCCATTTTGCTCTACCATCATTATTTCGAGGTGTTACAAACGGAATGACAAACTTAGTATACACTATAGATTTCATCTAGTAGTGAGGTACTAGAAAGGTTTCCGCATTAAGCGGTGTGGAAGATGTGTCATTTTTTAATATACTTTGTTTTTACAAAAAGAGTTTTTAATAGAATAGTAGTTTAGGATGCAACCTGCAGGAGTAATTCAAATCAACCTTTTCTCATTTTACACACTGGCATATATAATATGGACTGCTCGATATGCTATTTCATGCTGGTAGAATTTTGTGTGTCAAAAATAGTTCTTACGATTGAAAAAACCATTAGCTGGAAGTTGGAAAGTGATTTTAAAAGAAACTTTTCGAATTTCTTTGAGTGTTTTTGAATACATTGCCTTTTATCACTAATTAACGAAAATAATTAATTCAAAAACATTTATTTCGACGAATCCAGTTCTCTCTCAGTTGGCACTTGGCGCTTAGACCAAAAGAGAACGCTATATAGAAGTGAACCTACTTTCTACCGTGTATATCTATGGACGTAGTCAGCCCATATTATATGTACATGTTAGTGGTTATAAGAGCGCTGCAAGTATTTTAGAATGTTAGGAGAGAGGACTAAGTCAGGGCTCTGATGCGGTAGTGGGGGAGTCTGTTTCATGGCTTGGGAAGTGTTTCTCGAGGGTTTTGGATCACCCAAAGTTGGGTTCCTAAACTCAAATTCTGAGAAACATGCATACAATAATATTCATTGAACAAATTTTGATTTTTTTAAGTTTTGGAATAAAATTTTTTTTGAAGCTGAATTATATAAAAAAAAAAAATATATTTTTTCAAATAACTCAATTAACTAAATACTGTTTTCTTCAAATTTAGTGCGGTTATGACCACCTCCCCCCGTATCTGCCACTCTGCTGGAACCTTTCCCGAATTTCAAGAAGATTTCATTGTTCGTTTTAAATCGTTGATTTTATATTGGAGCGAGGCACTTCTGGCTTACCCTTTGGTTACATCATCAATTTGATAAAGGAATCGTCGTTGTTATATTCCAGCGAAGCGTTACTAGTTTTTGTACACAGACTGGGCAAGTAATGATTAGTTTATCAATGACAATGGCCTGATGCTGCGGACAGGAATAGCCACATTGGCTGCTCCCCCCCCCCCCCCCCCCCCCGATCAGTGCCGGCTGGGTCATGGCTCCCTCTGCACCCTGCACGCTACCTTCACATATAAAAGCTAGGACTTAAGTTTAGCATAGCTGATTTTTGAATTAAAATTTTATTTAATAGATAGTCATCCAGTATTGCGCTGCAAAATTATCATTTGATTTTGACACACGCAAATACAAGTAAACAAATCGGATCAACTCTAAAAGCGTTTTTTTTTTACTGGGTCGAATCCAGTTCCAACCTAACGTTACAGCTAATGATATTAATAAATATAGGTGGCTCAGTAGTAAATAGCGCTGTTTAATGAAGTCGAAAAAAGTTCAGAGCAGCTGAGAGCAGATCAGGACAGCTCACCCTAGGTTAACTGTCAAATTAAAAGTAGAGCAGAAAACAAAAGAAAGGAGCAGGAAGCTCTTGAAACACACTTTTCTGAAATTTCCTGAGATCTGTCACTGAAAAAACACGATTCTTTAAATTAATGTATGATTAATATAAAGAAACCATTTTTCACATACAAAAAGACAATTATTATTTAAATTATTCCACTAGAATAGTCCAGAAATTTATTTTTTCCACAAAAAACGAAATTATTTGAATTGTTATCAAAACTGTCAACACAATTAACAGTTGTCAAGTGCCTGCTCTAAGTTACTTCTTTGAAAACGTTAGAGCAAAAAATCTCGCATTAGCTCACTTCAGTTCACTTTAGAAACATAGTTTTGTTCACTTTAGAGCAGTGTTCTGAATTCATGAAACACGGGTTTCTGGTTTTTTCTGATCATTTCTCCTCTAGAGTAACCTAGAGCAGTGCATTAAACAGATCAAGTTATCGATGGATGTACTAACAAAGTAATGTATGAGAATGGCTTGTAGCAAACTTCAATAACTCACTGATCTCGGCTAAATATATCATGGATACGAACCAACATGTTGTTTTTCAATGTACATAGGCAAGAATTCAATTTTATACCCTAGATAAAATTATAGGGTATATTAAGTGTTTCGTTTGTAAAGTATGCAATATGCAACACGCAGTATGCAGTATTTACTTTAGGTTGCGATGTTGTTCAAATTGACGCAGTAGGTCAGCGCCAGTATAAAAAATGTCTACGTCGGAGGAAGAAGCCATAACATTTTTATGCTTATAAGACGCCGTAAGCAGTTGTCATTTATACTTTTACTATAGTCATTTTTTATGTAATCCCACAAGTAATAATTTTTTCCACTACTTACACAAATTTTATATTGAAAGCAATATCTTTAGCCATTTTCCAAAAAAAAAATCGCAAAATGACGAAATAATTTGTTTTCTTGTTTCTTTTTCTTTTTTAAGAAGTAATCGAAAAGCAAAAACATCGAAAGACTTTTCTGTTTAAGTTACTTATCGCTTCAACTTCTCAGTACATACTGCACTAGTAAATACTGCATGCAACAAGCACCGACAGCAGCATGCGATTTCTACTGCGCAATTTTTACTGCTACTTCGTCAATGTGACCGCTTTTCATCGTGTTAAAATAAAATGTATTGCACAACGCAATTTTAGTCGCAATGCAGCAAGTACTACATACTGCGTGCTACATACTGCGTGCTACATACTGCATACTTCATACTTCATCAGTGTGACCACTGCCTTAGAAATAATGATGATAGAGCAGAATGGAATTAACCCACGCATAATATTAAATGTTATTTTAGTTTTTGCATGTCCGCCCGTCCGTCTGCCCAACCGTTCGTCCGTTTTTCTGTCTGTCCGTCCTCTGTCCGTCCGTCCGCCGTCAGTCCGTCCGTCCACCGTCTGTCCGTCCGCCGCCTGTCCGTCCGCACGATAACTCGAGAGCGCGTTCACTTAAAGTGGTGACATTTTGCGCCCGGGCTTTTTAAAAAAAATGTAAATTTACGTTCGAAAAAGAGATCAACCGGGCAACTTCTTCGTAGGGTTTCCATAAAAAAATTTCGTTTTTCACTATATATGTATTTGAACACTGCCTGAAAACGCGTCAACGTAGAGTGCTGAAATTTTGTATAAGGTCTTTTTTTCATAGCAATAGTAAATAAAATTGCAAAAATGGACTAAATCGGGCAACGACTTGGAGTTGCCGTCTAGAAATTTAGTTTTTTTTGGTATACTGTAATTGGTGAAATTTTTTTCTTCAGAATTTCATGCACTATATATACCAATAGCATAGACAAACATAGACAAACTAATAACACACAACGACTGGAATAATAAAACAAAATCTGTAACCCCTCGGTCGAATATAAAATCGACTATGCCTCGACGACGCCTCGGGAGTAAGCCAGCAATGCCTTAGTAAAAAAATGAACGATGCTCCGACCTGGGGCCGGATTCACTAACACGGAGAGTTGTGGAGATTAGAGTTCTTTTGACATTTAACTCTCCACTCGGAATTCTGTAGACTGTAGTTCGGGGAATTTGTACTGAGAATTACTAAATTCTCTATTCCACTCGACAAAACTCTCGGCTGTGTTAGTTGTGGAGAAGTAAGAGGAATATTTCTCAGCTGACAGTATTCGCTGATTTTGTTGTGCTTTGTGAAGGTACCTAGGATTTTCAAATTAAATTATGGGCTCACCGCATATCCTGGCTATGTTTACAAAAACAAATTATGGACATCCTTGCAATACTTACAGGGAAATAAGGATTTTGGTGTCCCAAAGTACCTGCTAAAAATTTTAAATTACTCGAAAATGGTCGTCTTCCAGTCCAGAAGAGATGCTTTAAAAATTTTTAATATGCACGTTAAAGCTTGTAGGTAGGATGAAATTGCATCTACATATTGCGACACTTTTTACGTTTCTCTAACTCCCCAAATATGTTAGAGAATCGCGAATGGAGAGTTGGGAAGTTTTAATCGGAAAAAACGAAAATTCCCATATCCCAAACTCCTTGTTCAAAATCCGCCCACTGATGACAGGAAGGCCTCAATTTTTTCCTAGAAATTTACTGGAAATTTTTTCCTTAGAATTTTTATGCATTATTGGAGGCCGACAATAATGATTGTTTGGGCCACTAACAATTTTTATGAGCATAGACTCGTAGTGAGCAAATAGCATTAATTTTTTTATTTATTTTTCTCGGATGGGAATCGAACCTACACTTGTTAGAATCGATCAATGATGGAGAACAGAAGAGTTTTAAGAACTTTTATTTTTAACGATTCTCAATCAAATCATAAATACAAGAGGAAAAAACAACCGCCTCGTCCGGGGTTTGAAACTGGGAATTTTCGCTTGTCGGGCGACTGCTCTTACCACTGAGCTAACGAGATACATGATTTTCCCTCTTGCATTTATTAATTTGTAATTAGCCTACTAAGCCACGTTTGCTTTCAGCTGGCATTAACCAGTAACGATGAAAGCGCACAAATAAATTGTAAATTATTTTTTTGTAAATCGTAAATTAATTTTTTTGGAAGTTGAAAAGAAGCATTACTTTTAAATTCTTTGTAAGATGAAAAGAGTAATCCTTTTCAGTGGAAGCATTCATTCAATAATTTCAGAATAGTGAACGGAACCATTAAGCATGAATTTTCTGAAAGGTTGGAAGGAACCATTCTATTTAGGTGGTGGAGGTGGAGGGAAGCACTCTTCCTATTTTCACTGAGAGGTAAAGGGAAGAACTTTTCGTCCTTACTTATAAAAGTGCAGAAAATAGACACGTCTTCACTTATTCGAATCTCGGAAGTAAATCAAAATAATCCACTTCTTCTAAAATAAAGCACAAATCAGAATGTTTTCCATCTGCACGCATTTTCCTTCGTTCCTCGTTCTTAGAAAAACAATGAAACTACATATGTGACTCATTTTCGACCTGCACGCACTCCCTCGAAATAGCCTCTGCAAATATAACCGAAACAAATTTCTATTTCTTTTCGATAACAACACAAATAAATATATCTATTCATTACCTCTGCCTTCTCTAAGCATTCCCTGAAAGGTACATAACATGCTCACAAATACGACGCATCAATACATTAAGCCAGCCTTCCTAAACCAGGTAATCGTAAGGCATGTTCATGTGCTCATTACTAATGCATTCCAGGTAATGTTGACAGTAAGCATTAACTAAGTCAGGCATTCCCATTTTTCTCGCTGGGGTAGGCAACTCTGCTGGCAATGCTTCGCGAGTAGTCCCTTCCATGTATGACTTACTAATGGCACTAAAGAGAGTTCATAGGTGATATTTCTTTGTACACGTTTTTAGATGTAAAGTTGTAAGCACCAAAAGTTATTAAGAATTACGAAGATCTATCTACTTTTAAATGGCAACCAAAAATATAGCAGTTTGGGCAGGGTTAGATTGGTTTTTCAACTTATGGTTAACGTTGCGTTTGACGAGTTGGAAAAAATATGCGGTCAGATTGAACGCATTGTCATTTGTGATTCGTCGAATTTGTTTTCAACTTTCTGTTATAAATTAGTTCGCATTTTCCTACTATCTCAATCAAGTTTTCACTAAATTACTTTTTGCATGGATGAAAAAAACTTAAAAAAATCCAGCAGCAGTAGGTACGATCTCCCAAATGGGAGGTTAAATTAATCTCGTTTGCGATGAAAAAAAGAAAATCGCCTAATTTTTGCTTCACGAACGTTTCGTGCGGTGTAATCTAACATTCCCTATACAATAAGCGTACATACGATTTTAAAATTTTTAATCTGACTCCCATTTAAAAAAATACATTCTGATAGAAGTTCTAATTTTTACCACCAAACGACTATCTTTATGTGGTTATCGCCAATTCCAAATTTACGTCGTAATTATCATAATTATTTATTTTTGTTTTGATATAATTTAGCCAGAAATATAAAAAATGCAGCCCCAAAAAATTTGTGCCCCTCACACCGCTCTGCGCTACTGGTTAAACCGCGAACTTCTTTCATTTTTCTTGCATTTTGTTAAAAAAAAAAAAAAATAGTTGATGGAAACCTCAAATATCTATTCATTCACTAAATACAAAATGTTTTAACTAATAAAATACAACTTCATCAGTACAACAATTATTGAACCCTGAATTAGCTACAATATTTACACACGATAAAAATTTATAAATTTTCCTAAGATTACAACAAATTTTCGTTTTCATAAAATGGAAGAATCGGTTAAAATTTACTTCATTAGTCTTATTAAATATAAAAATCATCTTACACGAATTCAATATGATAAATATCAACAATAATACTTAAGAATTTTTTTGTGTTTAAAACAATAAAAAGAAAAATATCTCTGAACTGATTTACATTGATCAGATCATTTAACTGAAGTCCAAAACACTCGAAATATTTTCGTAAAACATTAATATACAATATAAGTGTATTTGAGCAGTATTTAATCACAAAAAATAGTTCTGTCCTTATTTTGGTGTAATAATAATAATAATATTGATTTTAAGCAATTTTGAAAATATTAAATATTTTCGTAAAACTAAAACATAACTCTTCATACAGAACTTCAAAAATTTGGCGTTTATATGTAGCTATAAAACTAATGTGAAGCTCTGAGCGAGATAACAATAAAAAATTTCCCGCTTTGGAAAATACACACTTTTCAAAATTATTAATATTATTTATTATTATTGTTAACAGCATTATATTTACTTTCCACGATAAATTTCTATTATTCTATCCTGGTCAACGTACTCAAAGATATGTGGTGCATCCATTAGGATGCCGACGGTACCAGCTGTTGTTACTATGAAGAAGATATACAATTGAAGACGATCAATCACCATTGCGACATACTTCCAATCTTCACGAGTCTGAAATATTTAGTTATTGGAGAAAAATGATGAATATTAATTATTTCTATAGGCTGCTTTGTACTATATTACAGAAATTTACCTGTATATATAGATCTTCATTTCGTAAATGCTCGGCTATAAATTCGACTGCTTCAGTAGCTTTGCTGGCTTCCGGTGATAAAAGTATGGAATCGGAGCTTTCACTTTCTCTTCGACATGGATCACCCACACCGCCAAGTTCAGCTCCAGTGTTAATTTTTCTATTGATTTTGCAGTTAGGATGATGTAGATCTGATAGTTCCATCACTTCCATTTTGGATTGTTTGGCTCCAATAGCGCTAAAAAATAGGACAAAAAGGACTTTCATTGAAAAGTTAAATATGTAAAGAGTTTTACTACTTATTACTACATAAGTTAAGCAGTTTTTATATGTCAGTCAATGAGTAGACACATATTGAATTCAACGCGATTTATTTTGCTCTAAGTGAGGATTTTACGAAGATCGTTATTCAATGATCTATCTAATTATCTAATAACCAATGGTACTGTCATCATCAAAACTATGGATGGAATTGAAAATAATGGAAAGCAGATCGCTAATGAAAATTAAGAAAAAAGATGAAGAGATATCAGAGCCCTGAGGCACCCCATCATTTGACAGGTGTGTTACAGACGCAACGGAGAGGCATCAAGTGATTTGACTAAAAGAACAGGTTGCCGCACTCTATTAAAGACATTTCATATATATCTAGGACAACGCTTTCAAACTCACAAAAATTGTGGAGAGTACGATTCCAACGTTCTGTGCGAACAGTGAGCAAGTCTCCAGATGAACGTTCAGATCGGAAACCATATTGGCGATCTTTGATGAGCTGATAAGTTTTTAAGATACTTCATTAATTTGGAGTTTCGTGTCCAATCAGGTGGGTAGGCAGATTCGAACTCTGCCCCCCCCCCCTTGGTTGACGCGCGAGTTAAGGAATCAACGCAAAATTGTGCGCAGCTATGAACCTGTATTCTGTGGACTGGTGCAAAGCGCGATCCGACTAGTCATGCGCTTTGCTAAGGACTGCGGACTGAGCATCAATCCACGGAAAACCGACCTATGCCTGTTCCCTCTGAAAAGGAATATCCCCAGTTCGAACCTCCCCTTGATTGGCTCTACGCTTAAAGGACAGGGTGAAATACCTAGGTATTATATTAGACAAAAAGTTAAACATAGGGCTTCGACTACAGCGCATCTCAATCTTGACTGGCTTCATGCGGGGACAAGAGTTTCACATGAATCCATTTACGAGTTTCTGCAGTCTATCGCACCTGGCATCGAGAGGGACAGCGACCACCTCCTCGAGACCATGCTAAAAAGCAATATTGAATCTAGAATCCCATTCAGGGCAGAGTGGGAATCACATTCCATGCTTCAGCCATTGACAAACCCAATTACAATTTATACGGATGATGGCTCTAAGTCTGATGAAGGTACCGGAGCGGATTTTTTTGCGAGGATCCTGAGATTAAATTGGCCATGTACCTTGAAAGCCATGCCCCGGTTTTTCAGGCAGAAGTCAAGGCTATTTATTCTTGAAGCGGGAAGGCACCTCCTTAGCTCAGACACTGAGAACAAGGAGACAGCCCTCTGCTCAGACAGCCAAGCAGCTTTCAAAGCTTTGCCTAAACCCTTTATAACCTCCAAACTATTAATGGAGTACAAAACCACCCTGAACTCTCTTTCTCAGAATAATAAGGTGATAGTGCAGTGGGTGCCAAAACACCTTATCTCAATCATTTAAAACTGGGCTGACCACCAACACAGTACCCAAATCAAACAAATAAGCTCCTAGGACTTAACAAGCCAACCTTGAGAAATCTGATGTCCATCCTCACTGGACACTCCCCTCGCAGGGGTCACCTTCACAGGTTGAGACTTGTTGAGGATGCAGGGGTTGAGGAGAAGAGTCCGGAAAAGTGACCCACATTCTTTCTCACTGTTCGGCACTCTCAGGAATACTTTACAGAATACTTGACTCACACCTCCTGGACGAGTTACACGACGCCGGCAAGGAGGGCTGGGGGCCTATGTTCGGGAGATCCTTCGGGGTCCCAAACCTCTGTTTAATCAATTAATCAAGGGCGGCTTAAAAATTGTTGTTCTTTCGTGCATTTCATTAGAAAATATTATACTTTCTACGGTTTTTATTTTCAAATGATTTCTTTTTTTGTTTTTTATTTCGTTTAAGGAAGAAAATATCCTTTCAGCAGTATACTATGAAGTAAGGATGACAAAATTCACATATATTCGCTGAGGTCTTTGAACATGAATTCTTCGCACATATTAATTTCTTTAGCCAACTTTTTCCAGCCTTTTACTAAATCTCCTTCAAAATATTCATGGATTTTACCTTTTGAAATAATGTGTAAAGACGTCCATTGATCGTTCAGCATTTCTGAGGAGGCTTCTGAGGACATGCTTCTAAAAGGGGAAGAATAGTGGGAAGTTTTACTTTTTGATTTTGTTAGGATCTATATACTCTAGCAGACGCAAATGGCTATATGCTAAATCAAATCGTCCCTTTAACTTGTCACCCATTTTATGTATTACTGAAGAAAATTCTGTTTAATTTCACCAACATCTAATTCGTCTGGGTATTTTTTAATATGTTCCTGAAACTCTAATCCAAAGAACATGTTTGAAAATGGTCGACGAACATTTGAAGCTTTGTAATTAACAGAAAGTTTGACGTTTTCACATTGAATCATATTTAGCAGAATATTCAAACACGTGTGTGTAATCGAAAATCCACAAACATTTATGTAATAAATTAAAGACAAAAATTGTAGTAGATTTTGACCTTTGCGTGGAAGATGTGGAAGAATCGAAATGCTTGAAAACTTGTGGAAGAATGACAACGCTAGTACTGGTGCAATTATCCGGCCAGGGCATCAATCCTTACTATAGCCTATTTGTTGTGCTTGGCAAATAAGTATATCACTTTGATGTCACAATATTATGAATGCAGGTAGGTATGTACGTTGATATGAACACAGGTATGTATGTAGGTATGGATGCAGGTATGTATGTAGGTATGTAGGTCGCTATGTAGGTAGGTATACCACAATACGTTGCAATATGTATACGGTATACCTGAACGGGGCGTTCCTGATTTACGTTTTGGGTTCGTCATCAAGTAGAGCTATATTCGATTTCATATAACCAATTTTTGCAACTTATTTGTCTGCATATGGTTGTATCTTGTATATTCTCCTCAGGAATAGTCTTATTGAAAGGTTTCGCGTGTAGGAGTCGACTATACTGCTGTACTCCTCCGCTACCTTTTGCATGATCTTGATCTTGATCATACGAACTTTGGTTGGACGATCTTGCAACTTTCCAACGTTTCGAATTCTCTAGGACCTTGACTCCAAAATCTGGTCTAAGAGAAACGTTAGTAGAGAGCTTTCAAGACTTGGAATGAAATATCGAGTGATATTCTTGAGGCATTGAATCTCTCGTGTCGAAGTACTAAGTACGGTTTCGTTTTTCTTGAATTAGGTACGATGGACAATTACGCTCTTTTCAAACTATTTTTAGGTAATGCAAAGCATGAATAATTGCTGATACTGATGTGATGAAATGCAAGCTTCTTTCTGAATGTCATTTTAAATTCTATGCGCAATGACACAAGGAACTGCTATCAGTAAATAACCTGCTTGATTACCTATCTGTGCAAACTTATACAGGGTGTCCCGTAAGTCGACGTCAAGCCGGAACCAGGTGATAGACCAAATCGTAACAGTTACCGGAAAAATATTTAAAAAAATCTAAGTCATGTATTTTTCAATTTATAGACATTTCTTTTGTTTTCGGGAAAATGTACACCTTGTGATGGTTTATTAGCTCCTGTTGCTACAAACCGTTACTTTTTTTTCACTTTTATTTTTCTTATGTAATCCCGAATAGTTCTAAGCCAACTGCTCCAGCTTGAAGAAAATGACACATTTTGCCGAACGAACAATATAAAATTAATAATTCGTTGAACTTTAACTGACTGTACTGAAAAAAAATGTACTACGCCAGTCTGGCAAGTAACTTTAAAAGTTGACGCATTTATTAACTATTCTAAAATGGTACAACACTTGCTACATTATTTCTTAGATTACGGAAAAAAAAAATTTTTTAGAAACCCAGTTTCGAAAAATTTCTTTTCACCTACTAAAATTGATTCTAGTGTACCCAAAGCTTGCCTTAATAGCGTAACTTTAAGATTCTAGCTTGAGTGAGACGGAGAGTCATTCCATGGAGTGTGAGTGAGACAGATAGTGACTTAGTGATAGTGCTTATGTAAGCTGTTGCTTTAAATTCTAAGCCAAGCTCACCGAATATTACAAAACCATGAGCTACACCCATACCATGTACAGCGAGTACAAACCCTGCTACATCGGGATTATCAACCTCGGGTTGCGTTTTGCCAAACGATGCTACAAAGACAACGGGAGATCCGCAATTCTTCGAGAGAATTTTGTGGTCGGATGAATCGACATTTAAAAAAGACGGTTACATGAACCTACACAACTTACACGAGTGGCACGTAGAGAATCCGAATTTAATGAGACAAAATAGATCTCAATATCGTTTTAAAATAAACATGTGGACCGGAATTTTAAACGGAAGGGTCATAGGAGCTTTTGAGTTGCCAGAGGTCTTTAATGCTGAAGTTTATTTAGATTTTTTGCAAAACCATTTACCTAATTTACTGGAAGACATGCCACTAAGTATTTACAGAGAGATGTGGTATCAGCAAGACGGCTGCCCAGCGCACTATGCCCTTTCAGTTAGAGAATATCTCAATGAAGAATATCCAAACAGATGGATAGGGCGGTCTGGTACGATCTCGAAGCCAGCCCGTTCACCTGATCTAAATCCATTAGATTTCTTTTACTGGGGAGCAGTAAAAGAGAAAGTTTATAAGAAGTCAATTGAAAATTTAGCAGAGCTTCGGCAAAGAATTACGGAAGCAGTTGAATTTATCAACAACGGAAGAATTGCCCGTCTGATAACCCGATCTTTTTTAAGAAGATGTCGAGCTTGTATTGAAGCTGAAGGAAAGCAGTTTGAACATCTTTTGTAAATAATAAATCTTAGCATCCAAATAATTGGTGTTTAATTTTAAAATTAAGGAAAATTTGTCCTAAATTTAACAAAAAGTTAGCATCTCCAACTTGAAAGCCTCACTATCTGTCTCACTCACACTGTCTCACTCCGTCTTACTCAAGGTAGAATCTTAAAGTTACGCTCTTAAGGCATGCTTTGGGTACACGAGAATCAATTTTAGTAGATGAAAAGAAATTTTTCGAAACTAGGTTTCTTGAAGAAAAATTTTGTTTCCCGTAATCTAAAAAATAATGTAGGAAGTGTTGTACCATTTTAGAATCGTTATTAAATGCGTCAACTTTTAAAGTTACTTGCCAGACTGGCGTAGTACATTTTTTTTTCAGTACAGTCAGTTAAAGTTCAACGAATTATTAATTTTACATTGTTGGTTCGGCAAAATGTGACATTTTCTTCCAAGCTGGAGCAGTTGGCTTAGAACTTAAAGCAACAGGTTACATAAGCACTATTCGGGATTACATAAGAAAAATAAAATTGAAAAAAGTAACGGTTTGTACCAACAGGAGCTAATAAACCATCACAAGGTGTACATTTTCTCGAAAACAAAAGAAATGCCTATAATTTGAAAAATACATGACTTAGATTTTTTTTTTATATTTTTCTGGTAACTGTTACGATTTGGTCTATCACCCGGTTCCGGCTTGACGTCGACTTACGGGCCACCCTTTATATAGGATTAAAAAAAGACATACCTTATATGCTTTGGAATTTCCGTTGGTGATCCATACGATGGATGAGGATGTGATGGCATACTCATTCCGGGCATTTCCATCATCCAACGTAGTCTAGTTTTTCGTGGACGTTTCATTAGTAAAAATGCTGGCAGATAGTGCAGGAATACACTACGAATCCACATTGGCATCCGATGTGTTCTTGGACCTCTAAAATTCCAATTGATTATCACGACGGTGACCAGGATGGACACTGTATTCATAATGAAAGTAAATAACAAATATTTGGCTATAAGTGGCAGCACAAGTGAAGTTGGCGGAAGGATTTTCGATACCAACAACAGGAACACAACCAGTGACAGCAGGATACTAATACCGAGTGTCACCTAAAAAATAATCATAATAAATAATTAGTAAAGTGTCATAAAAGATGATTTAATGGAGACTAAACCTTTTCTCCGGCTTCAGCTGGAAGATAAAATACAAGCACGCAAAGGAATGAAATCAAAACAGTTGGCAATATCAAGTTGACCGTATAAAAAAGAGTTTTCCTTCTGATAATTATATAGAATGTAATATCTGTTTCCGTTGGGTGATTCCCATCTCCTTGATATACGTTCAAATAAGCTGGTACCTCTATAATGTCCCATGTTCCTGACTTCCAATAATCTGATAAATCTACAAAGTTTTTGTTGTTATACAAAGCCAATGAAACTTGATCGCCATTAAAAGTCCATGAGCCAAATTTCATGATACAGGTCTGTTGATCAAATGGAAAGTATGTTACATCTATAGTGCAGGAACTCTGATAGATAGCTGGTGGAACCCAGAGTACTTCTCCGGTTGGATATATTAGAACGTTCGATTTGTATCTGACCTCATAATTGCCATCAGCACTGTAAAAAGTAACAATTAGCCAAACTTCATTAATAATTAACTTTTAATTATTTTTAATTACTTATTGAATAATACGATATCTGGCTTCCAAACTTTGTCAGGTGGTAATCGTAGAACACCAATACCACCATAATCAGCTTCGTCCCATTGTAACTGATAGTCATACCAAACTAAACGAAGCCAAACATTTGACTTCATAATTTGATTTTTCTCGTTCTACAGCAAAAAATTTATGTTATTAAATAGTTGTTATATGAAGACAATTTTAAATTCGATTTTAACACTTACCACATTAATTAATTGTACAAATGCTAAACCAAAACGAACACCTACTTTTTGTGTCATGTTCTGTACTGGCCGAATGAGTTTGTTGTATCCTCTAAAAAGATCTCTAACGAGACGCTCTTCATCTTCAGACGATTTGACTGCAAGAGTTAGAAAAAGATGATTACCTTTTGTATATACTTAGTATAACTAATTCAATATGTATAACAATGGAAATGTATAAGAGTCATGTAAATAATATTTTATCCCTATTTGAGAAGTAGGATGATGATAATTTTTTATGTTGTTGTGGTGATCTTAATTTGCGTAATATTGAATGGCAATGAAATTTAGAGGAATCTCTGTTAATACCAAAAAATGTCACATCTGAAGTAGAATTCTATATTGTAGATAATTTGATAGAGATAGATTTAATTCAATCGATTTCGGTAACAAATATTTTTAGTAAATTTTTAGATCTAATATTTATATGATTTAAAATTCGAAATTTATGAAATTAGTACTCCTTTAAAGCCTATTCATTTTCATCATGCAGCTGTTAATCTTTCCATTTCTGTTTATGTATTTTGTTCTCAATGTTATGAAGTAGTTTTGTTTAAGAAAGAATTTTTTGGGGATTCTTCTTCAGTGTAGATTATTTCCGGTACCCCGAAGAGGTTAAACACAGAGTCTGTGAGGTAGGAGACAACTGGGTTAGTTCTCTCATTTCTTAAAGGGTTTAATAGGTCAAGGACCACGAGTGTTGCCGTGTTACCCGATTTAATACGTGGGTAGGGTCCAAGAAAGTCCATGTACACTCGTTGCCACGGTCTTTCCGAGGTAGCCTGTTCACCCATCAGGGGACGTCGGATTTGGTTAGGAGCTTTGGTAGACTTACAAATAGTACAAGATGTAACATAATCGTAAATTAACTTTCGCATTCTGGGCCAAAAGAAGTAGCGCCTCACGCGCTCCAATGTTTTTTTCACTCCCCCATGAGCTGCATTGGGCACATCATGCTCACGTTGTAGGATTTTTGCAATCACAGGTTGTGGTACCCATAGCTTCCAGCTGGGTATATCGTCAAGGACATTCTTTTCGGCGGGCTCTATCCTAATGTAGACCTTATTGCCTTGCACTCGCATGTTCGGATATTTCTGTGGAGTGTATGTGCTGGGCATCATCGAAATGTTTAGAATTCGCATCAACACAACTATCTATTTCAGTTATATCGCATACTAGCTCTTCATTGATATCGTAGAAAGCTCGAGAAAGGGCGTCGGGTACACTGTTTTGGGTGCCCTTTTGATGCTCAATATTAAAATCGAACGATTGAAGTTTTAAGCTCCAGCGTGCGAGTCTTCCTGACAAATCCTTCTGTGACGTAAGCCACTTTAGGCTAGCGTGATCAGTAATAATTGTAAATCGGAAGCCTTCAATATAGGGCCTAAATTTCTTAACGCTGAGAATCGCAGCCAAATATTCCAATTCTGTCACGCTATAATTTGTTTGCGCCGAATTTAGCTTTTGGGAGACAAACGCAATTGGTTGCTCGTCTCCTTCGGAGGTTAGTTGAAAGAGAACGCTGCCTACACTTGCTTTCCTGGCATCACAGCGGATATAGAATGGACGGCTAAAATCGGGGCTGGTAAGAACTGGAGCTGTTGTTAAGCACATCTTTAATTTATTGAAAGCTAGCTGGGCCTCGGCTGACCACGAGAATATTATTCCTTTTCGAAGGAGGTCCGTAATGGGTGCTGTTATTGAGGCATAGTTGGGGATAAACCGCCTGTACCAGCCTGTCATGTCCAACAACCGTCTAGTTTGCAGCACAGTCGATGGTGCAGGAAATTCAGCAATAGCCGCGACCTTATCTGGATCGGTCCGTATTCCACCCTCACCAATTACATGGCCTAGGTATTTAACTGTTTTCAGTAGGAATTTAGATTTTTCCACGTTTATTGTCAATCCTGCTTTCTGAAGTAGGGCAGCAATAGTGCTTAACATTTTGAGATTATCATCAAATGTAGAGGTAGCTATCAATAGGTCATCCAAGTATACAAACACTTGATGCAGTTGGTGTGGAATGACACGATCCATTAGTCGACACATCGTCTGTGGAGCGTTCCACAGACCGAAAGGCATAACCTTGAATTGATAGAGGGTCGTCCTGGTACCGTGAAAACTGTTTTTTCTTTCGACATCTCTGACAGCGGTATTTGCCAGAAGGCGTCCTTATGATCTATGCTGCGGATGTAACGAGTTTCAGTTAACCTTCCGAGGAGTCCCTCGATATTTGGGAGCGGGTATTGGTCCTTCTTCGTGACACCATTTAGTTTTCGCGAGTTAAGGCACAGCCGAGTAGCACCATTTGATTTTTTTACCAAAACGATGGGGAACTCTACGCACTGTGGCTTTCCTCTATCACATCTAAAGCCAACATATGATCAAGCTCTGCATAGAGCTTCTCGCGAATCGCAGGTGATATTGGAAAGTGCCGCTGTTTGATAGATTGATTCGTCCCAATATCTATAACGTGTTCAATTAAATTTGTTCGTCCTAACCCTGCCTTTATAAATGATGGAAACTCGTGCTTTACTAGTTCTAAGCGCTCCAGCTGCTCGTCGGAGAGGCTATGAAAATTTGAAATCACCTCGGACGCCTCCAGTTCGTTTATGGGAAGTGGCGCAAGCCGAAATGCTTCCCAGAAATCCATGCCTAAGTACATTTTTTGTTATTTCATCACACAACCCATTAATTTTTTGTTTTTCAAATCACCCAATTTCGCTATTTGTGACCTATTGATGAGTCGAACCAAGACTTGAAACTTGTCACCAAAAATTAATGGGTTGTGTGATGAAATAACAAATTAGAACATTTTTTAGCTTTTGCTATATACCGGAGAATCCCCAAAAAAATTCTTCCTAAACAAAATTAAGTTTAACCCGGTAAAAAGTCCAAACGTAATCTTTTTAGTTATGAAGTAGATATTTTTGAATATAATTTTGATAAGACAGATTACTATAATCTTAATAACTATTTGTCAAATTATGAGTGTAATTCGATATATTCTGATGATTTGCATAAAATGTATAACAGGTTCCTAGATGTTATTCATGAAATCCTAAAAAACCATGTTCCTACTAAGAGAATCACATCCAATAAACATCCAAAATGGTTTAACAAAAGTCTTATAAAACTTAAAAATCCAAAAACTAAGGCACAAAAAGCTTTAAAAAAATCTGGTGATAATTCCGATAGAGTAAGATACTCTTAGTTAGGCGAGAATATAAGTTCTTACTTAGATTTATAGTATGTATAATCAATACATATGGTCTATGGAATGCAGTATTAAATCCAATAGCAAGGCATTTTGGTCATTCATAAATACAAAACGTAATTCTACAGCTCTTTCGAAAATGTTCCAATATGAAAACAAAAAGGACTTTAATTTAGAATCTACATAGTTGTGACCTGTTTGCTGAATAATTCGAATCCGTGTACAGTGATGACTCTGCTTATCTTAATGTAATTGATTTTGTGCCTCCGTCTTCTCTTGACATTGTTGTAGTCTTTTTTCCTAACAGCGACGTACTTCAGTACTTAAGAAACTTAAATTCTAGTATCAAGTCTGAAACTGACTTTTTATGCACTTCTGTAATGAAAAATTGCGCTGACACCTTGACACACCCATTAACTTCAATTTTTAATTTATCATTACAAACAGGGATTTTTTTAGATACTTGGAAAATATCCTTCATTACACCGATATTTAAATTTGAGCAAAACGTTGATATAAAAATTTATAGAGATCTATCTGTTATGAAAACAATTCCTAAAATTCTTGATTCGTTGATTAACTCAAAAGTTGCTTTTCTAATCAAAGAAATTATTGCATTTGAACAGCATGGATTTATTTATGGACAATCATGTGTAATTAATTTAACTTTTTTGTCACATTATGCTATTAATGCTATATGCATTGATATTATTTGCACGGATTTCTCTAAAGCATTTGATAAAATTAATATTTCTCTACTTTTATATAAATATAGTATACTTGGATTTCACTCATCTTTTTTAAAGTGGATTGAATTCTATATGAATATGTCAAAATTAGTAAGATCCTGTCCAGAGAGATTAACGCTAATTCCGGCGTGCCTCAAAGTAGCCACTTTAGGTCCTCTGCTCTTCTTGCATTTTATTAACGATATAGTCGGAAGTTTCAAATTTACTAAATGATTGATGTTTGCTGATGACTTGAAATTGTTTTTAAAAGTCAATTCTGTAAATGATTGTGCATTCCTACAATGTGATCTTATGAGTCTCTCTGATTGGTGTTCTGTGAACAATTTTCACTTAAACTTTGGTAAATATAAATCTATGACATTTCATCGTTTATCCAATCCAATAGTTTGTGATGATCTTATAAATAGCAGAACTGTTTCTAGGGTTTTCGAAATTATTGACTTGGGGGTTATGCATAATAATAAATTGAGTTACATTCCACATGTTGAGTTGATTGATAGTTTTTAAATCTCGTATATGCATAGTATTCGTTAAGCGTAATTCTAAAGACTTCAGAGATATTCACACGCTTAAAGTTCTTTACTTCGCTTTGGTGATGTCTATTTTAGAATATGTAAGTGTCGTTTGGTGCCCCTACTACAAAGTTCATATTGATCGTCTTGAATCAATACAGAAAAGCTTCACTAGATTTGCGCTTTACAAATGCGGCTACCGATATGATAACTTACCTTCATATTCTGTAAGATGTTTACTGTTGGGTTTATCTCAATTGGAATTACGACGGGAAGTTAACTGTGCGACTTTTATTAAAGATATTTTGGATTACAGAATTAACTCGTCCGAGTTATTGTCATTGATTAATAGCTATATATATGTTCCAAAAAGGTCAATTTGTTCTAGGTGCTTGCTGTATATTTCTCATCACAGAACGAATTATAATAATTACTAGCCTATTTCCAATTGTTCCTGAATGTTTAATAAATTTTCGTCAATTATTGATATTTCTATGCCAAGAGATAATTTTAAGTCTTGTATTTTCGATAATTATAGGTGTGGTAACTCTTATTAGAATTAATTAATACATTAACTACAGGTCTGTAAGATATTGTAATCTGTAGACAATTAAATTAGAATACATCAACTTAGAAATATTAAAAATTAGAATATTTGCTTTGCATTTAAATTTATTACTTTAAATAAGTTCCGGGATGGTAGATTATGCGAATATCACCTACTAGCTTCTAAAATACTGTAACATTTATAAGTAGGTTTTTTGAATATCTAGCTTTATATATTTAGCAATAAGGAAACTCAAACCTAAACTGAAGTATTTTCCCATCTTAAAAGATAACCTAAAATCCACTGCGCCGGAGCCATACAAAAGGGTTGGTGTTGGAGAAGCGCAAGAGTAGAGCGCTCGAGAAATACTTCCCCAGCGATGAAACAGAATTCTATATGTGTATGTGGCGTGCGAGTCTTATGATACTGGAAAAGTACAAGACATTGAATTTATAGCTGTGTTCTTTTGTGTAGTTCGAGAACTCTCACATACTGGAGAGAACAAATTGTTCTGTGGATTGAAGCGAATTATTTGTACTGTTCGCTTCATTTAAATCTTCTAGTTGTGCTCTTTTGTATCCGCAGAACTGAGCAGAGCAAAGAATACACAAAAGAACGCCTCATACATTTTCATAGAAAGATTTAAATGAAGCGAACAATTTGTTCTCTCCAGTATATGGGAGTTCTAGAACAAGGTATACAAAAGAACACAGCTTATGAAATGTATGAGGCGTTCTTTTGTGTATCTTTTGTTCTGCTCAGAAGAACACAGCTTATATATGCTATGGAGGAAAATAGTCTTGCAGTAATTTTAAGTTTGGCTCCTTTCCTTCACAAAGGCTACACTTGATATATACCTTAATTAACAAAATAATAAAATAGTTTTGATTTAAAAGCAACCTTACCATTTTACGCTCAATAACTCTCAACTGAGTAATAGTTGCAATAGTGTATGTGCGGCAGTACTCCGAATCTGTAGGCAGACTCATTCGATTTCATCAGGCCTCGACACAGCGTCATATACAATTAATACTCAGCTGAGAGTTTCTCTTTGAGGAATCGTAGTCATTTGATTCAGATAAATTTTTTAAAATACTTTTCTTAGGAAAGGTATAAGATTATTATTTCGGTTCGGAAGATAAGAAAGCAAGCTTAACACGTTTCCACCGGTATGTACCACTGGTGGTACACGGAGGCATGTCTTATTGGACGGCATGTACCACTGGTGGTGCAAGGGAAGAAATCAATTTTATGTGTCTTTTTTGTTAATAGACTTGGATGAAACTTTCACACTTTGTATAGAATACTAAAATAGCTCACACATATTTTTTTATTTCCCGCTATCATACCCCACCCCCTGCTAAAGGGGCTAGATATTTCGCGATTTTACGATGAAACGTCATCTTCAAAAAATTACATCACGAGAACGGAACAACCGATTTTCCTAATTCAAATGCCAAATGATGCCTAATGATTTATGTTTTCCATAGAAAAATATAGTAGCACCGAACGAATAAGATTAACTAATATTAGTGTTTAGTGAATTTAAGGTATTCGGTGACTTGAAAAATTCATAAATTAAGTATTTTTGCGTGAGAGGGCCGTAGAGCAATGCCGTTTTTTAGTTAGTTGTATTTCTAGTAGATATTCCGGAGAAAATGATAGGTGAAAAAAAATTTGGCCTTCGGGTTGGTGGGTGGGGGGTTGGACCACTCCAAATTGCGGTTGTCCAAAATGGGGCGTATTGGGTCTCAAATTAAAGAGGAAAGAGAGTGTGATCGAGTGGCGTGGCTCTTTTTTGATCCTGTCAATTTCATGCGGACGTTTTAATCATTAAAAAAGGCTTTTTTGGCACTTGGGGCATATACACCTTCCTTCCTTCATTTTGCCTATATACTGCCAGATCTTTCTTTCGTATGCATTAGCAGTCTATTGTGAACGTATTTTGTTTGGGTGGTAAATTTCACCGACGTGTCGGTTCTTTGCAAACACGATATTAAAATAAAACCATTTTTCTTTCACTCAAAAAGCGGTCATTTTCCACTTTAAAAAGGACTGGTTTCTCTTCTTTTCGAGATATCTTCGAAACTGATTATCGTATTTATTTGAAAACAAATTAGATATATGATTAGGGGACAAAATGTGGATGCGATTTCATACTACAAACATGCTTTAACGTTTATATTTAAAAATTAATTTTATAGAGTCTTGTCTATGATGGAAAACGACCAAATTGAGTTTTTTCGGGTAATCTCAAATTATCTCGGTCCACTAAAGCCGATATTTCTGTGTAAATGTTGGATGGATATCAATAATTGTTTTGTGACAATATAGCTAATATATGCAGCAATACTAGAGAAAAAAACTGAGTTGTAATATATGTAATATATCGTAATGTTATCAAACTATTTTTCCTGATTGCCATGAATACATTAACTAAAATAAAACTAGGAAAGATACTAATGAAGGGTCTATTTTGCCGCGTAGTCTTGTTATCGATGGAGTCAAGTCTTTAGTTGATTTGGGCATTTGTTAGATTTTTCTTCAGATTTAAATATAGATCAAGAAGAAATAAGAAAACATAAAGTTTTAAGTTGTTTGCGAAGATTCGAAACTCAGAATTGTTAACTACTGTTTTATGTGTAGTTTTACCAATAAGATAAAAAGAATGTCGCCTAAGGCAGGATTTACATTATGATGGCATGCATTTGTTCCAGATATTATGAGGGAAATAGGACATTCTATACAGAAATTTATTTATGAGTACCAAGAGAAGCAAATGCCTTCTGCATTTTTTCCACACCTCGTTTTGTCAATTTGTGCTTGCCCGGAAAACCTTATTCCCATAAAAACTTCTCAAACATACAAAGTTTTTATGGATGTTGGAACTAAACCGTTGTTACTGACAACACTAATCTGTCAATTTTGACTACTGGAAAATATTTATTAAATTATCTGTCAAAATGAAAGAAAATAAAAACAACTTTTTAATTTATAATTAAATATATCGTTTAGAAACAGGAAGCAGCGAATCCACAGATTTGTTGCAGTGGTCTTTTTCGACAGTCATTTCAGATAATTTGGAAATAGATATTCCATTTTGACAGTTGACAGTTTGCGATTTTTGCCATAAAATTTTAGTGGGGAGTGTATACGTATCAGGTATTGCAGTGATCGCTTTGGTAGCTTATTGAAATTTAAATGCTGCCGAAGCAATCACTGCAATACCTCACACGTACACTTCCCTATAGTTTTTATAGTAAAAATCGGAACTGTTAAACAGTATAGTGAAAAGGTGCGAGATTTAGTCATAATCTATCCAAAAAAATAAAGCGAACCTCGTCAGTTACAGTTATTAGGAATTTTGACTACCAAACTCCGAATGAAACTTGTCAAAACTCTGCTACTACCTCACTTTACTAGCGGTAGCATTATTTTTAGTTCACGACATTCCTGCTACTCTCGCAAATTAAATATAGGTACGCATTTAATTACTGTATTAGGTTGATCTTTAGACCTCAGTGGTATGACCATGTAGACGTTTATATAAAGGCAGCTCGTCCAACTTATTTGCGGATACATATATCTTTTCTGTATTCTGCCAGATATCTAAAACTATTACTGCCACGCTTTCGTACGTTCGAATTTGAGCGTTCTTACTTCGTGTCAGTTATAAGACTGTGAAATTCCCTTCCTGCTTGCGCTCAACCTGCGGGTTCTTCTGGAGTATTCAGAAGCCTTCTCTTTCAATATTTAGTTTGACCTCATTAACATTTTTTTGATCATTATGTATAACAGTCAATTCTTAGTTTTTCACATAAATTTAATTTTCGTGCACACTAGGCTCTTTGCCCATGTTATACCATCTACTTTTCCTTAGTATATTATATCTTCATTGTATGAGTTGCATATTAATAGATATTATTGTTAACTAGGGGAGTCCGCCGGAGCTGCTCGGCGATAATATAGACGCCTAGATGGGTAGGGATGGATGCTGAAAGGAGTGAGGTGGTCAGAGATGCATAATATCTAAGCTATCATCTAACTCGATCACACGATTCCATAACTTCGTGCCCTCTAACTTTGGATCACTTTTCAGGAATATTTGGTTATAATTTCTTAAAACATTTAGACTGTGTCATTTACTTTTGGTATTGGGGACTGTTGTATCTTCACTACAGAAACAAAGTACAGTTTTCTATACTTAATGTGTTTTATGCAGTATATTTAATAAAAAGTGTTGCTCCAAAGTTGGGCTAGTTGCTCAACTATGGACCATTGACAATTTTTGCACCTGATTTCAAAATTGAAGGACGAGAACAGGGAAATAAATTTTATTTTATTCCGTGTTAATTTTTTTAATAATAAATACATACACATGTACGATTTTAATATAAAATTAAGTTTTAAATATTTAGTGTTTAACATTTGATTTATCTTTTATTTTTGTCACAAAATATCTTCAACTTCAAGGATTTTGAAAATATCTCATGATGATGATATTTTCTGGGTTTTTTTACTTTAAAAATGATATTTTCTCTATTTTGTCATCACGATATGCGACCATTTCCAGAACGTCCCACATTTAGGAAAGCATTGTACATTAGTGCAGTTTTGGTCCATTGTTTGGCACCAACTTCACATTTTTTGAAAATTTCAAAATATCTCGCAAACTAAAAGCGATACTATGTATGGAAAAAATTAATAACTAAAGTCAAGATATCTGAAAAGATAACTATTTGTGTGATATTATGCAATTTCTCGCAGTTACAACTTTATTAACCTTGCTATAATTATAATAATTTTCTATCAAAAACAGCATTTCAAGTTCTACTACACGAACTATTCACTGTGGAATCGAAATCACTACTACCTAAATGCATAGCATGGCACTGGATGCTTGCAAACAAATAGCAATAAGTACAAGATTTTCGATTAAGTACGTGAAACTGAATTTCCATGAAGCCAAAATGGTTACGCTGGTCCATTGTTCGGCACCTGGTCCATCGGTACTTTAGGATTTCAATGTGTGAGTGTGTGTATGTTGTGTGTATACGTTCATATGCGTGGGAGAATGTAGATCTCTACGTCGACGCGTTCTCACGTAGTGCCTAAATATATAGTAAAAAACGAAAATTTTGTGTAGCAACCCTATGAAGAAGTTGCTCGATTCGTCTCATTTTCCAACTTAAATTTTCGTTTTTATAAAATAGGCCCGTGTACAAAATTTCACCTCTCTACGTCGACGCGTGAGGTAGGGTCGAAATATATAGTGAAAAACTAAAGTTTTATATAGCAACATAAAGAAAGGGTTGCCCGATTTGCTCCACTTTTGGATCTGTATTTTAAAGTTTTATGAGAATGCCATGCTCAATATATGAGCTTTCCACGTCGACACCTTCGGCAGCTTCCAAGTAAATAGTGAAAAACCAAGGTTTTCTATGGCAACACCAAAAACGGGTTGTCGATTCCAATTTTCTTTCTCTAAAAACTTTATTCGGACTACTATGAACATTAAAAACAAATTAGATAAATCGGTCAAGCGATTACCAACGAATACAATTCATTTTTACTTATATAGATATGATATATTTTTTATGTGGCAGCACCAAGAAGGGATTGCCGATTCCAATTTTTCTTTCTCTAAAAACCTTATTCGAACTATTATGAACATTAATTTGTTTATTACACACTTTGAAATTTTCCTAATTTTGTACTAACTTTTAGTGGTGCAACTATGTGAGATTAGTTTTATATCTTGATGTACCCCGAATTCGAATTAATGCTTTAATGATTGAAAGAATTTTGCTACAAAGGAATAAAATCAATCAACCAATGATTTTTTTTATGCCCATCGCCGTACAATTTATTTGGTACTTTATGGAATTCTGACGGCAACTTTTTAAAAATAAAACCAGTGGGTAGAAATTCTAGTCCAAAAGTAAGCCTACATACTCTATATACGTCGAGAATCATTTGGTTCAGTTTGACAGGCCCTCTGAACTTCTGGAGTCGAATTGAAACATCTGATGCAAGTACTACGTTGCCTAAAACTCACATTTAAACTGACGTATTTGGAGATAGATTGTGGAGAGGTCTCATATTTTAATCGGAAGCTAGGAAGATAGTCTTGGGGGGAATAACACATACTCCAGGATAGAATCTAATGATATACTTCTGCTGTGATCTATATTATTGTTGTGTGCATGTACCAGCCATTGCTCTTTTGATGCTATCATTATTTTAGTTCTGCTACTACCGTTGCCGCTCCAGCTATGAATTATGCGAGATATGTAATTTGTCCTCAAAAACCAAGAAATGGTCTTCAACTCTGGTAAAATTTGTTCTACTGTATGTTTGCAATGTGTAGAAGGTCACCCAAATCATTACACGTTGATTACAAATATTTATGAAATATCGGTTAATAAAGGGTTCCTTACCCAACTCGCTGAATTGATCGGGCCTTAAACGAAATACTTTAATGACGGTCAGTACATGACAATACCGACGTGAATGAAATTGGATATAGAAAATTCACGCTCTACACTTTGATAATAATAATTTTGTAATGCTTGTGCTAGGTTTAGATTAGTACCCGTAAGCACAGATCGTCATACTTGAAAAGAATAATTAGAGAATAATTTTGAGACTAGGTACATCAAGTTCTAGAGATGTCAGAGCGAACAAGTAGCAATTGCATTAGTCAGAGTCCAATGGAGAGTAACCCTTTTCGACTTATGAACCTCAAGGAAATAAAGTGGAATTAAGTAATAATTTAGTAGGTACTATATTGTGTATATCAAATATATATCTATAATCATACGAATTGTCGTAGATTTGCTATTAAATATCAAGTTGCGAATTACCCACGCAAAATCAATGCTCTGAAACATATATTTATTTAATGAAATTTCTCTTTATTTCGGTTTAAAATATTTTTTTAAGACTAAATAAAAAGTACAGAGAATTTTAAAACTTTTACCTGAATTAAGAGCCAAAGTCAATAGAAAGAGGCTCAAAATCCATGAAAGTGTGCTCATCGTGGAAGCACCTTTAGGTCTTTAAGATAGATTTTGCTTGTCTAGTTCATCATTTCCAGCTGATTGCACTCTTTTGTTTCAACAAATAAACCACAATATTTTGACAAATACACTTTAATTAATTAATATTACGACTTTTCTCAGTAAATAAAAAACACAACGAGTGGTAAGGAAACGCCTAGTCACGCGCGAATGTTTCCTTTTATTTCCACGACAGCATAAAACTTATGAAGTAAAAATGGCAATGGCGCTTAAAGGATAATTTAAAGAAATTTAATTATCGCTGCATTTTAAGCGAATTAATTGCTGTTTACCAATAAATTGAAATGAAAACTACTGACACCAATTCGTGAGCTCCTGAAGAAAGGATAATTGGAAAATCGATTTCTATCGAAAGTAGAGCGCATGTTTGTGTTTTCTTCGTTTTGTGCTAGAATTCGTAGCCGTGATACATTCCTGTTTATCCGAGATAGGAATCTGTGTATGTGTGTGTGTGTAGATATAAAAGGATTTCATTTGATTTTAGGTATAAGAACTGGAAATTTTGGGTTTAGTCTTTGAAATATTATCCAATGTTCAAATTGAAGAAATAATTTATTTATTATTAAAACTACAAAGCCTATCTGACTTTGCAAAATAGTAAAGGGCCGATAATTCTTAATTCTGAAATAAGGACTCAGCGAATTTGTTATGTTGTTTTAATCCAAGTAAAACAAAAGTAATGTAATTATAAAATAAGATGGTATTACTTACCTCTATGTAACGCAAAATCAAAAAATTAGAAAATTTTGCAATTTGTTTTTCAATTTCAACGATTTTCCCGCTAAAAGGCAAGATGAGGATAGCACTTTCTTGCACGATTTCGAGACCTCCGAATGTTACCATTCATTTGATCCTCAAGATCCTCATTTGATATCTCAAAAACGGTTGCATTTAGGTAGGTACGTGTGCATAGTCATATTAAAGATAACATTCCGGGGTCTCTAAATCTTGTAAATAAACTGTATATTTATCATGTATTTTGGCGGGAAAATCGTTAAAATTTGAAAAAAATAGGATGTTTTTTCCAATTTTTAGACTTTGACGTACTACAAAGCACAGATGGTTTGCTATCACCTGAGATAAATCTCGCCTTGATAGGGTGTATATCAAGAAATTTACAAGGTATAAAGTGGAAACAGTACTAAAAATCGTAAACCCCCCTACCGCCCACACCGTGCATTTTCCGGCTCACCTACCATACAATTTATTTCTCGAAATTGAGTGAGTAATCCGGGGTATAAAGGAAGTGCGGTACGTATGGGACAGAGATGGGCGTAGTGCATTAAATTTTCAGTGCATTAATTATTTCATTAGCACTAGAGGCCTCTGTGATAGTTAAAAGCCAGGTTGCAACATCACTAAATGGTTAGTGGTAGTGCAAATTTTTTATCACTATCACTAAACGAATAGTGGTAATGCATAGTCTATTGTATTATCACTAAACGATTAGTGGTAGTGCAGAGTCTATTGCATTATCACTAAACGATTAGTGGTAGTACAGAGTCTATTGCATTATCACTAAACGATTAGTGGTAGTGCAGAGTATATTGCATTATCAGTAAACGATTAGTGGTAGTGCAAATACTTTTCACTATCAATGAGTGATAATGAATTCGTGCATTGGTAGTGCAAACATCTTTCACTAGCACTGAACGACAATTTAATGGTACGCATATGCAGCACTACGCGTAGCTCGTTCGATCAAAATTAGTGTTAATTGTTAATGAATCATCTCCATCTCCGCAAAACAGAAAACTGAACGGAAGGTTTTTTATTCTGTATGTTCGCTCGTTGTTAGTTCAGTGCTAGTGAAAGATGTTTGCACTACCAATGCACGAATTCATTATCACTCATTGATAGTGAAAAGTATTTGCACTACCACTAATCGTTTAGTGATAATGCAATATACTCTGCACTACCACTAATCGTTTAGTGATAATGCAATAGACTCTGCACTACCACTATTCGTTTAGTGATAGTGATAAAAAATTTGCACTACCACTAATCATTTAGTGATAGTGCAACCTATATTTTAACTATCATTAAAATTTAGTGTTGCTGCCATTTTAGTGGTAATGCAAAAACGCCCATCTCTGTATGGGACACCCCGTATAACAAACAAAAATGCTAATAAGATAAATTAAGTGAACCCGGAATAATATCTGTGTTG
The DNA here is from genome assembly GCA_963924295.1 of Dioctria rufipes. Lineage (NCBI taxonomy): Eukaryota > Metazoa > Arthropoda > Insecta > Diptera > Asilidae > Dioctria > Dioctria rufipes. The sequence continues at coordinate 70,397,792 of OZ002742.1, forward strand.
AGTTTATGGGTTCATGGGTTTCGAAGGCTAAAAAAAAGCATATTTACTAATTTTTTTTTTTGTATAATAAATTTATGCAAATTTTAAGCGTATAAAAGAGCAACATTTAATGAATATTTTATAAAATTTTCATTCAAAAATTTCGAAAATTCAGCCGGTGGGACCTGATTTCCAGTTCGCCCACTTTTCTTTCTACGCACCTGTAGATCTTCTTCCTTGCTCTCATCATTTGAACCATAAGAGATCTCATCGTCATCAGTACTAGAATCTGAACTATCTTCTTATCGGAGCACTCGTTTGACTTTCTTTGTTCTAGGTTTCTGGTATTTTTCTTGTTTATCTTTTTCTTTTTCATCTCTTTTCCGTGTACTTTCGGCACCACGTTCTGTTTTTCTTGACTACTCTTCTTTTAAAATATTCCTGGCACAAACGTCCTGAGACAATAGCGCGCAATTTTTCTTGACCCTCTGTTTTTGTTTTGCTCTTCGCTGTTCCTTTCATAGAACAAGTGCCTCTTGAACGGGCTGGGAATTTCTCTGGGAATTTCTGTAGAAATCGAAAACGGTCCTGCTTTAGAAAAATCCGGAACAGACTCATCGATTGCATCAGTGGTGGACATTTCAGTTTGTATATTATATTATCCATATCCTCAAAAATTTGATTTGTGCAGGTGGACGTTTCAGATTGCATATTATTTATATACCCAAGACTCTGATTGGCAGATGTATTGGGGGAAAAAGACATACTGTCAAGTTGTGTTTTCGTGTTCTGCCATAGTTGAAATAGCGACATATCCCTTTTTCTAACTCATTATTTGGATTGCCATTCTTAAATATATTAAGTTTCGTCTGCTCAATCATTTTATTAAGAAAGAAAACCCCTTGTTCTAAAAAATTTTTTTGATCTCTGGTGTTAGCCACAGATGGGTAATTGCTAGGTTCAAAGGGAAGTTTCATAACTACCGGGCTCCAGGGATAAAGTCCACACATTCTGAACCAATTTTTTAGAACACTTGGAATTACGACATCATCAATCACTTCTTTTAAAAGTTTTGGGACCCACTTTTTCTTTAATATAGAGTTCTCCAGATTTGACAACCTCCAAGTATGAACCCTCTTCTTCCATAGCTCTTTTAAAGTTCTAAAAGTCGCAACATCCATCGGCTGAAGGAGATAGTTAGCATTGGGGTAAAGGTTAATGACGATAATTCCACTTTCTTCACAGAACTGGCGTACTTGTAAGCTTAAATGAGACGCGTATCCATCAACAAAAATTATGACAGGCAAACAGATACTTTCTTTTTTTTAACCACGGGTGGAAAATATTTGCCACAAACTTGAAAAATGCTTCGCAGGTCATCCACCCTGAGTCAGTTTTACCCAGGCACCATACTTCAGGGAAATTTTTGACAATTTCCTGCGGAATTCTTTTAACTTATATAAAACTGTTGGGGGGGGGGGAGGACAGCACCTGCAGTACTACCTGTGACCAGGACCATCAGACATTCCTTTTCGTTAGGATTAACTTGCTGATATATCGTTTTGTCCCCCGCTTTCGTCAAAACCTTAGAGCCTTTCGGATTTAAAAAAAAGCTGTTTCATCAGTGTTAAGTATTCTGGTGGGATCCTCTAAAATATCCTCGTTTTCACTCTGAGTATCAACGTATGTCCTTATTTCATTAAACCAATTTAAAAGGTTTACCTTACAAACGACAGCCCTTGTGGTTGTGAAGTTTTGAGACATCCTAACGGAAATTTCAGGGTGATTTTTTATAAAACCTTTAACCCACGACCTTTCTGGACGATCGTTTTTAAATAGGTTGGGTCGGTCCAAGTCTTTAATAATGCGTTGCACACGAAAATCCAATTTTAAATTGCATTTTCTTCTCCTTCGGTCAAAAATCTGGCTGGACTCATTTTTCTGAAAGTAACCAGACAAAATTAACTTCAGCGGGTACATATGTAAAGTTGCAGGTACGGTAAGTACGTCATTCCAAAGTCTTAGCCTTTCTGTTAGCCAATAGCAGATACCTAACTTCCATACCAAGTCACCATTCAGGAACTTCGAAGTTTAAATACTTAGTGACAACATTACCTTTTAATTGGATGTTTGCCTTCAACCTTGTACTTTATGGAGCCGGACATCCTCCACAGCCGTATAATTTCTAAAATTACCCTTCGTAGGAGGCATCTAAAAATTGACAGCGGAATAAAGTAAGTAGTTGAAACTTAGTAATTTAATAATTAACACCCTGTGTCAACTACTGAATAATAGAAAATTACAAGTTTCAATAGTTGATATGGGTGAATTTCGGGCTGTTTGAATTCTTTGTTGCCAATTTTAATAAATAAACCTTTTTTTTAAAGTTTCAAACAACATAAACCAATGCCTTTTTTACCCACAATGATTAAATAATACAAACTTGCAATACTTACATTTTAAACAAGTCCTTAGCGATTTACATAAGAAAATAAGCAAAAACCGTAAGACACGCGCACGGGTTCTTTTAATAGGTTGCCATGACATTCCTCAATAGCTGACTATGCTCAGTGTAGTTGCCACTTCAAACGCTGAAGGGCAACATTATACAGACCTTAGAATATAGAGAGTACAGGAAGTGTGATAAGTCAAATTTGGCGTAGTCAAATTCTGGTTGTATTAGTATCTGTTGCCACTGTAGTGAAAGTTCAGTACAACCGTCTAGTAGAATCAATATAGAGAGCGGGGCAACAAGATACATGGTTGAAAATACTGCAGTTGCTCCCACTGAAAATGCTTTTAGTCGTGCTCTTAGTCGCAGCCACTGCGTCAAGATACCCAGGGTGTTTCTTAGCTGTCACAAACGTAAACAAATCTTCAATAAACAAATATTTCATCGTTTTTGTTATGAATTTTAATTTAATTTAATATAAAAATGTGTGTAAAGTACATAAAATAATATTTTCTATTTGCCTAAAACGAGATTTTCTGCTTGTATTTTCACCAGATTCAAATTGTTGCAATTAGGAAACTTCGTTTGACAGCTGAAAATACATTTGTCTCTTTCTTCAATATAATTCTGACCTACTTCACGATACCCTGAAAAAATCCACGCTCGGGCACACGAATTTTACAGGTATCAACACTTGCTGTTGTCTATATTCTTAGATACAGTCTAATAAAGTTCGATGTATTCCAGCTTTTGGTTTCCTTATTTATGTACTTTTAGTGGGAAAGTGTCAACTACTGGTGCTTTTACCTTATTGCTTATAATTTTATTCATTTTTATTTTTCCTTGCTTCATTTTGATGTTTTGAAGTTTTTTTATTTTCCTAATTTTTTTGAATTTCTTTTTTTAACTTTTCTTTCTGTTTTATTAGTTTTTTTTTCTGAATTATGTCATTTACAAATTATTTTTATGAAATCTATGTACTAGAGCATGCACATATTACTGAGTCATATGTCTCAATTGTGCAAATTAATAAAGGCAATTTATTTATTTATTTAAAATTCATCTAATCTATACAAAGCCCTTCATTCCAACACTAGCAACAATTTACTCAGCTGAAAGCAAAAAACAAAAATTGCTTCGATCTACGTCAGTTTATAAACGAAATTAATGATCAAAAGAAAAATGATTGCAGTCACTGAGAAAGTTTTGTCATTTCATTTCATTGTTTGGAGCTTCGATAAAGTTAGCCAAGTTAAACTTATCGGTTAAAATGAATTGAGTGGCATCACATTTGATTATGTGCCTTGCATATCTGTCATTACTTGTCTGTGCTTTGTAATACAACTTTTACACGGATTGACCATACGAAATTACCCACGGGCAGTCATTAAGGGGTATCGTAAATTGACCTTAGGTCAGTGGCACATCGAAAGACAAAAATGGAAACGCTCAACGGAAAAACTCACTTTTCTACCCTTCAACAGCGAATATTTCCAATTAAATTTATACTAAAGGTAGAAAAATGATTTATTTTTATTTTAATTTTTCATTATTTGCAAGAAATTTTTAATTTTTTACTTTGTTTTTCGAGAAAAGCACTTTTCAATGTTTTCGTTGAATTTTCGTTCAGAAAAACATTGAAATGTAGCTTTCTTAAGAAACAATGTAAGAAATCAAAAATTAAAGAGTAAAAAATTTCTGGCCTTTTAGTATAAGTTTTATTGGAAATATTCGGTGCTGCAGAAAAAAAGTAAGTTTTCGTTTTCGTATTTCGATGTGCCAAAGGTCTTACAATTAGACAAATTCTAGGTTTTTTTCTTGTTTTCGTAATTTTTCGATCGTGAAACTTTTTTTCGTAATTTTTTCATCGTAAATTCATTCGTTCGTAAACCAACTGGACATTTTTCGAATTTGCTTCATGCTTTTTTCCTACATAGTTTAAAATGCATAAACCAGGGGCTGGATTCTGATCAGAAAAAAAATGACAAATGACTTTTTCCGAAAACGCGATTCTTACACCATGACTTCATCCATAAAAAGTGAAATTTAGCGTTAAAATATGACCTATTTTCGAAATGCCGATTCCTAAAAAAACTGGGTGACATGACAAATGACGTTTTTTCATGACAATTTTTGCAACCGAAGTCACTTAGCACTTGCCGCTGTGACTTTTGTCATATTCAAGTGATAGGTATATAAAGGGTTTTCCAATAAGAGGTGTTATTTTGATATTCAAAGGAAAATGCCATTTTTGGAGATAAATGATCGGATCTTTATTTCATTATAAAGAGGAAGGTATGCCGTTAATAATGGAAAATAACATCAGCCAAATGACTACCACGACCACGCCTACAGGACCATATCCTTTTCATGAAATTTTCCATAACCAAATCGCAAAGTGGCTGCCCTATGTCCTCGATAGCCTCACGAATTCCATCTTTGAGGTCTTGAATCGACGCTGGGCTGTTGGCGTAGACCTTCTCTTTCACGTGGCCCCAAAGGAAAAAGTCGCAAGGTGTTAAGTCACAAGATTTCGGTGGCCAATTGTGATCACCTCTTCGAGAGATAACACGGTCCGGAATCTTTTCCCGTAAAAAATCAATGGTGTCGTTGCTTGTATGGCACGTAGCGCAGTCTTGTTGAAAGTAAACGTTGTCCAGATCAATACCATCCTATTCCGGCCATAAAATATCATTAATCATCTGTCGATAGCGCAATCCATTCACCGTAACTGTTGCTCCAGCCTCATTTTCGAAAAAGTAAGGTCCAATGACCTCGCGGGACCATAAACTGCACCAAATAGTCACACTTTGAGGATACAGAGGCTTTTCCGAGCCCCAGATACGACAATTTTGCTTGTTGACGAAGCCATCGAGGTGGAAATGGGCCTCATCACTCAAGATGAGTTTCCGATGGAATTCCGGATCATTTTCATGCCTTTCAAGGACCCAATCAGCAAAACCTCGACGTTGTTGATGATCGGCCGGCTTGAGTTCTTGTGTTAACTGAACTTTATAAGCCTTAAGACCCAAATCTTTATGCAAAATACGGTGTAATGACGTTTGTGGAATGCCTAATTCCAAAGAATGATGAGGAATGGACAAACCTGGGTTTTCTTCAACACTTTTGGCTACAGGAGCAATATTCTCGGCTGTTCTTGAGCGACGTGCACGGGTTTCATTATTCACATCACTAACTTGTCCCGACAGCTCGAATTTTTTACCAATTTCTGTATTGCGGGCCGACAAGGTGCTTCACGACGACCCAAAAATTTTCGAGTTTTATGAACCGTCTCTGCCACATTTTCACCATTTTTATAGTGAATTTTAATATCTTCAATGCGTTGTTGAATCGTGTATCGTTCCATTTTTATTAATGGCGTAGTTTCTACTTGTCAAATGTAAAAAAATGACAGCTCCAAAAGTGAGATCTACCGAAATATCGGGCTAATTAAAATAACACCTCTTATTGGAAAACCCTTTATATTGTCATAGCAACAAGTAATATCAAAGATGTCAAGCATAATAATATTGTATATGTATATGTAAGTATAATAATAATAAGCATTTGTATTTGGTACATTATTATATATTATTTTATTATCAAAAAACCCTCAATTTTAGCAGCAAACCGCAAAAGGACACGTTGCTTTCGTTATAACATTTCGCAGTAAAATATGCACCATTACTTTTTTGTTCGGAATATATTCAATCACTGCGCAATTGTCAAATTGTCACTACTAAAATTTAAGATACAGATCATGTTACCCAACAATCAGAATTCAAATTTATGGCATAGTGACATCATCCTTCCTTCGAAGTCATTTTGTCATTTGTCATTTTAATTTTATCAGAATCCAGCCCCAACCCTGATTTGCCAGATAGCTCGGAACGTTTTTCTGGTTGTTTTAAAGTACAGAAAGCATTAATTTGGCTAGAATGGAATATTGTGCCACATTTATAATTACTCAGGACTCTCGACGTGGACGCAGAGAAATTGCAGGCCCTTCTCCTTTGATTGCTTGTATTTAATTTTTAATTCAATGTGTTAATTTTTTAGTTGTTGTTACTGAACTTCTTCTTAAGAAAATTTGTTGCAACAGAACTTCATTTTTTCCTTGATCAGTCTTCAAAAAATCAATAAAGGGGAATGCCCATTTTAGGCCCGCCACCTCCAGACATGAGAGATGTCTTATGATATTCTGAATTTATTTAATTAATAATGTTTATTTCAATTCAGCGGGGGAAAGCTTGTGAGGGATGGTCAAGTTTGATTTAGTACATTTTGGAAAATTTAGTACAGAATTGAATTCCTTAGGTTCTGAAAAGAAATTTGAGTACCATTCCAATTTTTTTTAAGGCAGGGGACGAGGGATTCCAGATTCCAAGTACGGAGGCCAAAGCGGGTCATTGTGCTATACAGCTAGAAACCCCATCACTAAAACCTTCCAGTCCTCTTAATAAAGGGCATCAGGTGAGGAAGATTTTTCAGTTCATCTGCAGATAGGAAGGCATACCCTAGAGTATCCAGTTAGCTCCAGCCGAATGCACACTCCTATCCTCGGACGCTTAAATAGCTATTTATAGCCATCCTAATACTCACTTTTTTAGTATTCTCCTCTTTCTTATTCGAACTGAAGTACTAGATTTTTCGAACCTTAGATCGTCTCTAAATCGGTAGGGCTATATCCGATCGGAAAACAGGGCTCACTGTTCGCCTCAGCTCATTACCAGCTACAATTCGAAGAAGAAATTTTTTCTCTGCATACTTTTAGGGCAGGGGAAAGGAATCTCCGGCGGGGGAGGGAGGGCAAGCGGTCTTAATACCTCACGTTGTATGTCAAATAAAAGCTCTCGCCGAGTACTATCGGGTGGTGTACTTTTTTCTCGATTCAGAAGACTTTCTCGGGACGTTTTTCTGCCGGAAAACCCATTTTCATGCACTTGGGTAACATACACCTCAGCTACTACTATTAGTGCTCTATTGTGAAAATTTTTCTCATAGAAAGTCATTTTCCACGACTCACTAGCTCCGCGCAATCACGAGAAGCAGAAAGTCGCTCAAGCTACATCCGATCGCCAAATCCTTCCCCCGCTGAATTGAAATAAACATTGTTAATAAAATTTGTTCAGAATATCATAATGCATCGTTTAAAATATCTCTCATGTCTGAAGGAGTCGGGCCTAAAGTGGGCATTCTCCTTTACATATTGAAGTTGATATTGCTGTATTAATCTGTTGAAAGAACAGGCCAGCCTTCAATAAAATGGTTTGTTTTGACTTGATCAAGATTATTGCATAAATCTTATTCCTCTATTAAAATCGTTGTAAAGCGTAAGTTTTTATACGTGAAACGTTTTTTTCGTAAAATGTTTCTTCGTGAAAGTTTTACGTGACATAATAAATTTCACCCCAAATTTGCACATTATAAAACAAAATTTTGTAAGTTCAGTAAAATGCATAATAAAGAAAATTTATTAAAAAAACAAAAAAAAAAAAAACATTGCAAATAAGTGAATTTATTAAAAACTGAGTTTACGAAAAAATTAAGTTACGGAAAAAGTAATTTTACGAATAAATGAGTGAAACCTATTATTTATATTATTTAGTTAAGGACAGAAAAACTAATATTCGTTTAACAATTCGAGGAGGGATTGTGTTTAAGTATTTTTACTATCATATAATTTATTTAGTGATACTATCCATAATAAAATTATTAGTGGCACAAAGTTACTATTACTAGGGCTACTTTGTATCGATTCATAATTTTTGTCAATATTTTATCTGAAATCGCTTGTGACCTTTTAGGCGAGTCAATAGAAATAATTAAATTCCAAAATTTCATATTAATTCAAAAAGTTTTTAAACTTTTATGGAATATTGGGTGAGATAAAATAACAATAAACTTAATTCTGCAACTATCGCCGAGGTTTGGAAAATGCGAGAACTCAGATTAGATCTTAAAATTGAATGTATTGACAATATTTCAAAATTATATTATTCCGTTTGACTTTAAATGTTTGAAGTCTTTGTAATGAGACATTTCTTGTGTATATTACTGAGAAAGATAAAATTATTTATTACTTTTTTGTGCAAATTATTTATAGAAGTTATTTACTTTAAAAGTTTTTTAATAAAATTTACTTTTTACATTTTAGTCAATTTTGTTAAAAACTCAGACAACATCTACGTTCTCTTGCAAAAGTTGCGGCTTAATTGTTTTTTCTCTGCGGTAAGTAGTTTAGAAGATTATCGCACTTTAATGTAAGTATTTCCATGTAAAAATTTTTACATGAAAAAACTAAAAAAAAAAATAATTTCACGTCAAAACTCATATTACGGTTAAATATAGTAAATTGAAATGTTCCCATGAAATATGTAAAATATTATGCTAAAGGGTTTAAAAGGAAAATCATAACACCAACCTACACTCCCTCTGTACATAGATTCGAAAATAAAATACGGTGAATGGTTTTACTCCAAACAAAGTAATAAGTTTACTACATCAAATTTGAATTATTCTCTTTTAATGTACTCTCCTTGACTAGCGACGCACTTATTAAAATATTGTTTCGGTGATTGGAAGCATTTCTGGAAGGCTTCTTCCGGAAGGGCCTTCAGCTGCTCTGTCGTCGCCATCTAAATGTCGACAAAGGTGTCAAAGCGTTTTTCTTTTAGTGCAGTCTTTATTTTTGGGAAGAGCCATAAGTCGCATGGTGTTAAGTTCGGAGAGTACGGTGCATGCGAATCTATGTTACCAGAATTTGAAAATAAAGTTTCCTGATATGAGTACGGAACTATGCATTTTTCGATCTGGTTTTCCAAAATATATTTTTAAACATTCTTTAATTATTAAATTATATACCATTAATATATGTTGCATAAAAAGAATTTATTAAAATAAGTATAAATCTTCATTTCGGTAATAAAAAATAAAAATGAAAGCAATTTACATAAAAAAAATAAATAAATAAATAAATAAAATAAATAAAGATATATGAAAACATATAGTAACATAGAGAATTGGAAGGTTTTTACTTTGATGTGACTACCGCCGAGTCGATATTTTTCATTCTTGAATTTAAAAAAATACTATGTGTATCACACAAATCAAAACATCAAAAAGGATTCGCATAACATTAATATATTTATGTACATATTAGCATTCATTTTTAAATACAATGTGTATTTTCGAAACTTGATCAAATGAAGTGTGCGGATACTAGACACCTAGACAAATGAAAAATTGTATTGCAAGGGGGTGTCACATCAACCGTTTAGGAGTTACAGGGTGATTAAGAAAAAAAGCTAGATATTCACATAACACCCCGTATTTTAAAAATTACAGGGCGTATGGTCACAGTTATCATCATTGTATGCAGAACTTCATGGTCCCAGCCTCATACCCATTTCCCATCAAGAATTATGGTTGTCTAAACTAAAAATTTCGGATTCTTTGACCTTTATTTTAATTTAACTTCTATTATTTTTGCAAAAACGTCGTTAACATAAGTTTTTTTTTATAAAAACTGTAAACTGTAGACTTTCCTCTTTAATTTGACCTATTACACCCTATGTGTTAAGTGTAGCCCTTTAAGAGTTATTAGTTCTTAAACTATTCTCAAACCTATTTTCAAACTTTGTTTTAACTGTGACCATACGCCCTGTAGTTCTTAAAATACAGGGTGTTATGTGAAAACCTAGCTTTTTTTCGTAATCACCCTGTAACTCCCAAACGGTTGATGTGGAATCTGCTCTGCAATACAATTTTTTGTTTACTATGTGTCTAGTATCCGCATATTTCATTTGATCAAGTTTCGAAAATACTTTGTATATATCTTCGGTGGGTTTAAAATTGATACACTTCGTTCGTTAATACCTTCTGTAAAGAAAATTTATACATTCAACGAGTCCGTATTAGAATAACTTTGAAAAACTTCTTTCACAATCTGCATTAGAATGAATAAAACAGAAAATATCTAATGAATATTCCGAAAGATTTTTGAAGTCTGGATAGTTAGTTTCATCTGGCGATATATATGAGCTAGTTTGTTCTTTAGGCAAGCTATATGCAGTAATTGCTAGATAGACTTTGGTGCAAATTTCGAAAAGTTGGATATCCCTCGCTTGTTCTATAACCAATAGCAGTCAAAAGTGATAGAATATAAATTTGTGATAATACTGGGTTTTCAAAAGCAAAATATCTTCTTAATATTACTGCAGCTTACAGGATAGACATTTTTACAATTTTTTTTCAAGTTCCTTTTTTCTAGTTTTATAGTTCTCTATTCTAGACGAGTCAATATATTGTAATTGGTTAATAGCTTTGATAGGAAGAAAAAATATTTTGTTCCATAAAGTGTGTTCAGAATTGTTCGGATCCATAATATAGATCCCTGGTGTGCGAACATATGTAGGACATGTAGCATTGAAGGAGCTTTTTGTAAATACGACAATTTCCCATATACTTCACTTTGCTAGATTAAAAACATGGATTTATGTTATTAAATTTTGGTAATATCTAATCCAAGAATAAGAAGTAACACTTAAAAAATTGATAACAAAAATTTTCAAGCAGTTCTTCGGTATTCATTGCATTTTCATAAACACATTCCATCTGTAAAAAAATGTAATAAAGCTGGACAATTTTCCAGGAATCTATTTACTACGACGGGTCTTAATCACAGCTAGCGTATTTGAGGTCGATACAATAGATCGAATATAGCCTAGCTCTTGCTACTTTTCAAATAATTATAAGTTCGTTTAGTAAGACTTTCGCATTTATCGGGTAAAAAGCTGAACTGACACATAATTGTAAAGATGGCATATACATATGTACATTTGAAAATTTGGTTGCCTGGACAGAGTTCTGTAGAGTTGAAATAGAATGAAATGTGCGCTCATATTATAAATTTATAGCCCTCACCTCCTATTTTCGAAAGGAATATTGTTACGAGTAAATAGATTAATTAGAAAATCAAAATATGTTTTGTTTGCTGTAACATTATCTTCTCGAATAGGAACTTCTACATACTAAAAAAAATTTGTTTTCACGGCTTTAGTTTTTAATTCAAATATGTAAGTTGACTATACCGTACAGCCTTTTTCATTGAAATAGCCGTGGTCTCATTAATTAGAATAGTAAATTTTGTTGACTGTAATCTGGAATTATTACTCCGTATAATTTGTTGTTGTTCGAAACCCATGATGGGCGACAGATACGGTAAACAAGACCTCACTCTTCTTACTCAGGAAGCCGAATCAGGCTATCAGACAGATAAAATCAAATGGATATAGCCTCAGTAGTTGCTGCTATAAAAATACATTCACCTTGTCTTTTTTAATCACACCTCATATATTCATTCGCGCTTACTACCTTAAGAAAACTGTTCCTAAAATTTCACATTTTCTTCACGAACGTCACCCATACGCACAAAGTTATTTAGTCAAGGGTAAGTGAGTGGATAAAAATTGTTTAAAAAAGAGTCGAGAAATGCTGCAAAATAGTAGTGCAATTCTTTTCTTGGCTGTCGATTTGCAAAAACAAAAAAACAAAAAAATCAAAGGTTTCGAAATTCGGTTGAAAACGTTTCCCAGCAGGAAATGTGGTCAACGACTACGAAGTCAACAATGCTTCATTGTTGACGGTTTACTCTATGGTTCAACATTATATACCAAATGAGCATGTATAGTTGAAATATTTTAAATGTGTATGTATTGTTGACACATCAAAGACTTGTCAACGATGAAATAGCGTTGACATTGCAGAAATGAGTCATAATTTGAGGCAACAATTTGTAACTACTATAGTAGTAAAGTCAACGTTGAGTCATGTCAGAAAGATATAAAAATGAAATAAAATACTATAATAAATTCATATAAAAAAAAATTAAAGAATCATCATTTAAATATAATAATTGGGCGTTACAAGATACATTTTTTCGGTTACATACATAATATGTATTTTCGTTTATTTTCCGATCTCCAAAGCACTTAAATTTACTGATGTGATGTCAACGGGATGTCATACAATTTTTTGTCATTGTGGTGTCATGGGTTAGCTTGTCAACGTTGTGTCTTTTGCCGGTTGTCATTGTTTCGTCATGTATTACATTTCGTCATGTATTACATTTTGTCAATTATGACAAGTATATGACAAAGGATTGATGACTTCAACGTTGAAAAACTGTGCCACTCTCTTAAAACTAGTCATAAGATAAGTCAACGATACAAAATATCGTTGACTCCTCGATGACTCAACGAAACTTTTTCCTGCTGGGTTGGATTGTTGTTTATAACAATTCGGTAAGATTAGAACCTTAGGCAAGGTTCGCAATTTTATTAACGATTGGCGTATTTGTTAAGAGACTTCGAACTAAATCTTGCGATCCAGAAGCAAAAAAATAAAACTCAACAGAATTATAAACTATTCTCAACTATGCTATCCATTAACAGCCGTTGCCGTTTTCCGGTTTGAGATACGGGTAACAATACAGGGAATAGAGACATTGCAGAGTACAATCAATAGAGGAAAGCTGGATTTTCACATGAACTTTCCTTTCATCGATACATGTGCCGTTAAGAATGTTATGCGGGGTCAAAGGTCACAAAAAACGGTTTTGCACGAAAATCTAGTTTACAGTGACTTTTATCGAAAAAATAGTGGGTATCAAATTTGTAGCTTAGAATATTGCCTACAAAAAACATGGTATTACTTCTTTTTGTAAAACTAACGTTTTTCCAGAAAATTTATTTTCGATTAAAATTTTTTTATTTTAATAACAACTATTATTATAAAATGGTTATGTAATTAATTTTTTATTGATCAGAGCTATTATAGTTCTTCTTCTGATTCCATTTCAATTTCCATCTCCATCTTTTCATTATCTTCTTCATCTTCTTCCGTTTCCAGTATTTTAATAGTTTCAGTCAAGAAACGCAATGGATCTACATCTTCTGTAGGCATTATTAACGTCATTATACGTATCATGTGAAACATTTAAAAAATCCTGACCGTGGAGATTACCACAAACTGGTGAGCAGTATAACCCAACTTTTCTCAACCACAATTCAACGTACATCCCTTGGTGCACTTATAAAAAAAAACGTTTAGTAGGCTATCAGGAGCGGGTGGAAGAAGAGTTTTAACTGGATCCAAAATTTTATACTGCAATGTCCATCCCCAGTGTAGAGGGTTAAGGTCGATGCCAAGGCATACTTGCACTTGGTAGTAAGCACGACATAAGCCGCGCAGCACTAGATGTTGGCTGAAGAGAAAATAATTCTACAGGTTTTTAAGTTATGTTAATTTTTAAAATTATTTCTTCTAAAAAATAGGTCGGTGAACTTGGAATTACGTCATGCATATTCTCGAACATCATTTTGCAAGGAGAAGGATAATTTACATTATTTACTACTACCAATGTAATGTCTTCCCGAATAATAGCTTCAACTGTTTTTAAAATTCGAACTCGTTCTTCTGCTTCATTAAGTTTTCTGTTGTCATGCTATGATTTTTGTAAAATATCATATTAGGCTTCGGTGAAACAAATAATAGTTAAAGAGGTACTTTTTTGTGTAATAATTATTATTTTCCCATACTTTGTAATAAGTTTACTCTCATCTGGAATATAATCTTTTCACATATTTTTTAATTCGTTTAAAATGAACTGACATTCATAATTATTTTCAATAAATGAACATATTTCTTCCATCGTCAATGATACTTTACTATCTTCAGGACAACCAATCACCCGTGTAGGCATCATAAAATGTTTAAAACATCTCATATCAAGCCTCAGCAGCGACCAGCTCATTTTCGTAAATATTTCATCGTATAGCGGCATTAGCGGTGTCATCATTACGCTTTTATGTTATCTCAACAACGGATTTCTTAAAGGAAGCGTCGAGATACATTGGACTTTATAGCAAATATTTATCCTTCTTTTCCTTCCTTTCTCCTCATCGGCTTCTTCACCTCGACCGCAAAAAGATTTTTAAACGATAAACGCGGTTCACTGAAACGCATTCTGCTGTAAGGTGGACTGGTAAATGTCGATGTGCTTGCTTCATCTTGCCGTCTCTTTGATTCAAATATGCTTGACGACTACAGCGAATAATCTTTACGACACTCTACATGTATTATCACAGAGTTAGCATTACGTAAGCATTCACCTTTTCCATCCTTTGTCAACTCTACGTTCCTTAACAACAGTTCTACCTTCCAGCAAAGACTTATCACAAATAAAACAAACCTCTCTATAAGTTTGACTTCTTTCTTACTTAAAACCCTAGAACGCACCTGCGAGTGGGAGCTGAAACGCTCCTTCCCCAAAAGCAGACTATCACAACATCAACATGCGTACTTAAAGGGAAAGTCTGTTGAGACGATCCTCCACGAGGTGATTCACTCAACCGAAAAGGGCTTCCTCTTTAAATAATCTACGCTAGCTATTTTCATCGATGTAGAAGGCACTTTAATAATGTTCTTCTGCATCAGTTCACGAAAATTCTAACAAAACATGGAGTGAACTGATCTCTAAAAAATTGGATTGCACACATGTTGTATAATAGGATTGTCTTTGCTGATCTGGGCGGTTCATAGGGGCATCCCTCAAGGTGGTATCCTATCACCTCTTTTATGGGTGCTCATCATGGACGATCTCTTGCTAATACTCACCCGGATGGCATACAAAGCTATGAACCTGTATTCTGTGGACTGTTACAAAACGTGATCCGACTAGTCATGTGCTGGGCTACGGACTGCAGACTGAGCTTCAATCCACGGAAAACTGATCTACGCCTTTTGACCATGACAAGGAGTATACCCAATTTAAACCTACCCTCGATTAGCTCCACGCGTTTGGAGTTAAAGGACAGGGTGAAAGACTTGGGTATTATATTAGATAAAAAGTTAAACTGGAAATTACACCACGAAGACAGAGCGAACAAAGTTCTTAGAGTTTTCGCAATGTTCCGCAGAGCGGTAGGGAAGAAGTGGGGACTCAAACCGCGAATGAACTTATGGATATAGCGTCATTCGACCCATGTTAAGCTACGGTTCGGCGCATAGCCGGACTGGCAGTACGGGCGAACGGGCGCTACACCGATGGCCCGGTGGTCTCCACGTTAACGCGACCACACATATTAACCACGTACCTTAGGCGAATGTTGCGACTGCGATCGGAGGGGAGCTATGAAATTGTATTCAAATTGAAAAAGTACCTCAAAGTAACCTAAAAGCCTATTATAATGAAGCTAATTGGCCCACGACAACGATACCATTTGAGCAGAGGAGAGCTATGAGTTAAAAATACTCAGAATTGTCCCACAACTTATAAACACTGCATCATATCATTTTTAATTCGAAAAAATCATGGAAAATGTGGTTTTTATCAGGAGGACTCAACAAGGCTTTCAAAGGTTTGCTATACCTATGTGTACTTTTAAAACATTCAAAATTGGAGAACAATTATAAAAACAGTTTTTAAATTTTGTTATCATTTTCTAATCTTTAAAATAAAAGTACTTTTATTTCATGAAAATTAAATTTGAAGTAGTGTATATATATGGTCATACACGCAAATATTTGGGATCTGCAATAACGACGTGAAATTTTCCTAGCACATAGTATAATAAACAAATTTAATTTACCACTTTGATTACGTTGAAATGTTCTTGGAGAACATTCTACTTCTACTGGAAGAGGAGTAACAGGTTTTTCCATTTTTTTTTAAACTAAAAACTTAAAAAATAACTGAAAAATTTAAAAATACGACGATTTTTCTCGAGCTAAATCAAGTAATAAATTGCACCGAGGGGAAAAGTGACGTAAACAATTTCTCTCTCAATTTTCGAGTACGCGAACGCCTTCGAGTAAAAACTTGCAAAAACTTTTACAAGTTTGTACTTTCAAGCTAGTACGCGAACAGACCTATTGTTTTTGTTACTATGAACAAAGTTGAGCAACAATTGATAATGGGAAGAATAGTAAATAATATTTATTGCACATAAATTTATTAATTGATATAAACTTTTTGCGAGTAAAGTACATTTAAAAACATTGAGGGGAATCAGTTTGATAGAAATATTTACAAGATTTTATAGATGGACTTTCCGAGCTTTTTTCGCCATGAACATTTTTATATTCTCTAAATTCAAAATGCTTGTCATTTCTCGATGGCAGTTTTTATTAACTTCAATTTGTTGAAACTTTGTTCACAAGATGCTATCGTCATGGCAATGTCAGAGAAACTCGGAGCGCGATTTAAACAATTAGATATGACTGTTGGAGGTTATAGTCGTCAATTCATTAAAGCAAATCCAAAAGCGGCTTTTCCCAGATTATCAGCATCCATTTTGCTAAGAAAATCGTCAGAAAGGAATTCAAAATTTTAACATTTCGTACCTGCTCGTCAGTTAGAATGAAAGAACATCAATCGATTCAAAAGTTGTACGAAGCTTTTGTTTTGTGGCAATATTGAGATCACTCATCATTTTATGATTCAAAACGTTCGAGTCGCTTCTTTTTTCTACAACGTTTGTTGGTACAGGAAATTTTGTAGCAATGGTAAAAATTTCAAGATCACGAACCAACCTCAGCCTTGTCAAGCGGGTAAATTCAAATCGAGAACGAATAATTTATTTAACTGTTAAGAATCAAAAATAATTTATATTTGTCAAAGGCAAATGTTGTTAATATTATTTTTTTCGCTCGCAATAAATTTTTTTCACCGAGCCGCGCCCCTCCGCTTTAACGTCTGCCGGCTGCTTCGCTGTGTAAGTAAAATTGTTGGTCTCTCGAATACTGTTTCTACAGAGAAACCCTGCTTTATTTTTAATTTTAAACGTGAAAGGTCCAACCACTCTTACATATATTCCCTGCATACATATTTCCTGTATAAATTTCTTCTTATTTAGGATGAACTGCAATATTCAAAGAAAACGTTGTCCGGCTCACCTTGTGCTCGGCTAAGTGGGAAATCAGCCTAATTATTTGGGTTGTTTGCCTTTTATAAAAATGTCATTCTTGAAAACCCTTTGGGGCTGGTTTGTTATTATAAGCCCGGGCCGATTTGAAGACCCAGTCCGGCTCTGGTTCGGTGGTGTTGTGGAAAGTAATGGGCTTCGCCCATGATACAAAGATAACAAGGTATGGCCGATACGAAAGGAATTTTTTGTGTTGCTACGTCATGAGGTGACTAAAGTTATTTCCAGCGAATTTGTTATGAGTTTTTCGTATTTTATTGACTGAAATACGTTTTGAATATATTAAAATATTTAACAAAATATTAGTTTCTTCGTTTAAATCACTTTGGGAAAAGTAATTATGTGCTAGTGGGAAAGCAAAGAAATCTCCAAATAGAAATTTTTTATCACTGTGAGAAGGACGATTGAAATTGAGACGAACAAATTTCTGACAATTATCGCCAAAGTAGGCAAGCAACCAATTGACAGATTTTCAGGCCATACCTTGTTAATCTTTGTATCATGGGCTTCGCCAATCATCGCAAAATATTGGAGAAGATTCAAAGACTGTGCCTTCTCAGCGCAAGCGGCACTTTTAAGTTAACTAGCACTCAGGCTCGGGAGGTTTTCCTCAATATACACTCGGTACAAATATATATTAAGCAGGGGACGTCGACTACAACACTAAGATGCATCTTAATCTTGGCTGGCTTTATACGGGAGCAAGAGTTTCACATGCATCCATTTCTGAGTTCGTGCAGTCTATCGCACCTGACATCGATAGGGACAATGACCACTTCCTCGAGACCATGCTGAAAAGAAATTTTGAATCTAGAATTCCATCCAGAGCAGAATGGGAATCACATTCCGTGCTTCAACCATTGACAAACTCATTTACAATTTATACTGATGCATCTAAGTCCGATGAAGGCACCGGAGCCGGAGTTTACTGCGAGGAGCCTGAGATTGAATTTGCCTTGTAACTTGAAAGCCATGCCATAGTTTTCTAGGTAGAAGTCAAGGCCATTTGTGGCTATAATTACCCACAAGGTACAGGGCACCAACCTTTGGTTGGCAGTCTCGGCGGGACATTTGTAGGGATTTATGAATGGAACAAAGTCACTTTGAGCATTGGAAAAGGATGTGAGTAAGTAGGCGTTGATTCGCCAAATTGTAAATAAAAATAAAAAAAAAACATTCACTCAGCCAGTAAGTTTTTATCCGGTAATATCAATATGTACTTATAATTTTCTTTCTAAAAAGACAAAGTCTTACACAAGATATTCTCAACTTACTTATGCGTTAAGTCTTAAGTTTTAACGTACTTCCGTTGCATTGTTAAAACGTTTAGTTTGATCTAGTTAAATCTTAAGCTCTGAGTAGCATCTTAATTGTTGTTATTATTACGGTTGTGATTTCGCAGTTACCAGCTCGAAAGGAGCACCAAAATAAAATTCAGAATTGCGTAAACAGTGTTTCATTTCATGACAGATCAGTACCAATCACGGACGTACAAGTAACCTACCCCTGAAGTCTCAACTGGGATAGAAAGGACGTGACGATTCTTGAGATCCACTTGAGTTCACATCTTGCAAAAGGAACTCGGGTATATCATCAACAAGAAGTATTGGAGCTCTCCTCACCTTTACGAGTCTCTGGCATTACACCCAGAAGACCGTCATCCGATCAAGATGTTCCTATATACCAAGACCCATATTCAACGAGGATAATGATGTTGATAGCCAACCACAGTATCCACTAAACATTCATGAAGCAGATACCGAGAACAAGGAGGTAGCCATCTGATCAGACAGCCAAGTAGCTGTCAAGGCTTTGTCTAAACACTTTATAACCTCCTAACTATTAATGGAATATTGGAATAACAGGGTGATAATGCAGTGGGTGCTGGGGCACAGTAACATTAGCGGGAATGAAAGGGTGGACGAGCTTGGTCGTCTTGGTGCAGCATCGGAGGGACCTGCCTCAACAGTCGGTATTGCACCAAAATACCTTGTCTCAATCATTTCAAGCTGGGCTGACCGCCAACACAGTCGCCTTTGGTTAGAAGACCCCTCGAGCAGAACAAAAAAAGAACTGTGGGGTAAACCAAACCCAAATCAAACGAATAAGCCCCTAGGACTTAACAAGCCAAGCCAGAGAACTCTACTGTCCATTCTCACTGGTCACTCCTCTCTCAGGAGTCACTTTCACAGGAAGAGGTTTGTTGATGATCCTATATGCAGGGGTTGCGGAGAAGAGTCCGAAACAGTGACGCACATTCTTTGTCACTGTGCGGCACTCTCAGCAATAAGTTACAGATTACTTGGCTCACACCTCCTGGACGAGTTGCACGATGCCGGCAAGCGGGGCAGGGGGTCAATACTGAAATTTATAGGAGCGCCCGATTGGGATCTATGAGCGATTTCTCATGGGACTGGAGGGTGAACAATGGGCCTTGATTTGATCTATGTTCGGGGGATCCCTCAGGATTCCATACCTCTGCTTCAATTAATCATTCAATCAACAAACTTCTGCCATTTTTGCATTATTCGTTTCATCTATACAAAAATAATTGAATACAAATAGTAAGTGAGCACGTCTGTTCACAATACTTAATACTAACGTAAGTTCGTTCGTCTACCCAAAATCGACCAATACATAAAACAGGAATACACAAATTTATGCTCTGACAAAAGAGAGGCGAGCCGAGCAGATGTCCTTCCAGGTCGTATGACAAACTAGAACGTTTCGGAGTTCATCCATCGACACTATTGTGTAATATATATGTGTTAGTTTGTATTGTTATGGACTTTGAAACTTTCACGTAAATAAATTTTCCAATATTTTAAGCAGCATTTAATGTTTAATTACAAATATTCGATACATAGATACCGTTAAGAAGTGCAAAAAAAAAATGTCATGTTTTTTGTAGGTAAGCTACAAATTAGATAACTACTATTTTTTCGATAAAAGTCACAGTTAACTAGATTTTCGCGAAAAATCGATTTTTGTGACTTTTGACCCCGCGTAACATTTTTAGTGGCACATGCATCGAAGGGAACTTTTGGTAAATTGTTTGAAGCTGCAAAAGGAAGTTTCATACGAAAATCCAGCTTTCCGGTAATTTTTCCGAAGTTTGACCTACTTTTTGTCTTTATTCGCTGAACTGTAATACAAAAAGTAACAAAATATTTATTCCTATCGCAGTCAAGAAAAAATTCCAAATTAATTAAAAATAAGACACTAAATTACCCAGCGACCTTCAATAGTCAATATTTGGAAGATACCTTGTATTGAAACCAGTTAGGACTCTTCAATGGAGACAGTTATAGGACCACTTGTACGACATTTTGTTCCTGTTCACTGGCCATTTCCACCCCATCTTCTTGCAGTGATTTCAATCGAAAGTATATTAAATTTTCGTTCAGCTTTTTGATAGGAAATCATAAAAAGTACTGCCACCTAAATATGTTTTAAATAAAAGTTATTTTGTGTCGTGATGTTTTTATTTCTTGTATTATTTATACTCTACTCTGTCTAGCAGACCAAACTGACCACATCTAGTAATTATATAAAGTTGGAAAATATTGGGAAAGAAATTCGAATAAAACTCGAAGAAAATTTTTCAGTCAATTTTTATTTTGTGTTTCTTTAATTCATTACCTCGCCACTTTACAAAAACATCATTTACCTTTCACCAGCCATCTCTCTGTCTCCTAGTAAAGTACATACTGAATTTATATTTAAGATTAGAGAAAAATGAGATTAAATTAATGATAAACATTTTAACTAGGGTAGGACAATATAAGTTCAATAAATTAACCTTAAGCACAAACTAACATTGAAGAAATATGTATTTCCTTAATTAAATTGAATTACTTAAAAATCACATAAATTTAAAGTAAATTATTTTTTTTTTAAATTTTTTTATATAAGAATTCATTTAAAATTTGGTTAGTTTTAGATTAACACTGTTTTCTTTTTATTTCCTCGATAATTATATACAACTGCAAGCACATCTAATTACTTTCACTAACAATAGTTTTATAAGAATAATAATAATAGATTGAGAGCCTGTAGTGGGGCCAATATAAATTTAACCACATTAAATTCGTCATTTTAAAATCGTTGTGAGTTTCTAATACTTTTAAATCGGAACTCTGGTAGGCCGAGTTCATAGTCAAAGTTAGTTATATGTATGTGTGTAGCTAAATAGATAGTCGATAATTATATAAGAATTTGTGCATTTTTAGGAAATTTGAATCAGTTTCAAAGCAATTTTATTTTGAGGTTCTCTTGGTAATTAGTTAAAAATAGATTTGTAATATTTCCAATGGCATTCGTGAGATTACTGAAACAGTCACAAAATTTAAGAACAATAACATCCAAAAACATCTGAGTTGTCACTAATGAATTAATGACGATATTGATGTTGCCTTAACTATATATAGGAAGTCAACTAATCAATTAATCCTAATTATTCCTCCAAAGCTTTTTGGACACACTCTGCAACTCTCTCCTTATGTCAAGCATCTTGGAGTCTTCCTCGACTCAAAGCTGACATGGGGATTGCACGTAGAGGAAAAAGTTAATGCGGCTACGAGGGTCTTCACTCAATGCAGAAGAACCTTTGGCTGCACATGGGGCATGAGACCGAGGGTTGTGCATTGGATGTACATCTCGATCATTATATAGTGCTCGAGGACGCTTGTGGGGACAGCGATTCGGAAGCTGGCGGGCCTGAAAAGGCTGTCCTGCATGAGAATTTCGGGCTGCATGCGATCTACGGTTACTGCTGCTCTTGAGATCCTACTTAATCAGCCACCCCTGGATATTGTCATTCAGGCAGATGAAAAAGGGCAGCGAAGTTGGCCCTTGATACGCAAATCAAGGGGAAGCACATTGCTATCCTTTTGGATAGTCAGGCAGCCTTGATGGCTCTGAGTGGCCCTCGGATAACATCTAAGTTACTGGGGGATTGCAGATCGTCTGTATATAAGTTGTGTATCCACAACAAAGTATCCCTTCTGTGGGTTCCTGGTCACATGAGGATCATTAGAATGCAAGGGCTGACCTTTTAGCTAGGGCTGGCTCTGATTCCCCGTTACTTGGATCGGAACCTGCCGTAGGCGTTGCCACCTCGAGTATTGGGTCTCTCATCAAAGCTGATGTTCATAGAAAATAGCATCAGTAGAGATGGCCGAACTGAGTACTTGCAGGTGTACCTTGATGGACCCAATGGGAATATCTCAGATTTTCTCATGGGGCTCGGAAGGAAACAATGTAGATCTGTGGTTGGCATCATCACCGGTGTACCTTGATAGGCCCAAGGGGAATATCTCAGATTTTCTCATGGGGCTCGGAAGGAAACAATGTAGAACTGTGGTTGGCATCATCACCGGCCACAGCTTACTTCACGCTCACCTAACAAGGATGGGAGTTGTTGACAGCCCTGAGTGTCTGTCCTGCCTGAGGCAACCGAGCACTTTTTGTGTGCATGTCCGGCCTTCGAGCGGAGCAGACTGGATACTCTAGGGTCTGACCTTCTATCTGTGGATGAGGTTGAAGACCTTCCTCACCAAGACCTGATGCACTTCATTAAGAGGACAGGAAGTTTTTGGTGAATGGACTTCTAGCAGAACAACACAATGGGCCGCTATGGCTTCCTTGGGATGGGGTCTCCTTACTTCGTCGGCCACATTTTATGCATTCTGATTTAAAATTATTGGATCAGAAATACAAAAACAAAAATTGTCTACTCATCCGCTATGATTTCGATGGTACAATCCCACATGACAGTTTTTGCAGAAAGTATGCACGTGTGTAAAGTTAGCACTTGAACGTCACCTGATCTAGTTCGGAACTATTTCATAATTTGTCGTTAATTAGTCGTGGTGAAAGCTATAAATTTGTCGTGTGATTTTTTTAAACAGAAACTGGATGTGGTGCTAACTTCACGTCAACTTATAGTAGATAAGAGAATTGCGAAGTTGTTGAAACTTGGCGTAGATGTTTAAAAATATATGTATTTCAAGAAACCAACCCCCCCAAGCACAACAGGTGTGCCGAAATCGCCATGTTTATGACCACATCCAGTTACCTTTAGATAAGAGGACACGACCAATTTATGGTTTTCAAGAAAAATTTACGATAAATAAACGACACATTTCAACCTCTCAAATTTTGCAATCCGATAAGGTTTGGTCGAGTTCCAGTGAGTTGTGGAGTTAACTTGGTGTCAACTTATCACCACATTTAGTTACTGTTAGAAAAAATACACGACAAATTAACGACAAATTATGAAATAGTTCCGAGTTAAATCAGGCGAAGTTGCGGTGCTAACTTTCCGCACGTAAAGTATGCGTTTCAGGCAATAATAATGTTCGGTGGGAACATGAAATTAGGATCTGTCAAATGGGAGCACTTTGATGGAAATACTATCAACGAGTGTCGGATAGAACTGTCAGAAGTATAGAGACATTTTAATTTTTAGAAGGAGTTGTCGGAAAATTTCCAAATTGTGCGCGATCCTCTATTCGCAATTCTCTAATTAAAAGATTATCAGGTCAGTTCGGTCAGTTCGGAGAGTTGATCTCAGCTTTATCGTTCTGACGCGTTCATGATCGGCTATATGAAAAGTATCGACACTTTTCTCCCTGGTGGAGAGGTTTCTCTCAGAGACTTGATACATTTGTGTCATAAATAAAATAACTGTAAAGTGGGAATGTAGTTTAAATAACGTCAAAAATGAGTCGACACAAAATACTAGAGACAAGCCTTCCCGAGAATCGATCTCCTGATAATTTAGTAGCGCTTAAACAAAACGTAGCTGTAATTTGTTTGGGCAAGATATCTATAAAGGATAGTTTCCCATGTTCGTTATTTTGTTTGTCTATCTCCCTCTCTGATAATTTCTAAAATTTATTATAACGATCTATCTTATACCTTAACATTTTCGTCAGAATGAACTTCACTTCAATATTAGTATTGACTTCATACAATATACTTTCATTATTATTTTTTATTTATTTTGTAAGCCAGTTAAAAAGGTTTTAAAATCTTTAATCAAAATTTGGCAACCCAAATTATACATAAAAATGCACAAACTTATTATAAAAAATAAAAAACTTTGATTATGAGCTAACCTAATCAGAAGGTCTAAATAATGTTTTTTTTTTGTTTTTAATATGACAAATTTAATGGGGCCTAAGTTTTTGACATCAAAATCGTTTGTCGACTCCTAGACTATATGTGAAATATGTAGAAAGAGAGAATTAGGTTTGTTACATATCAATAAAAATTGCAATTAAAAAGTCGATTTAACATATATAGTACATCCATATAAATATAGATCTCAATTGTTTTTTTTTTTCATTTGTAAATTTGCGCTAGATTTCCTTTTTCTTATTATTTTAATTTTATTTATTTTCATTAAATTAAGAATATTTTTCACATTTTTTTTTGCATTATTCCATTTACACTAATAAAAAAAAAGTATGTTTTTGAACAAAAAACCTTTTTGTATGTCTGTATTTTGTGTATGAAATGTAATGAAAATTCGAATACCCAGTTCTGAGTGATCATAGTTTCTCGTTTTTTATTGTTTATGTTTGTTTTTATGTTTTTCTTTATGTTTTTGTTCAAAATACTGTTCCGTTCGGAGTTTTATGTTCGTTGCATTATTATATGATTGCATTACACTGCATAATTGGGGTGTTTTGAGGTATTATATTCATCAGTTTCAGAGAGAGAATAATGGTATGCCATTTGAATTGTTTTCATTTTGTTGTTTTTTTTGTTGTTTTTTGGAAGTATATAGGTAATTAATATTTTTAATTAAATATCTGGTTGGATTTTAAAAAACCTACATAAATACTTCAAACTATCATTTGAATCAAGACTTATTTTCTCTTTAGATATTGTCAATATTGTTCTTAGTACTCGTAATTATCATTATTATTTCTTTTAAATTACCCATAGAATATTGGGCTAATTGAAAAAAATTTCCCCTTTTGTGACAAATACTTTGAATGAAATTGTAATTTCAAGTAGAATATAGGCTACCTAATGATTTTTCTATCCATCATAAAAATGAAAAAACAGCATGATTTTCGCTTGCTGTATTTAAAATGTGATATTGCGAGATTCACGCTACAACAATATTTATAATCAATATATATACCATAAATTGGGTTCAAAAAAGTAATAACACATTTCGCAAAATGGACATTTTATATAAAAAATAATTTTTAATTGGATGCGGATCTTCAAAAGGAAACTTTGCATTCAATTTAAACTTTTATATTTTAAAATTCAAAAAAGTATTTTTTTTTTAATTCTAAATTCGTTTCCAGAGCTTCTAAAATTGTATTTAATCATTCTTTTATTGGTGAAGTGTCCACTTTGCAAAATGTTCACTTGTAACTTGGTTTCTTGCAATATGTATTTTTTTTGGTATGTGTCAAATAACATTAGGCCTAATATGCGTTTATTAAAATCAAGTTGCCAAAAGTTCGAATCCTTAATAAAAAACGTCATATTTAAATAATATTCACATATGTATAGGTATGTATAGTATACCTGTTGAGTAAATATCTTAAACTGGTGTGCTAGAGTTTACACTCGTTATTATGATGAACTTCGGGGTATGAAACTTAGCAACTTTATGCAAATTAATTATACAAATTTGCAGATCATGTGTAGGATAAAGTAGAATAAAATCATAAAACCGGGACAGTGCAATATAGCAAACATTATCAAACTCACGCATAACTTTGCATTTAGTACATTTAGTATTTAGCCATCTTTAATTTGTACGTTAGCGAATGCTATTGTTTTTTGCATTCCTGCAGGCAATTTTATTTATATATATACATAAAAGGAAATAGATATATAATGAAGATGGACAGATGTTTTTCAGGTATGCGATCTCAATTGAGACAACTGCTACAAATATTTTTCCTTATTCAATCAGCTCTCTACACAAATAGCTGGGCTGGTTATAAACATAAAGCTCGAAATTTAATTAATGGCGTTCATTTAATCAAAGGTTTATATTTTCTTCAAGCTAGAAAATCTCCAATGGGATCTATTGCATTCATCTCACTTCAACGTTACCTTTTCTCATATTTCAGAGCACTTCTGAACTATTTTGTCATACACAGGGTGTCCTGTACGTACCGCATTTCCTTTATACCCCGGATTCCTCACTCAATTTCGAGAAATAAATTGTATGGGAGGAGAGCCGCAAAATGCATGGTGTGGGCGGTAGGGGGGTTTTGTGATTTTGGATGCTTTTTATTCTAATACCATGTAACTTCCTTAGTATACACCCTATGAAGGTGATAGTAAACCCTCTAAGTATTCCAATAAATGCCCAACCACCTTTCTACCCTCTTACCGTCGGCAGTTAAGGACGTCAAAATCAGAAAATTGGAAAATTTTGCAATATCTTTTTCAATATTAACGATTTTCCCGTTAAAAGGCAAGATAAGGATAGACCTCCGAATGTCACATTTCATTTGATCCTGCGCATGTACCTACCTAAATGCTACCGTTTTTGAGATATTCCCGTTTTTATGATACATAATTTCATTAATTTTTCTAATAACAATAGAAATCGCGCCTAATCTTATGCAATTCCACACAAATTAGGAAAATTAATGAAATTATGAATCATAGAAACGGGAATATCTAAAAAACGGTTGCATTTAGGTAGGTACATGTGTAGATAAAATGAAAGGTACATTCCGGCGTTTCTAAATATTGTAAATAAACTGTATAGTTATCATGCATTTTGGCGGGAAAATTGTTTAAATTTGAAAAAATTAGGATTTTTTCCCCAATTTTCTGACTTTGACGTCCTATAACTGCCGACGGTAAGGGGGCAGAGAGGTGGTTCGGCATTTGTTGGAAACCGTAGAGGGTTTACTATCACCTTTATAGGGTGTATAACAAGAAAGTTACATGGTATTAGGATAAAAAGCACCCAAAATCACAAAACCCCCCTACCGCCCACACCATGCATTTTGCGGCTCTCCTCCAATACAATTTATTTCTCGAAATTGAGTGAGGAATCCGGGGTATAAAGGAAATGCGGCACGTATGGGACACCCTGTATATACATTGATGAATTCTTAGTTAAGTTAAGTTAAGGAAAGACTTTTTATTTTTCGTTTTAGGGCAAAGTTTAGATTAGATTTTAGTAGTGGTGTAGTAGTGGTAGTCGGTTTTAATTAGCTATACCATATTTGATGTTTTCTGATTTCTGGTTAGTTTTTTAGCATTTAAATAGTGTTTAAATAAATAAATGCATCATCTACAATTGTTTCAATGCGTTATAAGCAAGACATACATAGTATTCATATGTTCTACATTTATGTAGTTCTTAATTCTTAGCAATCTGTTTGGAAATGCTTACTACAAAGCAGCAACTTTCCACGATGTAATGAGTCTGACGAAACACAACACAAGCCAGAAATATTATCGAGTTCTGATTTAGCTGCAGAAACGAAGCGAAATTATCTTACGATCTATTTGAGGCACCTACTAAATACGTACCATAAATCGACGTGAATATGCTAGAGCCATCCCACTGTGATAAGAAAGTATTACTATTCAAGCAACGACTCAGTCAACCTCCAACCATAATTTTCGCTTCATTTGATGCTTTCACAATGAAAGGAAACAATTGACACATATGTATGTATATTTTCCAGGATCATCCAATCCACTTATTTAGGTTGTTTTTGAATTGCTGAAGTAGGCGATTTCCGAGGGACGTGTCTTGTTTCCTGATCGAAATTAGCAACTCACCCCGTCACTGGTTTCGAGAGGGCGGCATGCTTGGTCATCATAGCTAAGGGCGGAAAGTAATGGGGCAGGTTAATGAAATAACCTGCCTGCTGTCACTGTAGATCAATAAAAAAAATCATACCGTAATATAGATATGGGAGGAAAGGACCTCTAGGACAACCTTTAGGGTATGTGAGGGAAGGAAGGATCCCATTGTTCTCCGTAGGCTATTCCCAACTACCCATTCTTTTAATTGTTTTAATTAATTACTTTATTGGTTAAATGTGAAAAATGATACAGCCCATGTTGAGAAAAGAAGTTTAAATCAATAATTTTAAGTTTTTGCTATATTTCCTTATATAAGTTTTGTTTTTGATATAAGTTATGCTTTTAATGTAAGTTTCAGTTCATTTCTAATTAAAATCTAACAGCGCCATCTATTGCACTATTAACATATTAATGCACCGAAAATAAAGTTCTTCAGAGAATTTTTTCGAAAGAGCAGCTCCAAAATAGGTAAAGTTTAACGTGGAAAGAGAGAAGAGTATAAAGCATATAATAAGAGAGTGTCTGAATTTCACTTTTTCGCTTTGAAGATTATGTTCTTTCTATAAAAGAAATAGATGTGGACACAGATACATATAAAAATTGGACGACTTTACTGGACAATTTATAATAAATTTTCCTAATCTGTTAAATTTTATTTATTTTTAAAATGCAATGTAGGTTATCAGGCCCAGAAGACAGGTTACTTTCCTTTAATGTATTTGTTTGTGTGTAAAGATGACACTAAGAAATAACTTTGGACCTCACATTGGTCGTCATTCAGAAAGTGGCAAAACCATTCGAATTTTTAAAAACATTATCAATTCTTATTCTTACGCTTACTTTTCTGTAAGTTTTTCTATTACCACGAAATAACTGTTAAAAAACCGGGAAAATATAAAACTAGCAAATAAAGGATGTTTATTTGAGCTTTCAGAAAACGTCTGTGTTTAGCAAACCATGAAGATTTGGACTTTACGTTTGCTCTATGTTTTTGAAGCAAGTTCGAACCCGGAATGTTTCTATCTCTGGTCCTATTTTAGCAAAACCTCTGGGAATTGAATTCAAAAATCTAATCCAAATTGGATTGAAGGAATTTGAAGAAAAAGACCTGTATAATGCAGATAAAGCTGGTTTCTTTTATCGCTGCCTTCCAGAAAAGATGCTAGCATAGAAAGGAGAAGTATGCTTTGCAGAACGTATTACTGCACTTTGTCGAATGTAATTATTCTGTCTTTTAGGTATTGGTAAATTTTCAAACCCACGATTTTTTAAGAATTTTAAGGAACTTTCCATAAAATAATCTGAAAAAAAAAATGCGTGGATGATTGCAGATATTTACATGGAGTGAATATTCAATTTGGGTCAAAATGTTGTACTTATTTGTCAAAAATTTCGAAGTATGTTTTGTCATAAATCGACTGTCGAATTTTCGGTAAATTATCACTGTGTATTTTGGCAAATGAATTTCTATCGGAAGCTAAAAATGTAAGTATTATGTAAGTAAGATGGATGGAAAAAGGTGTTTAGTTTTTTATTAAACTTTTCATTACCTTATTAACATGTTTTTGATTATTCGCAGGTATGAGCCGACTTACAAAAATGAAAGAAAAGGGAGATGCTAACCGATAAATTAAAGTGCAAAAAGACAAAAAATGTGGGAAAAGTAGTGAAATTCAGTTCCTTTGAGCGAGTCATCGCTTTAAGAAGTCTGGCAAACGCAGTTGCTGGTCTTCCAGGGAACGATTTTGGCGTTAAATAATCTATCACAAGCGATGAACTTACCGATAATGTTGGCGATAATAATTATGATATCACTGTAGATAATATATATAATAATAAAATCTATCCATTTTATTACTTTAGACAGCTGTGTTGAATTAATTTTTAATTTATGCTGCCACTTGTGACTGTCAAGTTTTCTGAAAATGTCATTTACATATCCAAAAATGCTTGTCAAACGAAAATGTTACAACATACTGCCAATAAAAATTTTCGTTGCGACAGTCGACAGGACTTCATATTGAAAGTGATATAGCAACATCTTGCACCAGAATGAATTAATTTTCCAAGAAAGTACGTAGCTAGAAAAGTGATTCTAAGAAAGATTCATTAGAAAAGGCAAAACTATCAAGAAATACTTCCCAAGTTATGAAACAAACTCCCTCACTACTACATGAAAACCTTAATTTAGTCCTAGATTCAAAAATATTTGCAGTGTTCTTATGTAAAACTGTCAAGTTCAGCTCCTGCAACATTCATTCAGAAAATTATCTTCTCAACCGCAGTCAAATTTTATTCCTTTCTTAGCAAAATTATTTAAAAAAAATTATTTTAACCAAATGACTAGGATTCCTCAAACAAAAACTCTCAGCTGAGTAATAATAGCATATGAAATGCGCCGTAGTCCGATGAATCTGAATCAATCTGTCTACACAGACAAATACAACTATTACTCAGCTAGAGTGTAGCTTTTTGATGGTAAGGAGCCAAGCTTAAAATTATTTGACTCTTTTTTTATGGTAAGGAGCTAAGCTTAAAATTACTCGAAGACTGTTTTCCCATATAGATAGTAGTTTAGGCTCAGTATCATATATAAAATCAATGTCTAGTCACTTTTCCATAAGAATCAATATAAAACATTTTAAATAATCGGATTTGTACGCACACATGATGTATTCTGTTTAATGGCTTGGGATATATTTCTCGAAAGTTTTGAATCAGAACATCACAGAACCTGAAAGTCTTCTACAGCAAGTTTCTGTCGAGGAAATTTATAGCGGGGGAAGATATCAATACAATGACAATTTTATACTCCTTACTCCTTCTTTGGTAGTGCCTCCATCAGCAGGGGTTGCTTGTCTCGAAGATGTTTATTTGAACAATATGTTTATGCGTGTGTCTACAACTCTGAATTTAGCCACGGATATTACAATCAAAGAATATCTGAATATCCGAACATGAAATTATTGAAATAATTATACCATAAACATCTGCATCTAAAGCTATACTCAATTTTTCAGAAATTCTATAGTTATTAAAATAACTTCGTAGACTGTTGGAAACACAGGAAGATGGCAGGGAAAGGTTTTAAAAATTTATATGTATATTGAAGTGAGCTTATTTTCCAAAATTTTCTAAGGTAAATTGCCGACTTTTTTCTTTAAATTAAATTAAATTTTAATTTTTTCAACGAAAGATATCAAGACGGAGACCAGAGTGACCCATTGTGCTATCCTATCACCAAAACCTTTCTGCTTCTTAATGAAGCACATAAGGTCTTGGTGAGAAAGGTTTTTCAACTCTGCTATGGATAGGAGGACAGAGCCTAGAGTATCTAGCCTGCTCCAGCCGAATACCGGACAAGCACACAGAAAGTGTTCGGTTGTCTCAGGCTCTCCTTCCAGGCAGGACAGACATTTAGAGCTATCAGCAACTCCCATCCTTGTTAAATGAGCGTTAAGCAAGTTGTGGCCAGTAATGATGCCAAACACAGTTCTATATTATTTCCTCCATGAGAAAATCAGATATATTTCTATTGAACCCATCAAGAAACAGTTTTGTGCACCTGCAAGTACTCAAGTTCTCCCATCTCAGCTGATGCTTTCTATGAACATCTACTTTGATGAGAGACCCGATACTCGAGGTGGCAGCCCCTACAGCGGGTTTCGGTCCGAAGAACGGAGAATCAGAGCCAGCTTTATCTAAAAGGTCAGCCCTTTCAGTGTTCATTAGGAAATCAACAATATCAGTATCCAACAACTGTATCAGCAATTTATATTCAGACTGATGCACAGCGTATATTAGGATAAATTATTTAGTCAGGTAATATTATGAGGGTAGCATAATACTATTTGACTGCTTGCTTTAGATAGACAATCGTATCGTATTCCTAGTTCTTTCAATTGTCGATTATTTTTCTTAATCTAATCAGCTGATAAGTTTACGTAAAATTCCACACATGGAGCGTTAAAATAAGTATTGGACTTGCTGTCAATATAATTTCATGATTTTTAATACAGCTCTAGTGGTCATAAAGTGACGACCGAATCCAGATTACCACAAAATAATGTATTCGTTTCCTAATTGAGCTTTAAATGTAAGAGTGTTAAAAATATTAGTAAGCTCAATAAATATGTATAAGTGATATAGTACTTGTAAATATTTTAAGTTGAAACAATCGTAGCGATTTCTATAATTATAATAGAACTGGTAAAATATTGCATAAAGAAATATACTCAAGGAAAGCACACAATTTATTTTTAATTTCCCTTTTAGATGGAGACCTAGGAAAAATTTTATAATTTTTAAAATTTTTGAAAATCTGTGGTATGGTATATGTAAATTTCTAGCTATGATCTTTAAAAAATAGAAAAAATTATAAAACATAAAAAGTGTCGCTATCTATAAGTCAATTCGAAAAAAACTGTCATCTTTTTACTTGTATGTGCTGCTATAGACAAGTTTAGACAGTTTTACATAATCTGGTTTGCTCATAAATAGCTAAAAATCCAAATATGTACATATATATGTATCACGATTTGATCCTTGCATTGATTTTAATTAATAATAATGAACTCTATGATCTGAAGGTTGGCTAAAAATTCCTTTACCTTTCAAAACATATACATAGGTGGCACTAATCTGTCACGGATGATTATGTAAATTTCAGTATATGGCTAGTAATTTTTTCATGTATTTTTTTTTTTTTTGAAATAAGGAATAAATATTTACCAAATATTTGTTCTTTTTAATTTTTATTTTAATCTTAGGAACTCTGTTGTACTGGCGTGAATATAGTTTTAAAACATTTGAGCTTTATTTATTGTGTGTGTATGAATGTCTGTTTGTTCTTTAAATTAAATTAAATTATCTATTGATTTATTAACCGTTGAACGTGAACAGTATTGACAAAATATCAAATTTAAATTCCAAATCGAAAATTAAAATTATCTTTTTATTTATGTACGCATGTATGTATGTATGTATGTATAATGTATGTGTTTTTATAATATACATATATATTTTTTTTTTTACAAATCTGCTGTGGTAAGTCATATATACTTAAGAGTTTTGTTTTGGTTTTTCGTATAAATTTTTTTCTAGAAAAATTATTCAGACATTTTCTTTACAATTAATTCTCTTAACAAATACCAGATTAAGATCGAATAAAGTTATAAAATTGAAATATAGTAGTTATGGTTGTATAATGTTTTATTTCCTATGTCATAATATTGATTTTATTGTATACTAACAATATTAAAACATAGAATTTATATCAACATTTTCTGAAGTAAACAAGTATAGTTAAGCAACAGTTTTATTTACGATATGGTGGGTTAGGTTACTTCAGTTACTTTATACATTTTTTGTTTTTAATTTTACCACTTTACTCGATTAGTAGTTTATTCTGGAATTTGAGGGGTGTAAATTTCATTTAAAATGTTTTTGTTTGTTTTTGTATTAACTTCCTTTAAATTGTTGACTAAAAATTCTAGTTTATTAAAAATTTACAGATATTATGAATATGAAATCTAAATATTAGATATTCATCTATGGATATAATGTGTTTTATCGTTTAAATTCGAAAATGAAATTCTTGTTATTCCTTTTATGTTTTTTATGTTTGTTTATGTACACGTAGTTTTTTTTCTATTTGTTTTTTTTTTCGTAGTTATTATCATAAGGAGTTAAATGAGAATGGTGGTTATTGAAATATTTAAATATATTCATACTTATATATGTATAGCTTGTTTATAAAAGTAACAAAACCTATATTTTGAAATTGAATGTATGGTTTTATGCTAATTATATTAGGAAATACTGCATGTAATAATTTATTACAGAAGATAAAAGTACTTTAAATGTTAGATCAATTTGAAAAAGAAAATTGTCATCACCCATTTTAATATTTGGGTATGTGTGTGTGTGTGTGTGTGTGTGTGTATTTCTGTCCATGTAAGCTTAGGCATTTTAAAATCTCCAATACGAATATATATTTATGTTTTGTTCACAAATTTGGAAGTTATTTTTAACTAACCCTATAAGACCACCCTCATCATCTGTATATATGTATTTACTGTACATATATAGTAGGTATACTGATCGATTGTTTATAAGTATTGTCGCATTAGGCCGGTCAAAACTGCTTTAGACAAAACTATTTTATTTCTACTGTAAAAAAAAATAAAATAAAAAATAAAATAAAACATTTTGCACATTCGTTCAACTCCAAATCCGTGATTTTACATTTTAATTTTAAATGTGTAGATGCTTGATAACGGCTTTTAAATCAGATCATATCTTGTTTCTATGATTATAGAAATTGTCAGACTAACAGTAGTTCAATATGAACTTACATGAATTCTAAGTAGCTCTTGCTATATTTTCGAATTTTCCATTCAAGGATAAATTTTCTATCCTAGATGAAATCATAGGGTATACTAAGTTTGTAACGATTTGAAATATTGCTATTAGAGAAAAATAAGTTAGACACAAATGCATAAAATTTAAAATTTTTTTTCACAAAATGGCCACTGCCTGAAAAACAAGCAATTTTTGTACCACTTTTTTTGACTTTTCGAATTTTTTAAAAATAGTAAAAATTGATATTTGGGGATGCGGCTAGTTCCGGACATAGACAAGTCTATAAAGAAGACTTTCAGAAAAATTTCAAGTAAATCGGTCCAGTAGAACTTGAGAAATCGTGGGAATCGTCTTGAAAAAGGCAATTTCGAGAAAAACGCGTTTAAGGGGTAACGCCACTGTAAGTTTTTTGAAAAATCGTTTTTTTTATTGGCTTAAAAAATAGTTTCAACCTTCTAGAATAAGAAAAAAAAGGTCCCGTGCGAGTATTCTTTTTTTAATTTGAAAATGGAGGTCGCCACCAAGCGCGTTAAACTTGCTCCGAAACATGTCCCGGGAAGATGGCTATGGAGCCGCCATTTTGTTTTTTTTTCGCTGTCAAAAATTTATCAATAAAGTTCAATGTATGCCCGATAATACCCTTAAAAGGTTTTTTTCAAAAACCTTTAATTTCGCGAGAAAAAAATTCGTGAAAAAACCTTTTTTTAGCCGTTACAGTAGCGTTACCCCTTAAAGTGGTTTAGAAGTTAGAATTCAACTGTTAGCAGCTGGATGCAGTTGAACACTAAATATAAAAGATACAAGCCACCATTTTGAAAAATCCTCTTGTAGGCATATTCTTGAATAGTTAAAACTTTGAAAATATGAAAACAAAAAAAATATATTTTTTCGAATTTCTAGACTAGAATACCCCCTTAAGTTCGAAAATGGGACCAATTGGGCAACTCCTTCGTTTTTCACTATATATGTGGACATTGCCTGAGAGCGCGTTGACGCAGAGAGTTGAAATTTTGTACATGGTGTAGTAATAAAAATTTTCAAAAATGGACTAAATCGGGCAACCAGTTTTTGGTTTTGACATATAAAAGTTAAAGTTTTTTATTATATCTAAAACTTCTTCAGAATATGAAATCCTATAAAATTGGTTATAATCATTTTTATACTGTTCGACGAACCGTTTAAAAAATGTATGCGAAAAACCACTTCAAAAATTAAACTTGCACAAATGGGTGGCCAAATGAAATTACATACGGACATTTACCTAGGGTATCATAAGAATTGGTCTTAGACCAAATTTACCTTTTTCACTTGTTAAATGCTCCATTATTTTCTTTATTTATAACTTTAGGAATATTTAACGAATCTAAATGATATTTTCGCAGTAGGTCATTCATCGAAATACCAACAAAAGGACTGTAAAAGGACTATAAAAGTATATGCAGTATTTATGGGTGAGAAGAGGAAATGTCATATATGACTTGTATTAAGAATTAAACTTTACTGCAAAATTTTCACCTAACTTTGATATCGAAAATTTGATCTTATATTGGCATTTTAATTTTCGTAATAATTTATTCCTTGATAAAATTGAGAACATCGTCTTGATTTTTGCAAGTCAAACTAAATTTGGTAGGTATAAAAACATACAGGACGACTTTCGTTACAATTTTGTTTTGTTTTTAAATATGCGAAAAATTGAAAATTATTGATGCTATCATGAACCTGAACTTTTTCATTTGGGACTTGAGCCAGAAAAATTTAAATATTAGCCTTGCATTTAGAATGCGCTACTGAATAATAGATAATCTATGTACATAAATATAAATACAAAAAAGTGCAGACTATGTCTGTCTGTAACGAGAATGAATGCGCATGGATTTTTTTTTTAATTAAAGAAATAACTTAAACTTAAGAGAGAACGGGCAATTTTAGTAAGTATATATTTACATATGTGTATGATAGCAAATATTTGAAAAAAATAAAAAATATTTAGCATAAAACTGAATTCTGGTATGTTAAGATCTGTTAAGATCTTTTATTATTAGACAGACAGAATACACTTTTCAACGTACTATACCCACCTACCCATAGAAACACATACTGATAGACTACATCTGCTAATTTCCAATATGACTCGGAGCTCATTAAGAGAAAGACAATGCCGGGTTAACTAATTAAATATGATGAAAGATAATGTTGTTTTCGCAATTTCATATTATCAGTTAATTTTCAAAGTACCATCAATTAACATATAGTACATACATAGAAAAAACTTTGATGACGGATACTTGTGCTTTTAATATTTTGCAAACAAAAAGAAAAATATGGAAACTTTTTTGTTAAAAAGAAATAAATAAAAAAAGTTTAATTCCTTAAAATAAGTACAAACATAAAAAAAATTGATGGAATATGGATCGATGGTGATAATTTATTGTAAAACTTCCTTAGTGCAATTAAGCATATGTAATGCAATTCCAACCAAAAAAATTTTTATCACGATAATTAATGTATATCCCAACATCATTATTAAGTGAGATTCTAATTAGGTCCTAGCTAATAATAAAGTGTAGATAGCGCTATAAGTCTCCTTACACCCTAGGCAGACGGGTAAAACTAATGATCATTCATCCGTAATTAGAATTTTCAAAAATAGCTTTACCTTAAAATTTGAATTTAAATTAAAAAAAATTGCTGTCATGTAAAAATTGACAGAAACTTCATTTTAGTTAAAAAAATGTTAAGTAATTAGATTTTTGAAAAATTTAATTATGAATAAATGATCATTGATTTAACCCGCCTGTTTAGGGTACAAGAATACAGCTTGGCATATTACGAAGATTACTTATTTACATTTCATACAAAAACCCAACATTGTAATAAATTCATTTGCGCAATAAAAATGCCGAACTGTGATGACTCAATCAAAGCATCCCTATTTCTTTTATATAGTTGGCTTATCAAATTAAGAGATAAAGCGACCGCATTTTACATATATATTCAGTTTTGACTCCACTTGACTGACTGTCTGTCTGTGCAGGATACTTTTTTTTATACCACAAAATTTGCATATATCCCATCTCTTCTTTTCCTACATATAAAATTATGCCCTTAAGCCTAATATATACGAATTTTATACAGAACAGGCTAAGTCTATATAATCTCGAAAAAGAAAATGTCGAAAGACGTAATCCCGAAAAACAAGAAAAGTGATGTCGGATTTGTAGTGTTTCAAACATATTCATTGGAAGGAAAAACCAGCGCTTCTGAAAGAATCACAATTTAAGCTGTTTCCTAGACATCATTTGGAAGCTCTTTAGAAGAATATTCACTGATCTATCCAGAAAAATAACTAAAGGCGCAAGCAAGTGACTCAAGAGTTTCTATAGCCATCACTTGGATGCTCTATAGAAGATTATTTGATGAAATCCAGCAGATGTGCAACAAGGGCTGATTTTATCTAATTTTCTAAGAATTTATGGATTTTTCCACTCATTTCAAGCTCAGAGTGGATGGAAGTAATCTGAAGTTTTGGTCAAAAAAGTGAAAATATTGGCTTATTTAATAACTTAATAAAATTTAATACCACAAATACTCATGAGCAAGCGGAAGCGCTTTAGTAGTGTTCTCAGGAAGAAGTTTTGAATGCCTCTTATAAGGTTCACTGTGATGATTATTCAAAAAGCTCATTGAAAGCTGCTTTTCAAAAGATACCGTAAAAAAAAAATTCTTCTCCAATTATCATTTATACCTCATAATACCTCCTAGAGAGCTTCTTAAGAACACCAGTGAAGTGCTTGCCTCTACGGACATGCCTGTGTAAAAAAGCAATGAACTGGGATAGAGCAAATAAGTGCTTCAGGAAGTTTTTAGAGCGCTCTTTTCCGCCTGGGTATTGTCAACAAACAAACAAATTTTCTCATTTTCCATTTACTGCGCATGCAAGAATTGCTGTGTCCATGCAGGGTTAAGTTCGGGTTGAACTGAAATTCGTATTCATGGTAGCGGGAGTTGGGTTGAATTTCATAAAATTCATGTTGATTCAAAGAAACCAGTGTAAGCAATTGTGTGTATATTTCAGAGTATTTGTTGGAATATGCGGATGGGATACAATGAGTAAAGACCCACTGGGAAAAAGAACCGCTCTAAGAGTCCTCCTGAAGTGCTTCACTGGAAGTTTGTAGCTCTTCTATTCCCTATTCCAGTTCATTGGTTTTTAACATAGGCATGTCCGCAGAGGCAAGCGCTTCAATGCTGCTCTTAAGAAGCACTCTAGGACCCCTCTAAATGATGACCGAAGAAGTTTTTTGAATGTGTCTTTTTGAAAGCTTTAATGAGCTTTTGGATAATCATCGCAGTGCTTCTTCCTTAAATTCATAAGAGGCCTTCAAGATAGAGCACAGTAGTAAGGCGCTTGCGTTTGTTCATGATTATTTGTGGTATTAAATTTTATGAAGTTGATTGAATATGCCACTTACATTAGTAACCATATTACTTACTTCTAACCACTCTGAACATCACATTAAAAATGAGAGATGAGTTACTTCGTACAATAGTCAAAAAATCCATAGCTTAGATTCGTGGAAAATTAGATGAGATCACCCCTTCTTGCAATTCAATATGCTGAAGTTGATCAAATAATCTTCTATAGAGCTTGCAAGCGATTGCTCTAGAAGCACTTGAAATATTTACTTGCGCCTTTGCTAAGTTTTCATGATAGATCAGTGATTATGCTTCTAAAGCGCTGGCGAATGATGGCTAGAGAAGCGCTTAAATTGTGCTCTTTCAGAAGCGCTGGTTTTTGTCCCAATGGG
This sequence comes from Dioctria rufipes, assembly GCA_963924295.1. Classification (NCBI taxonomy): domain Eukaryota; kingdom Metazoa; phylum Arthropoda; class Insecta; order Diptera; family Asilidae; genus Dioctria; species Dioctria rufipes. The sequence continues at coordinate 70,437,205 of OZ002742.1, forward strand.
GAGGTTCAAAACAAGTTGCTTAAATTATGGTATTCATCCAGCTCTTCAGTGAGTTCCCAGTGTAGTTCTCCATATCCATGCATTGCTTTTCCAACCAGCTCTTGACCTACACTTTTCTCTGGCGTTTTCTTTTCTCCTTTTTGAATCATCCGGAGAAAACATACATATATAGGTCCATCTTTATTCAAAGAAAAATCGTAACTGACATTATATGTATTGATCAATATTATTGAGTAGTGTGAGGGATACCATTTTTTTTTGCCGCCATATATTACTTCAATTGAATTGATATGTAAGACAGGTATAAGTCGATAAATGCCAACACCAATAATACGTCAAAATTGCTTTGCTGTTGGAAATACAAAAATTTTCCAAACATTAATGACTTCCAAGTTTTTTCCTTCAGAGAATTTCGTTCTTAGCATTCACAATTTGATGTACATCTCGTACTTCAAATTAAGAAAGCGATATAGAGGTAAGGTTACATGTAAAATCAAGTTGTGTACCTTCACTTTGTGGAAACAGTGCATTTGTTCAGATAATTATCAAATTTAAATGATAACTTCTTAATTTTACTACAAAATCTACATGTAAGTATCGGTTGCAATTTTTGAAGATAGCACAGTACAGTTTGCAATCTGTATTTTAACAAATTTGAAATGTTTTGAATAAGGTTTGAATAACCAGTCTGACCAGCACATTTTGTATAGGTCTGTTTCAATTAAAAACAGCTGCTAAATAGATGTTTAATGCGCTCTGTCTAAATTTTCGCCTAATTACTTTTTGTACTTAAATAAATTGCAGAAGATTTTTTTTTTCTTTGATTTATTGAAAAGAGTTATAAGTACTGAAACATGTCAAAAATCACATGAATCGGAACATAGTCAAAAATTTATTACTCCAATATTGTATAACACGTGAATATTGAATATACAAATCATTACAAAATAAATACTAAAAAAAAACGTTCAATTTTCAAAATTTTTCTTGTGCTTTCGCATAGCACCCAAATTTAACTGAATAACTATAGTTCATATTTCACGAGTATTTAGAAAAATCGAATAGGCTGCTGCAATGAAATTCAGGGAGCTGATATTTGTCTATAAAGGTACTGCCCTCGGAGTCAGTTAGGATATAGTTTAATTCCTTTCCTGTAGCACTGAATCTCTCTCTAGTTAATCCTCCTTTATGTCAGACTAATCTTCATCCTAAACGGTTTAAATGAAAGTTTCCTCTTGCATTCGGGGGTTTGGTAAAAAATATCATCTAATGACATTCTATATCTTCTGATCAGCTAAGATTCTTTATAAATTATTCGAGAAAAATTGTCTTCCATCATTTGATGGAAATAATCGACAAACGAACTATATTTGGGTGTTTCAGTCGTGTATTGAATGAAATGAAAGAAATTCATCGTGAGTTTTATTACTGTAATGGAGCTCAATTCACATTGAGTAAAGTTCGAAGCGATCTTTCTCCACAACAAACATAATTAGTTTTTACATCCAGGGTATATAAATTACAAAAAAAAAATATAATACTTTATAACGTACTCTGGTAATCGCTGAGGACGATATATGCAACTGCCGGAGGAAAATAAGACAATTTAAAAAATTGTATTGATCTGTAAGTATTAATCAGGTTTTTGAAAATCACGGAACTGGAACTGAGTTACTTTTAACTTTAGATACGCAAATGTGGTTTTCGCTCCACAAAGGTTTAATAAAAATAGCAAGGCTGATTTCAATTTTTTTTCTAAATTTTTCAACGCACCAAACAGAGAATCAGCATTAGGAAAAAATTTGAACGCACTTCTGATAGACTTTAAATGCCGATTAATTTTTTTTTTATTTCGGCTTGTTTCGTCAGCATAGAGTTAATTAAAGTTATAGTAACATTTTGCAAGTAGCTTTGCTTATTTATCACCTAGTAATTATTATACTCTGGATATTTAGACATCTGATCTAACTATAAATAAAATGCCTATATTTTCTAAATTACGCGTCTTTCGGATATATACCAGGATAGTGGGTTTTACTCAAGTTTTCCAAATTGGTGTTTTATAATTGCTTAGTGTAATGGAACTGGTCTTTGTATAAAATTTCCAGTGTACAATGTTCTTGTTATAATTCAAAGTTATGGACACGATCGTAAATTCTGAGTGCTTTTTTTTTTTAAATAATTTAATTATTCTGCATACAGTTGTCTGAACTGAACTTGTACATAATATGAAGAAGATAAACTAATGTGACATAAAGAAATGAGTCTTCAATGCATGTGAGTCAAACTTCTCGACGAGATATTTACCTATAATACATAATATACCTATAATACATAAGTTGAGCCCAAAAGTTATATTATTATTTTCAGCAATATAAATTCAAATTGCATTTTAATATTGTGTTTGTTTTTTAACTATAATATTTATGCAATAAAATTAAAATGATAATCAAAAGCAAATTTAACAGAATTTGACAAAATGTTTGAAGTGACGAAATGCGAAATTTATAATAATTACGATGAGAATGAATTAAATAAATATTAAATAATACAGCGAGATGGTGAGTATCATTTAAAAGAAAACATTTTATATTTACTAAGTACATACATCTCATATACACTCGTTTTATTTTTCTTTCATTTGTTTTATTAAAAAAATGTTTTATATTTTTTTTTCTAATTGAAAAATGATAGGACGTTGTTGTGAACTAATATTCCCTATTTCGATTCGTTTTTATTTTTCTTTATTTATTTTTTTTTAAATATTCTAGCTATGATCAGTTTATTTTAGTTTTCAATTAAGATAATTATATTGGCAATAAAAGAAAAGTAGTTAAACTTAAATATGTATACTAAGAGTAAAATATATGTAAATAAAATATATACCAACCAAATATATATCTACCAACCACAAATTTAAGCAAAACTGATAGGTTGTAGATAGTACGCAAAATGTGGAGTTCTAGCCCAAACAGTGAATATTTGTCTTCAAAAAATTTTAAGAAAAAGGTAGGGGAAGGTGCTGTACCTTGATACCACCTGCGAAAAAGTCTTTTTTTTTTTTACAAAACCAATGAGAGACAAATCTGAAGCAAGCGATAATTATAGATTTTCTAACCAAGGATATATGAAAGGAATTATGAAGGTCCTACTTGCGGCCTAAGGTACTAAATGCAGAACTGTACCATTGATAGTGGTCCTCTGATATTTGTAATGTACTAAGAAGAAATGATGGAATAAATTAAGCAATACTCTTTATTCAACCAAAAATAATAATATTCGCAAAGCAGGTTTCTAAACAAAATATTGCTATAACTAAACATATTGAATTTACTATTTATGTAAAGCCCGGCCTATGTATTTTGTGGAAATGTCCGTGGTATAAAAATTTGAAGTGTTCAAGGTACATATATACTCCTTGGAAAAGAAACAAAACTGCCTTGAAATATTTTAAGACGAACAACTCATCATATGATGCACGATTTATAATACCCAAATACGAACAGGTTTTACCTGAGCTGGAATCCAAAGATATAGGAAGAATAAAACTCTCCAACATTCTTTATCACTGGAAAATATTTACTTTTTTCATGACAATTCTGTAACGCACAGAATAATTTTAGTGCCATCTCTAGATTAGTCAAGTCGGTATGAAAGTGCGTTTGTAATAATTTACTACAGCAGGAATAAATTGTGTTTCCTAAGTTTTTTTTTTCAAAGAATTTCCCATACACTTTTTTCCGTAAACAATGCTGGCATCAAATGATTTCAAAAATTGGCTGTCAAAGTTAGAGTAAAAAGTAGACCTACTCGAGTTCAACCTCAACCTGACCACCAACTTTACTATTGGGAGCCAGATAACCTGATCTCATATATTCTACAGAACTGTCAAAGTTAGTGAGGTCGGCCCTTAGAATATAGAGAATATAGGTAGTTTAGTACATGTCAAATTCGTGTGTATTAGCTTTGGTTTTAGAGGCTCATGAAGTAGGAAGAATATATTGAAGAAAGAGATACCTAGAGATACATTATGACAAATGCATTTTAGCTGTCAAACGTCGTTTTGCCTAATTTAAATCTTATCATATTAAATAAAAAGTGAAAAGAAATTTAGTAAAAACTATTTCTAATTAAAGCAAAGACTGTTGTTATTAAAGTGATAAATTCTCAAGTAATGTACTTATAGCATGAAGTGTGTCGTGAAAAATAGCCAGAACAGTACCAATATACCTATGACGTGGTAAATCATTTTTCAGGGGAGTAAAGTTATGGAATATTATTTTATGTACATTACACACATATTTATATTCAATTAAATTTAAAATCCTTAACATAAACGATGAAATATCCAAAAATTATTTGGCTAGCTTATCTCTACCGAGATTTGTTTACTTTTGTGGCAGCTGAGAAATTCCTGAGATTTTTGGGGTAAGTGACAATGAGAGTATTTTCGGTGGGAGCATGGGTAATATTTTTAACCATATATCTTGTTGCCTTGCTCCTCTATATTGATTCTAATACACGCCTGTATTGAGCATTCACTACAGCAGTAACAGATACTAATACAACCAGAATTTGAATACACTAAATTTGGCTAATCACATTTCCAGTACTCTTTATATTCTAAGTGCCGGCCAGGCCAGGTTGGAAAAGTCAGCAGCACTCTGTTTCAGGCTTAACGATTTGAGCGATGTAGAGCAACTTAAGTTGACAGTTACATGGATTTCAACAGTTTTGACACGATCCAATCAACAACAGGTTTTCTTCTTTTCAAAAATGGATATGTAGGGTTTAGAGTTGGACATCCACAAATATAATAGGTATATACAGGGTGATTCAGTTAAAGGTTCATTCCCATATGTAATCTTATTTTCTCAGATAAAATGATTGTTTCATAGACCCTCTATATAAACCAGTTAATAATATAGGTTTACAGATAAAGGGGAGGTTACCGTTCATGATGATGAAATATTCGATTTTTTTTTTTTTACATAATTAACATCCTTAAAGTGTTTAGAACAAGTGCGTAAAAGGATATTTTCATATCTAAAGTATTTTAGAGTTGAGAGCGGAACTGTTCGCCGGCTAGAAAAGAGATAGCTGAGGCGCTCGGAGCGTGCATGCTGGGGAGACCTTTTCTCGCTACTTCAGTTACCCTAATATATTTCGGGAAACCGTTAACTTACAGATTCGGGATAATCAGTTTGTGGAGGAAGAAGAAGGGCCTCTGTATGGTGCTGGAATAGCTGGAGTAAGCTGTCAAAGATTTTTAGATGTGTTTTTCTGGGAATAACATTTTTCAGCGCGCACGGCGAACCGATTCACATGAATCTTTGTGCAATTGTGCTTTTCTAAAAGTATTCATTTTGTGTAAAATAAAAAAAAAAAAATCCAAAGTTTATGCATTTTTCATGCCTTACGACGGTAACGTCCCCTTAAATGAGATTTCCAAATTGAAACTAGTAACAATTCACGAAAATTAGAGCTTTAAGATGAATATAAAAGTAAGATTGCTTGCGTTTTAAGGCTGCTTTATATATGTATATGTTTTTGTATACGTTAGTATTTCACGTTTCCCACCTTGACTAGATATTTCGTAGTTTTGCGATAAATATCATTTAAAAAAATATGTTGGTTCAGAAATGGATTGATTGATTTTCCGATCTACAGCTTGTATCACGAAATAGGAATTATTTTAAGGAGAAATATAGTAGAGTTGACTTGAAATCGAAAATGCCATATAACATTTTTTTTTTAAATTCACGCTTCTATCAAAGTTATAGCATATTTAAAGATTTTGACTATTTTGATCTTCTGTGTAATTAAATTTTACTTTATGAAAATAAGCATCTCAGCTGTATCAGAACAATATTGCTAGTTCAGAATAATAAATCTGAAAAACTTTTCAAACATACATATCCTGGGCTTTGCCTTTTCTCTTAAAATATCACATTTCTTTAAAGTATATACTTCCGTCATAAAATTTACAATTTTTAAAAATTTAAGTTTTCTTAAAACAATTTTTGAATTTAGAAATTCTTTAAATGTACAGATTAAGATTATGAGCTTGAAAAACTCGATCCGTATACAAAAAATATGCTTGATAGGATTAAAAGGAAAGAAAGAAATTTAAGCTAAATTTGAGGAAGTTTCTAGAGGTTGGAGGATTTTATATTGCAATTTGAGAAGGACTTAAATATAAACTACACCGACAAAAAGATGATAATGTTTTCAATAAAAACAGATAACTCAATGCTGAGACGCGTCATAAATAAAGTACAAAATTTCAGAAAAATTATTAAAGTGCGAATTGGAAGAAAAATATGTAGTACAAATTGTATATGTACATAAGTACGTACGTCATTTTAGATTGTGAATTAACTCTACTTTCAATCCTTATGATATTTGCCTATTCCGGTGGGGCGATGGGTTATATGAGAAATGTAGCAGAATATTTCATAGTTTTCATAAATAAATACAGCAAACAAATTTTTGTTAATAAAAAAAGAAGTGTGAGAAAGTAAATACGGTTCCTTCCATATACAGGGTGTTCGGGAAGTGTACCGCCATACTGCACCCATAGAATCTTGACAGAAAAAGGAACAGAAAAGTCCAACAGGACATATGTCCTATTTTGCGTAGTTTTGGAGTTATTAAGGAAAATCTGATTTTTCTTAGAATCCGCTCCGTAACTTACAGTTTACCCTATAACTCGGTAAATACTTTGCGGAAATAAATCGCACCTAATTTATTTTTTTAAAGCAACAAATTAACTTTTAAACTGTTTATTAAAAATTTTCCAAGGTGATATGCCTTCCTTTAGTTTTGACTTAGAATGTGTCGTCGTGCCCTTAGAACAAAATAAACCCCAATTTGAAAGTAATAATTCTTGGAAATTTCTTATAAGAATGGGATGCGCAAGTATGGTAAAAACTTCTTCATTTTATGACCTTTTAAATTCCCGAAACAATCATTTACCTAAAATCAACGGTTTCAAAATCCCAAAGCAAAGTACGCCTCACGTACCCTACCTAAACAAACTAATTTCTGAGTTAGCCCCTGCGGCAGATGTCTTGAAAAGAAGTTAATTCTTATTTCTGAAAAGCCATAAAAATGTTATTTCATTTATTATTTATTTATTACGCTCGCTGTCACTGACTCATATCAGAGTCACATGTGTATGTTGCTTTTACGAGTTCATCTGATAGTTTAAATAGCTCATTGCATTGCTCTACATCATCAATTCGATTGAAAAGTGTGTACAAGCCAGCCAGCAAAGAAAGTTAACAGAAATATTTTTTTATTTTTTAGTTCCGAATTTCTTAATTTTTCTTAATACTTCCTTGGTTTTCTTATCATCTTAATATTTTCTTCCTGGTTCATATCGTGGCTAATATTGGTCATTAGTATTTTTTCAAGATGCCAACTTTTATACCCTAGATGAAATCTACAGGGGTATACTAAGTTTGTCATTCCGTTTGTAACACTTCGAAATAATGATGGTAGAGCAAAATGAATTGGACACCCACGCATAATATTAAAAGTTATTTTGATTTTTGCATGTCCGTCCGTCCGTCCGTCCGTCCATCCGTCCGTCCGTCTGTCTGTCTGTGCGCACGATAACTCGAGAACGCGTATACTTAGACAGCTGAAATTTTGTACACGAACTTTAAAAAAAAAAGTAAAATTAAGTTCGAAAATGAGATAAGTCGGAACTCCTTCGGGGGGTTGCCATACAAAATTTTCGTTTTTCATTATATATTTGGACACTGCCTGAGAACGCATCATTATAGAGAGCTGAAATTTGGTACGTGGTGTTTTCATTATACTAGCAAATAAAATTTCAAAAATGGACTAAATGGGGAACCTCCTTCTTGGTGTTGCCATATAAAAATTAGGTTTTCTACGTATACATCGACATCTAAGAGAAGCGGGAGAATTTTCACATCATGAAGGCAGATATCGTATGGCATCCAGCCTAAACAGAGAGGAAGAAGTTCATCAAATCATAGAGCAGTATCCAACATTAGCATTCGGCGCATTTCGTCCATGACGGGATTCCACAGGTCATCTATCGCCCGTATAATTAAAAGTGAACGTCGGCAGAACTTCAACAAAAAATATTATAAATTTCTAACGATATGAAAAGTGACACTTCTGTATTAAATTTAGTTCGCCGATCATTTTTACGTAGGTGTAGGATGTGTCTTCGAGCGAATGGGGGACATGTCGAACACTTATTGTAGAAAGTAAGTAAGCTAGATTTAATTATTCAAATGATGTCATTTAAGATTAATAAATTAATGTATTTGATAAGAGTGTTGTTAATAAATTGAAATAAACTGTTTGTTTCTAATAAACATTAATTTTAATAATCCTTTAATGCGTTTATTAATCATTAATTTTACTTAAAATAATAGTTAAATCAGATTTTACATGATTCCAAGAAAAAAAAATGCTACAGAGTAAGGTTTCAGAGCAATAAACTAAAATTAGTAGAATATGGGTGGCAGAAGTTACGGCTACCAGAGGCATACTTTTTTTTGGAATTTTGAAACCGTTGATTTTAGGTAAATGAATGTTTCGGGAATTTAAAAGGTCATAAAATGAAGAAGTTTTTCCCATACTTGCTCATCCCACTCTTATAAGAAATTTCCAAGAATTATTATTTTCAAATTGGGGTTTATTTTGTTCTAAAGGCACGACGACACATTCTAAGTCAAAAATAAAGGAAGGCATATCACCTTGGAAAATTTTTAATAAACAGTTTAAAAGTTAATTTGTTGCTCTAAAAATATAACTAGGTGCGATTTATTTCCGCAAAGTATTTACCGAGTTATAGGGTAAACTGTAAGTTACGGAGGGGATTCTAAGAAAAATCAGTTTTTCCTTAATAACTCCAAAACTACGCAAGATATGACATATGTCCTGTTAGACTTTTCTGTTCCGTTTTTTGTCAAGATTCTATGGGTGCAGTATAGCGGTACCCTTCCGGGACACCCTGTATATATTTTTTAATTTTAATATATTATCAATGTGCCTGAAATTACAGTTATATCCTACTTAGTTTTGTAGATAAAGTTTTTTCTACAGATATTTTCAAAAGTATTGATTTTTTGAAATCAAGTATTTAATGAAAATATTGGATTTATGTACGTAAACGCGATTTCGCTGTCCTATCAAATCATACAATGTATACATGTATACATTTCTACGATAATTATTTCATAAATTTAGTAAGGTTAGGTTAATAAATTGGCAAATCGGCCATCATCTTCGCAAGGTAGTCAATACAAAAATTGAATATTTCCTAATTTGGCATTTGAAAATGTTTGCCGTCAAACAATATTTTCGGTTTTTCATAATATATACAAACACACATATGATGTAAGGTATCATTTTTCTCGTATTACCATTTAACTACGAAACACAGTGTTTATATGCATTAAATTTAATTAAACAAAAAAACATCTTCATATTATGTGATTCAAAAAAAATTTGCATAACTATACATATGTAAAACGAATCAAGCTGTTATTAGACGACACTATGAGACAAGACCCTTCACAAAATATTAGTAAGGCACCTACACATAAAAGATTACAAATTTTATTTAAGGGCTTAGATCTTAGATTTAGATTTGTGGAGACGTGTGCAGGCATTGGTCTCGCATTCACTGCGACGTGAAATATCTATTGTGAGAATCCTCGTTCGATTTACTCTCTTCCTAGATGTAGGCCGTTTACACATAAAAAAACGAAAATGAAAATGCTGAACCGAGAAACACAAATTTTGTCCTAATCTAACAGAAATTTGCCTCAATACATGTAATAAAATATTGGATATTTATTCCAATTACAGTTTCAATAAAAAAATTTCCATATTGAAAGCTTTATTTCAATTAAAATACATTTTTATGTTTTTTCGTGCGTGAGAGAAATTTTCGTTCCGAAATGTCAAGTATGCTTTCGTTTTACACTTAATGTTCGACATACGAAAGAAAATTCTATCTGGTCTTACATAACCTCATTTCCGTTTATTTACTTGATACAAACCAAACCCAACTTTTATTCGTTCATTTTTGATATGTAAGCATACAAGAATTTGCGGTGTGGAACTTTTTATTCGTTCGTTTTCGTTTTTCTATATGCAAGAGGCCTTAGACTGTTAATAAAGTCTAGTACTATTGTAGGATTTATTTTTCACGCGTAGTTTGGTAGGTGAAAAGCGTATTCGAGGTGGACTAATCTCAGCCACTTGACCAATACTTCGCAGTTGCAGAGGTCTCTAGAGTATTCGGACAGAAGCGGCAGGATGAAGTCTCGGCTAAATCTATTTTGTATACGTGATACAGGTGATACCTCAATCGGCAATGGCCTGTTTGTTCTCCTAGCTATTTAGAACAGCTCTGAGGTACCACTTTGAAGTGCCACAAAATGGCTTTGGTTCGACAAAAGCAGTTTCTGCTCATCTTTTGGCTAGACCATCAGCAATTTCATTGCCTTTAGGCCCTCATGTCCAGGCAATCACATAAGGATAACCTTTGTTGCTCCTTGATAAATTTCTAAGGGTTTGCAGACACTCCCAGACTTTTCTTAACTTAATGGTGTAGGACTTGAGGTCTTCAGAGCTGCTTGACTGTCCTAGAGGATATTATTGGTTGGGCCATTTATAACTCTCTTAATATAGATATTGCCCTATTCTTCTATGGACAGTATGAGTAGAAGACAGGGCCTTGGAGCCGGATACACCCAACCCAACTCCAATGTTAGTTTTGGAACTATCTGTATACCACAATATCGTTCATTGTTGGAAAGATGGTTTAGCGGAACGACATTTGTTGTCGGTCTCCCAAAACCACGCTGAATGGTCTTCCAAAGCCACCTTGGGTGTGATTATATCAGATATTATAGTCATTTGCTCGAAGCATATCTGTCTTAAGATACTTAAATGACCAACTAGATCACCTGATTTTGACTGTTTCTCTCTTTGAAATCTGATATCACTGCAGAGGTTAATAAGGCTTACATGGGTGACGCGGGACAGGTCCTCATGACACCAGTTATTCCTAGACAGGCAAGCCACTGGGTGTTTGAGAGCCTTAATTTTACATCGGTAATTTTTGAGCCTTGCTAGTTTTCGATTCGTAATGAGTGACGGGTATAACTAGATTTAAGACGGAGGTAAGCACCCGCACTTAACTCCATCGATGTCAAATAATATTGGCATTTCCATTAATGCCTGTTACTCATTAAAAAAATTAAGAATAAGTGTACAAAAAGTGATAGGTAAAAAGTTATAGTCATTGATAAATTATATAAATAAAAAATAACTAATAATAAAGGTAAAGAAGCTATAATTTGTACTAGTACTGATGTGAACAGTATATACTGTGGGGTTAGACCCATATGCTTGTAAAACAAAATTACACTTAAAGTCTTTAAAATTGAAGTTTGATGTCACAACATAGATAAAGATACATTAATCAGCTCTGTATGTATTGAAACAGCAAAAAAAAAAATCTAAACTTATTTATTTCTCATACACACACATACAAAATTCTGTGCATAAATCTGGTAGAGTAGATATCAGTGTATCAGTATTCCGTCCCAGGCATGGTAGACCTAGGTAATTCCCAGGTTTTTTTAAAGTGGTCTTTTGATGTAATTGTGGCATTACAGATTTGATTTGAATACAACACAAAATTCATCAGATTCGCTTTAAAACAATATATCGGGCTCAACGGGTTTAAACCAACTCTGAGTGTCACCAGTTTTTACGTCTGGTAAAAAAGGAAAGTTCTTTTGAGACGATTTTGTTCAGATTGTTTTTTTTTCTCTCGCGGTATGCCGCAGGGCTCCAAACTGACGTTCATCTTCAATATAGAATATTTTCCGGAAGTAACTTTATTCGTCAATACACATTTCTTTAAACAGCTCGGGTATCCCCAACCTAGAAGTTGATGACATTTCTATATACGTCTGGTATTACTAAACTAGATCCAAATTCAGCTGTTAAACCATTTTAAATAAAATGTATTATTTTAAGGAGATGGTAACATTAGAAAATCTGGTTATGCAGAAACCTCTGTAGTTATTATGATAAGGGCAGTTGAAAAAATTTACCTGGGGTTATGTATATTACAAATTAGATTAACAACAATACAAACACAAATTCACAAACAAACAAAATTCTGAGTCTTTTTGATCAAAAAGTTAAAAGCGAACAGTATCATAGGCCGGTCTCAAGAAAGTTCAAAGCAGGTGGTTATATACACATCAAGATGCAATCTCCTATTAAGTAGACTAAAAGTTTCCATAAACTAGAGACATTGTGGTGATGGGTAATATATTTTCGCCAAAACGAATCGACTCGATAGGATTCCCACCTCGCCGGATTAAAGTCTGTAGTCTGAGGGGGTTTTGAGCTAAGAGTACGTCTTAATATCGGCTGGTCTGATCAAAATAGAGGAACTATTAATAAAAGTATAAATTCATTTTGCAAACTATAAATTAAGATCAGTGCTCTATTTATTGTTATCAAGCTATCAGCTATGCGCATTTCATGGAATATAATAACAGATAAAAATTAATAAAATGAGAGTTACTATGGAGCCAAACGATGGGCTTTTGAAAATAATCAAGTATTATTCTCTAAAGATCCAATATCTTTTGACCATAAACTATATAAATGACAAAGACACGCATTCCTAAATTGAAAAAAATTTGTTTTCGACATGATTAGTGTCATTTAGGAAATTAAATTTATCCACATTATACAAAAGAATATCAATAACATTGGAACGCAGGCCTTTGATTGGAGTTGGAAAGAATCTTATAGAGTCCACAAAGCTAAATAAATACACCTCAAGACACAAATTAGTTTAAATATCGGTCATTGGAATAAGTTTTGTCTTAAATTTTATTTGCCATCAATTAGTAGTTAAACCAAAATTTACGTAAAAAAGGAATACAAAATAGAGTCGCAAAATACAAGTTTATATAAAATACATACCTACATTATATGTACATATGTATAGATAAGATACATGCCATATAGAACCGTCCTGTGATTTGATAGATTTCTTTTCCAAAATAAAATCACTTTTGTTTTTTTTTTATGATTATACAAACGTCACAACCATCTTTTAATTTTTTATAATTGAATTCTAAAACAAACTGCTCAGTTTCAAATTAAGCCTAATTTATTGCTTCATTCCCCGGTATTTTTTTTTTTAGTCCTATTCTATCATACTTTGTTCTCATTTTATAAATTAATTACATAAATTAATCTTAGTAATAGGAAATAGGTTTCATTTTTTTCATGTTATTCTTGTTTTTTTTGTTTTTCTTTTATATAAAACATTATTATTGAACTAACAAAAGATTCTGCATTATGAAAACTCAATTTTAATTTAATTCGTTTTATTTTTTGTGTTATTCGTTTTGAAACTGACCTGGAGAACGCGATTTCCCAGTGTGTAGCCATTCAGTGATTGAATTGCAACAACAGCCTCATCGTAATTAGTCATTGTAACAAATCCGAATCCTTTACATTTATTCGTTTGAAGATCCTTAATGACTTTAACACTTTGAACTGCACCGAATGGTCCAAATAATTGCCACAGGACATTCTCTTCTGTTTCTGGTGCCAAATTGTAGACAAATATACACCATCCTGAACCATTGATGGCATTCGTTGGAAGAATTGCATTACCTAAAAGATCTCCGGTTAGTGGGGAAAATCTATAATAAAAAGAAAGAAAAAATATATTATTTATTATGTTTTGTTTTTAAAACTTTAAATTATTGTATAAGAAAGTAATGTTTTCTAAATTACTTTAAAAAACCGGGCAAGTGCGAGTCGGACTCGAACACGAAGGGTTCCGTAACATCGTATAAAATTTAACACTATAGGGGTATTCACGCAATGTTGCATCAAAGAGTGTATCGTTGTAAAAGATGTGTTTGATTACAATCCAGTAAAGTCATACAAGGCTTATGCATATAAAATTCAATACAAGGGTCTTGTATTTTTACATTCACAAATTGGCAGTGTAAACCGGGTTGTATAGTTGTACTAAGGACCTGAGATTGAACGTCAAATGTCAGCGGATGCAGCTGCGGAGGGGAGTGTCCTAGAAAAATTTCCAGTGTGCCAAATGAAAGATCCTTTTGAGGACTATCGACTGGTGCACTCGTATTTTTTCTAGGTGGTACTCAAAAAAACATCAGTAAAGAGCATGAAACTTTCTGGAAAACTTAATAAAACATCACCGAAAAACAAATTGGTGCGATCGATTTTCTTTTTCCACCCTAAATTACTTAATAATAGTATTTGAAGTTCAGAAATTAGCTTTAATTATTTTCAAAATTTGAACTTTTCTTGCGGGATGAGGAGGGGACCGTTCAAAAAACGAACTTGATATTCGTCTTTAGTTCGACAAGGCGATTAAATTTATCGAAACAAAAGTTTCGAGTGGGGGTATTTTGGGTGCGGGGTTGTTACCCCCACCCTCCTTAAACCACAAATATGACATGTGGGGCGTCTATTTAAAGCCCCCGCTGAGCTCTATCGAATTGCGTTTTTTAAATTTCAATCCGGTATACTCCATAGTATATTTTTTCCACCCTCTAAAACTTGATTACGTTTTAACTGAAAACCACTTTTTTACTTTGTCGGACCCTGCATCATAAGGGATGCCCCTAGAGGTAAAATGTTGCATCTAAATTAAAGGTAATACAATTTTCTATCTAATAGAAGGTTTTTATTTTCAATTCGAGATATTTCCACACTGAGCTTTTACTGCCGAAGTTCACTGTTTTTCCCCATCTGGGTCCCATATACGCCATTACTACATGTGAGTTATTTTTCTAATTTTTTTTCAATCATAGGCATAAGTGTTCGATTACGAAACTTTTTCATCTTTACAAAAAAATTCCTCCGAAATTTTTACATTTTGTCACTATTAGCCTGAGCTGAAAACTAATTAGAAATAACCGTTCCCAACAAAACATGCTTCATTTTATACGCTGACATTATACTGAAATAGTGTATAATTAAGTAGTAATAGTAGAAATAAAAACTTGGGAAACAACCCAAACTGTTAAAAAATTCTATGAAAACTGGCATTTCCTTAATTTAAGCTGTTATTTTCATAAATGGTTGAGATACTTTAGTTTTTATCTCAGCTATTTTTAACCGGATCTTCACAATTTTTCTTTCTAGGATAACTATGAATCCTAGGGATTTTGAGGTTTTTCTCAATTTTTCCGGGGCCGGGGAGAGCTCCTACGGTCTGCCATTTTATCACCCTGTTCCCATAATTACATTTCGAAAACAGCTAAAGGCTAAAGAGTGTGTTCACTTTTTGTTGTAAATTCTTGTTGAATATTAACATCGGTTACACTGATACATTAAAGAGTGAATACCCCTTATGTATTTTTTGTTATAGAGGCAATAGAAATACATACTCTGTGAAAATGTCAACTCCTATTACGGTTCATGATATACAGCCCGGTGATGGACGGACGGACATCGGAAGCTTATTAATAAGGGTCCCGTTTTCACTTTGGGTTTGGAACCCTCAAAATGACAAAATTCAATGATAGTTTACCATTTCTATAAATAGGAATTTCTGTGAAGTGGAACAATTTCTTCAAATATCAAAATTCAATAAGTAAATTAATAATATAAAATTAATAATATAAAATTAACAAGTGTCAGATTAGTTTTGTACGGGTAGTAATATCAAATATCAGTCAGTGTCGATTATTTTACTTTACCGAATGTAGTAGAAACGCATGGGTTAGTGATGAAGTTTCAATTCTTGAGGCTTAGTGCTCAGCTAATACAGATTTTCACATAGTTAGTTTTCAAATGGACTAAACAACAAGGGCGGATCCAGACATTTCCTCTAGGAGGGGGGTCGATAAAATAAAAGATTTTAAAATTAGAATTGAAAATAAGGAAGAAATCAATTGCTTATATTATAAGTAAAGTTCTCTGAGCTTATTTAAGCTCTCTGTCATTCAAAATTTTTCAAATAAGCCATTTTCCACTTCATGAAAAATTCTCGTACACTAGGCTGAAGCCTAGTACGCTGTTCAAGCGAAAATTTCGTTTCCTATACAAAATCTATGTAAAAAAAATGTGGGCGAAAAATTCTACGAAAATTTCGGTTTGAGATTTCGTAAAGTAGTACGCTGTTCGAAAGAAAAATCAATGTTTAGGTCGTGGAATGCAGATGGCGTTAATATGGAGTGGATACATTTTTTCGCAGCGATTTATATATTCGGACATTTAATTTTGCACGGTAAAGTTGACAGTTTGATTATTGATACCGTTTAAAGCCTAGTACTAAGGTCCGCGCTAAGCTAAATTTTGTATGAAAATTTAACAAGCTAAAAGATATTGGCGAAAATTTCTCTTGGCGGTGTTTGTGAAAGCGAGAAACGACGAACGAGAAACCTCAGTGGTAGTGGTATGCGGAGTTCCACGCCACACTGACGCCCATCGTAGCTAAGGACTCATGGTATCTCGCACGCTCGGCCCTTGTTTACATTATCGCCTCTTTTGTTTAGAATTCTCAATATCGACATGGAGTTTTTTATGTTGGGTCGGCATAAATATAACGAAATTTGTAGGAAATTTTATGTAGAAACTGTTGTCAGAAGTAAACATAAGGCTATTCGTACAGATATTCGAGATATGACCAAAAATCTGAAAAAGGTACCTTAACCTCCCCCCCCCCCCCCCCCCCTCTACACGCTCGGCTCACCACTACTTTTAAGGACTTTCAATATGTTCATCTGGATACCGCTAAGTATAACTGTAGCAATTTACAAAACTACACGAATTATTTACCCAGATTTTATTAATTTTCTAGAGCTACAGAGATTTGCGTAATATTGACCTGTAACCAGAGCTGGGCAAGTACCAAAGAAAAAGTACATGAGTACAAGTACAAGTACCGAAGGCCTGAGTACTTCAACGTAAGTACAAGTACAGCATTTATGAAAAGTACTTGTAACTAAGTACTAAGTCTATAAAAAGTACTGAGTAACTTGTTGAAGTACTTTTAAAGTACTTTTTTAGAATCTTTGTACGTTACCAGTAATATAATGAAGTTTATCGGGTTCAGTTAATAATTATTAATAAATAATTACCATTTGAAAACTATAATATGAATAGTAACCAGTGGCTACTATTTATAGTTTTTTATAGTTTTCGACGCTGCAGGTAGAGTAAAACTTTCACCTCGCATTGCTATACTCATAAAAACTATTAGAGGTCCGTCCAGGCACCTATTATCGCCTCCAATAATGCATAGCTATTCTAAGGAAGAAATGTCCAGTAAATTTCTAAGAAAGAATTGAGACCTTCCCTACATCAGGTCGAGGCATCGTTGATTTTATATTGGAGCAAGGCATTGCTTTCTTACCCGGAGGTTACACTGCAAGTACAGCTTGCATGTAAGCTGCACTGCCATTCTTCTTGCACGTGTAACCTCTACTGCCATGCTAGCAGTACAGCTTTCAGCGAACTTGCATGATGCAATACCATGGCAGCTGAGGTGATAGTAATTTGACATTATGCAGTTTTCAAGATGGCAGAGAAGAAATGCTTGAGAGAATTTGATAAATCTACTCTGGAAAAATGAGATTTTCTGGGATCATTTGCATTACATCATTTACCAACACCTTTTTCTTAACTTTTTCTTTGGTATTTATCATTCTGTTACTTCCCTTATTGCTATAATTTCCCAATATACGCTTGACTTTACGCCTCAATGCCATTTTTTAAATGAACTTGGATGTAAGATGATAAGACATCAACCGAACTGCCTTCTACTGTAAAGTTAAAAATCGCATTGGAGGCTTGCATGCAAGCTGTACTATCTCGTGTAATCCCCGGGTTACCCTTGGTTATGTTCACTGACGTAAATAATATGGACTGCTTACTTTTCTTTTTTACGTGGGGACAATTGCTTGTGTCAAAAAGAGTTCTTACGTCGGTGCCAACATTGAAAAAATCATTGGCGGGAAATTGAAAAAGTGAGCACGCAGCTCGTAAAGTGATTTTAATAAAACATTTAGAATTTCTTCTGCGTATCTAATGTATTGTCTTTGGTAAAACAGTTTTTATCAGTAATAACCCTAAATAATTAATTTAAAATCATGTATTTCGACGAATTCACTAATTCATTTGTTGTTTTCAGTTCTCTCTCAGTTGGTGCTTAGATTGAAAGAGTCAGCAATATAGAAGTGAGCCCACTTTCTGCAGTGTATTTCTATGAACGTAGTCAGTCCATATTATACATGTCAGTGGTTATGTCATCAAATCGAGACATCGTCGATTTTATATTTGAGCGAGACATTACTGGTTTTGTTCTATTTGCCCAGTCTTCTTTGTATGTTATTAGTTTGCCTAAGGTCCTGTCTTGATGTGTGAGTGCGGCACATGCTTTAACAGTTCTTTGCGTGCTTTAAAACTCAACAAAAAAGCAGTTGTGTTTGCTTTTCCACGAAGAGTTTGATATTTGTAGGTACTTAATAGACTCAGAAATATTTAAGTAAAAATCTTGGTACTTAAGTACAAAACTAACTCTTAAGTACAAGTAAGTACATACACAGTACTTAAGCCTTTTTCTACTTAAGTATTGTCCAGCTCTGCCTGTAACACAATAAATGAATAAAGTTACTTTTCATTCTGGCTACAAACTTGTTGTTGTTTTTTATACGTATCATATTTTCTCTCTGAAGGGGTTTTAACTGAAAATAAAAAAATAAATATTGAAAAAGAATGTCTTGTGTAGTTACATGTTTTTTATTTGCTGCAGAAAGTGCTTTCATGACAAAACTCAGCACTTAAGAATGAGCTTACGCCTTACCCATAATCAGGGATTAGAATAAGTAATTGCATCTGTAAGTGGCCACTCAAGGCAGTTAAATGAAATGCGCTAATAGTCACTATTGAGCATTATAAACGTTTCTTTTACCCATTAAGGCGCTTTGTTCTGAATGTAAGTAATTGTAAGAACAAATATGAGTTATGTTTAAATTAATAGGTACGGACATTTATTTTGTCATAAAAAGTGTTCACATTTTGCATGTTTGAAATAAACAGTAATCCTCAACCATTTTTGTGGTAGGTGCCATTTTAAATGCAAAAATTATTGTTTTGACGTAGATTTTTGGTTAATTTGATCCACTAATTTTTTTCAGTGTAGACCAAAATTGATTTTTACATGTCCGTCCGGCTGTTCTTCACGGTTAAAAAAATTGGTATAAACGATACACATTTTTTATACTTTCGATCTTATTAGTTCATGAATCAAATTCTTCATATAAAATCTAATAAATATATAGATATCGATCGGCATTTTTAATACCAAAAAGTCTCATGTCTTATCCGAATTTAGTACAAAAGCATAATGCAAACCACCAAAGGATAGACTGTATCCCTATAAATATAAGGATTAATTAGGTTCAGTATAAAACTAACACATTACCTACATATTTGACAGCCTGCTACTATTTTGGTGTAAACTCTATCCTTTCAGTAATATTAAAACCATTCAAATTATTTGTATTAAAAGAAATACTTAGAAATATGTCATAACTGAAAATTTGTCACCGGCCGGCACACTTAGGGCTTGTTCACGAGCGCGATTTATCGCATGCGACGGAGCGCTGATTGGCTGCAGCAATATAGTTGTCGCTGTACATGCTTACTCTTTCTACGTTTCGTGCGATACAAAAATTAATCGCAGCAATGCTCTTAGTTTGGTGCGATTTTCACCTTAACCTCAACATTTTTGTGTGTTTACATTTATTATTTTCACCTTAACCTCAAGGTTTTTGTTTGTTTACATTTGCAATTGGGTTATATAGCTCCACAAGAATGTCGAAGTTTACTATAATATGTAAGCTTTCGATGTGGAAAGCTCCAGGAGAATTTTTTTTTTTTAAATAGGTACTAATAGTGCTGCTTTTAATTCCATCTGTGTATCCATTATAAAAACTTATTTCACAATAATATTTACTTTAATCCACAAAACCAAAACAAATTAAATTATAGCTGTCAATTTTAAAAACCTCTGTCAACCTTATGAACGTATCGCGCGATAAAAACCAGTCGCAAATAGAGATAGATCTATAGAAAGAGCAGGACGTCACCAAAATATCGCACGTATCGTATCGCGCTCGTGAACAGGGGTTTACGCAGTATGTAGCTTTGCTTCGTTCCACTTTGGTAAGTTGGTATACGAGTATATAGACGCTCTAGCATAAAGGCCAAAACATAGTGAGGATGACACAACAAAGTCGCCGTAAATTGGTTGCTGTCAAAGATTCGAATATATGGAAGTCCCATATAATTAACACAATGAGGGCGACGCGATAAGTTACCAACAAAAATTATGGGAAAATCTCTAAATTAGTCGCCAACATAATTGACATTCATGTTATGTGGATTTGGATATTTTTATGAAACATAGTAAATTAAAAGATAATAGTAAATAAACTAGTTATTAAAAACTTATATAAAATTAATTTCATTTATTAGTTTGACAAATTATGGGTTTGAGGAGGAATTAATAGACAAAATGAGGGAAAAAATTATGTTGTGCAATAAACATCAACCCATGTATAGAAATCTCTTTTTAGTCTTCTTTTTAGTTTTTTCTTTATGAATTGCAATTTTAAGGTCGCTTACACATAAAAAAACGAAAACGAACAAATAACCAGTTCCACACCGAAAATTCGTTTATATTCGAATAAAAGTTGTGTTGCGTTTGTATCAAAAGTAAATTAACGGAAATGAGGTTATGTAAGACCAAAAAGAATATTCGTTCGTGTGTGGAACGAAAATATAACTTGACAGTTCGGAACGAAAATTTGTTTCTTGTACGAATAAACATAAAAATGTATTTTAATTGAAATAAAGCTTTAAATATGTACCTATATTTTTTTATTGAAACTGAATTAGAATAAATATCCAATATTTTATTACATGTCTTGCGGCAAATTTCTGTTAGTTTAGGACAAAATTTGTGTTTTTCGATTTAGTGTTTTCGTTTTTCGATGTGCAAACGGCCTAAGTAAGCCGCATAAGCTATACTAGCGATTTTCCTTAATTTTTTCATTTTTGCCATTTCTTTTACAATAAATAAAACAAAAATAGCTGTCAATAATATTTGTCGAGTCGCGTTCACTGTGTTTTAAATGCGACTTTATCGCCAACTAAGTTGCCAACATTGTTGTGTCGTCCTCACTGTGTTTTGGCCTTAAGACTGCATGGCTGAGGACTGTTAGCGTATGTGAACTGTATAGTATAGTATAGTAAGTTGGTTAAAATGATCATCGTTTTTTTAAAATAAATATTTAGACTGTTTCATAAAATTAACAATAGTTTTTTTAATTAAAAATGCTTTGATTTCTATGTGAGCAGGGGGGAGGGGTTATTTTTTAATATGTTGGCTAGAATGCAAATGGATAATCATACTTTTCTGTCTAATAGAGTACGAAGCATACCAAGATGTTAACAAACTTCCCCTGTTTAAATTCGAATCAATTCGATTTCTCGAATTCGTCAAAAAGGTCTAAACGATATAGTATATACTGCATTTGTATAGAACAGCATACCATCAGTATAAAGGTTTTTTTTACGAAATGAGATAAACTTAATATAACAGCGATATAAAAAGGTATATCTTATATTTATTTATTTTATCAAAGACAGTTATAAACACATTTTATAAGAGAGGTTGATTGAACTGTATATAAAATTTATATAAAGCAATTTTATATCCAGTTGTATCCCAGTAAACATTTGGATGAAAAATCTTCCGGGCGATATGTGGATGATATTGCCAAAATATATTCCACACGAAATTAAAGCAAATACTGTGAAATGATTTCTTCCTTGTCTTGCTTAGACGAAAAGAAGATGAAATTACAAACAATTTCGTTTACTGATTTTAAATGTGGAAGCAAAAAGACAATAGTTTCGCTTATTTGTCATCTCTATGATACACGAGTTTATCATTTGGAAGAACGTGTCATTAGACTCCATGAGAGTAATTAATTTGTGAGTTCACTAGTGATTTTAATTCCACCAATTCATATTAAAAAAACAAAATTAATTACATAAATAAAGGGTTTTCCAATAAGAGGTGTTATTTTGATATTCAAAGAGAAATACTATTTTTTGAGATAAATGATCGGATTTTTATTTCATTATAAAGAGGAAGGTATGCCGTTAATAATGGAAAATAACATCAGCCAAATGACCATGCCCTATGTCCTTGATAGCCTCACGAATTCCATCTTTGAGGTCTTGAATCGACGCTGGGCTGTTGGCGTAGACCTTCTCTTTCACGTGGCCCCAAAGGAAGAAGTCACAAGGTGTTAAGTCACAAGATCTCGGTGGCCAATTGTGATCACCTCTTCGAGAGATAACACGGTCCGGAAACTTTTCCCGTAAAAGATCAATGGTTTCGTTGCTTGTATGGCACGTAGCGCCATCTTGTTGAAGGTAAATGTTGTCCAGATCAATACCATCCAATTCCGGACATAAAAAATCATTAATCATCTGTCGATAGCGCAATCCATTCACCGTAACTGTTGCTCCAGCCTCATGTGCGAAAAAGTAGGGGTCCAATGACCCCGCGGGACCATAAACCGCACCAAACAGTCACACGTTGAGGATAGAGAGGCTTTTCAACAATAACTCTTGGGTTTTCCGAGCCCCAGATGCGACAATTTTGCTTGTTGACGAAGCCATCGAGGTGGAAATGGGCCTCATCACTCAAGATGAGTTTTCGATGGAATTCCGGATCATTTTCATGCATTTCAAGGACCCAATCAGCAAAGACTCGACGTTGTTGATGATCGGCCGGCTTGATTTCTTGTGTTAACTGAACTTTATAAGCCTCAAAACCCAAATCTTTATGCAAAATACGGTGTAATGACGTTTGTGGAATGCCTAATTCTAAAGAACGACGAGGAATAGACAAACCTGGGTTTTCTTCAACACTTTCGGCTACAGCAGCAATATTCTCGGCTGTTCTTGAGCGACGTGCACGGGTTTTATTCTTCACATCACTAACTTGTCCTGACAGCTCGAATTTTTCTACCAATTTCTCTATTGCGGTCCGACAAGGTGCTTCACGACGACCCAAAAATGTTCGAGTTTTACGAACCGTGTCTGCCACATTTTCACCATTTTTATAGTGAATTTTAATAATTTCAATGCGTTGTTGAATCATGTATCGTTCCATTTTTATTAATGGCGTAGTTTCTACTTGTCAAATGTCAAAAAATGACATTCTTAGTGTTACCATATAAAAATTTAAGTTTTTTACATATACTGTGAATACGATAAGTCCTAACACTGAAAAGTTCTTCAGAATATGAAATCCTATGAAATTGGGCATAATCGTTTTCACTATCCGGCGAACTGTTCTGGAAATATATGCGAAAAACCACTTCAACAATCAAATTTACACAGAGAGGTGACCATACAAAATTCCATACAAACTAAAAATTGGACCAGTTCTAGATTTTTTATTTCAATTCGGCTTTAAAATTCAATAATGTGTATTTGAAATTTCATAACGTAATTTAAAATTATCATTTACATTGTTATTATGGTGCGATGAAATCTGTAGGGCATTATGTATTTGCATCAAAGCTTGTAATGCTGAGAAATAATTATGTTCCGACTGCCAATCTGTCCGTCCATCTATCCTACCGTTCATCTATTGGTCTATCTGTCCGTCTACCCGATAACTACGGAACGAATTATCGTAGTAATTTGAAATTTAAGTTTTTAAATAAAAGTAATTTTAAGTTCGTAAATGGGCTACTTCTTATATTGGCTACCATATTAGACTTTCATAAAAATTAACGTAACTCGATAGAAAAGACAGCTAGCAATTTGAAAGTACTCAGATATTGATTTGGAGTTTTCCAATTAATAACAGATAAAATTCTTTCACCTTTTCGATAGATCGTTATATTTACCCGGGGGTTACACGAGATAGTACAGCTTGCATGCAACTTACACTGCCATACTTCTTGCGCGTGTTAACAATAATGCCATGCTGGCAGCTCAGCTTTAAGCGAACTTACATGATGAAAAATCATGACAGCTGAGGTGATAGTAATTTGACATTATACAGTTTTCAAGATGGCGGAAAAGAAATGCTTGAGAGAAATTGATAAATTTATACTGGGAAAATGAGGTTTTCTGGGATCATTTGTATTACATCATTTACCAATACCTTCCTCTTTAATTTTTCCTGGGTTTTTATCATTCTGCTACTTCTGTTATTGCTATAAATTTCCAATATACACACATATCGCTTTCGAATTGAATTAGACCTTAATAGAAAAATTTGCACGCCATATTGTGCAGCCATCTTAAATTTCTAAACATTGATCACAGATTCGTAATTTGCGAGCTTGGCAAATCTCCAGACACCGAATTTTTGTTATATAAAATTCTTGAGCGAGCATGAAATTAGTGTAAAAAGTTTTGAACTGGGCTGAGTTTCAAATCTCAAAATGAAATATCTTTATATATTCTTACCATAAATAAAGGAGTTATATTGTATAATACGCCTATTCTCCAGAAAACTAATACTTTCTCGAATATTACAGACATCGGAAAAAGTTCGTGCTTCGGAGCAGTAGTAAAACATTCATGATTCGAAGTAATTGAAGTTTCGAATCACCTTGCTTCGAAACCTATCAACAGCCATAGTTACAATTACTAATAATCATTTCGCTTCACGTTTTTTGGAAAGCGTTAAAAGATTTTTTTAATGCTCCTATAACTAGGCAACCAATCCAAATACATTTTTTGATAGGTTGAAGTACATAATATTGCAAGACTCATGTGAATTTAAATAATTAAAAAAGAATCAATAAATTCTTACCTGAATCTTCCAGTTGGATGATGTATTGGCCCTGGAAAACGTCGATTAGATTGTGGCGTTAGGTATGCTGCCAGTGGCGGTAAAGCTTTATTTATATTATTGCTGGGATTGTTGGCAAATTTAACAGTAATTGGTTCAGTAGCACCTTTTGGAGTTGTACCGTTGAGATGTTGAATGGCACGTTCTGCCTCGGCTCGTTGATCAAATCGTATAAAACCGACTCCCTTGGAGAGTCCAGTAATATTATCACACAAAATTCTCGATGTGATAATCTGTCCATATGGAGCAAATAAATTTTCCAAATCTTGTTGTGCCATACTCTTTGAGAGCCCAGACACATACAAGTTAGCACCCTTAATCGCATCCGAACTGGGACGAGCAAAAGATACTTTTATTGTCTTGTTCTGTAAGCGTAACCCATTAAAAGTACTAACGGCTTTCTCAGCATCTTCAGTTCTTTGATAGTTGACAAAACCATAACCTAAACTTTGCCCTGTTTATCAAGAATATATAGGAAGAAATATATTTTTTTGCTTTAGTTAAATTGTTTTTTTTTTATGTCCAGTTTTTTAGTAGAATGGGCTCACCAGTGACCTTGTCCCGTATCAGCTTACAACTTTCGACCTCTCCAATGCTAGAAAAAAGTGATTTTACTTCCTCCTGGGACATAGTTTGTGGCAAGTAATTGACGATGAGATTTGTTTTGGCGTCATCTTGACCACTACTAATCGATCCAGCTCTGCCATTTTGTTGGCTATTTTCCAAACCATTAGCGATCATATTTGGTGGTAGTTGTTCAAGTTGCGAGTAGATATCCGTTATGTAGTTGTTGTTGTTCTTGTTGTTATGGTACAGATGTGTATGGGTTGATCTTTTGATTGTCCTTCAGTAAGGTACGCGAGATCTTAAGTTCCTAAAAGTTATCTTAAAGCCCTTAAAGTTTCTATGCTTTCCGAAAAAAGCTTTTGGTGTTTTCCTTAAGCAATGTGCTGCAAAATAAATTAAATTGAAAATTAAAGTTATATAAGCATAAAAAGGAAATATTAAAATAAATGTTATAAAGCATTTATGTTTCGAGTAAAAGAAATAAACAAGAAAATTGAGTGCCCTTAGTCAAATACTTTGCTGGAATTATCAAAACTGCTCTGCTCTTAAAAAAAAAAAAAATACGAAAGAAAAAGACAAAAAATCGGTGTGCAAAATTTGATGAATAAGAAAACTTTTGTGATAGATACACGCAACCCCAAATGTATGTAAACTTTATGCCATCATAAATCATCCTCATTGTGTGTATCTAAATATGTGGGTATAGTTGCCAATATATTGTTTTTTACAATTATCGTGCAGACTAGAGTATTGTCAGTCACGCGTTCAAATCCTTAGTTCTAATCGTACGCAAAAGAGTTTTCGTGTAAATTAAAGCTTAAAATGTGTTACTCCAAGCAGGAATCACATTGTGTCAGAAATAGTTTCAAATAAAGTAGGTGCTGAAATTTCGGTACAAATGGATCCTTGTGCGATCATCCAGTTGCTAAGAATCTCAATCTCTGTTATGTCTCTAACAAAGTGTGAATTTCTTCCATTTTTTTCTCTAAATTCTCCAAGAAATATCGAACGTAAACTGCAACACAAATGATGGTCCGCATCTTGTAAATTTCTTTCAGCTTTCCACATAGCTAGTAAGAACAAAAATAGCAAAATTAGCTCTTTTAATTCTCCACCCTAATGACGCGCAAAAAAACTAAGAATAATCGTTGATACGAATTTTTTGTTTTTTTTTTATCGGCACAAGTCAAAACTTTGCTTTTTAGTGCTAAATATTGGATCCGGATTTACTAATATCCGGATATCCCGATTGCGAAATTACCAAATTATCCGATTTCTAAAATCCGGATCCGAACTATCCGGACTGGACCACCTATCCGGAGTAACAGAGTAAGCAAAATAGGTTCAAAATTTCATTCAGATTGCATTGCTTGATTGGGAAAATATAAATTTCCCTAATGAATCAATGCAATTTGGAGGAAATTTTGAAAATTTTTTAGTCTGGATCCGGAGAGCTCGGATGAGGATATTAGGATTCGGATTATCCGGATACCCGGATTTGAGGAATTGGATCCTAGTTATTCTGGATAATGTGTATAGCAAACTACCCGGATACTTTCAGCTTTAGTTAACGTCACACAATTTTTCTATCATCGTTGAACTGCATCTTTTACTCTATTACTAAAAAAACAGACTTACATATAACGGATGCTCTGATTTTAATATATATGTTACAAACGCCCACCAGAATAGTGGAGAATTGTAACTTTTACTGCTATTTTTGTGATATGTGTAATTTTGTTTAGCCTTTTCTAGAGCAATCAGTTACTTTTGTCATTCCATATCAGAAGGTGGGATATGAGTACTATATTGGGCTAAAGAGCTCTACGGTATGTTAAAACCTTTCAAATATATTTTTCTTGTTAATTTAAGGCCAAATATGTACTAGGAAAGACCGTTTGACCTATTTGCACGGATTAGGGTGCGGGAATAAGTAAAACGAAAATCAGAGTTGTCGAATCTTAGGGTCTTTATAACTCAGTCAAACCAATCGAGCTTAATCTGCGCATTTTAAAGAAGTATGTCCGTGCGCAGGTTTGAACCCAGGCTGTAGTGATGTTGTAATTATTGGTGCTACGAAGTTAAAAACTGGGCTATAGAACGACTGGACTTTATTTACATTTTGCACAACATACATTTTATACAAGTAAATATGCAAGTGATATGATGTGACTACAGAAAGAAAATTTTGAAAAAAAGGAGTGCACAATTCAGCAAAAAAATTGAAGTTTCGGAATCGTGTAAAGCAGATACCAAAAGCGGGAATAGGTATCATATAAAGATGCATCCCTCAATGTTATACATATAAATTTTGGTTTCTCATCGCTTAAGTTTAGACCACGAGTTCTGGTACACTCAGTATCTAGACGCTCAAATATGCTCTTTTATTAGAATCATGCTTCCAAACCATTTGTCACAAACGTCGCTCTTTAAAGTTAAAGTTGTATTCTTTCACAAGGCTAGGCCAATAATGTACTGTGCAGATGGTCTGATAGTATGATAGATAGTTTTTATGCTTTAGGCTTCTTAAAATCCCAGTGTTGCAAAGCAAAAGACACGTGCAAATAAATGTATTTTTCCTTTCTCGCCTACGAACCCAATCAACTCGCAATGTTGCGTTTTTGCAACACACAATTTCTCTACTATTACCAAATAAAAAAAAAATAAAATCATTAAATTTCTTAGTGTTTTATACTTAAAGCTTTATAATAATTGCATGTCAAGGAAAATTTTGAAAAAACAAAATTACTCGGGATGAAATGGGTTAAATTTGATTTAAAAAAAAAAAACAAAAAAAAATACTTAAATTAAAAAAAAAACTAGTTAAGATTTCAAAATTTCGACTATGTTGGGCAATAATTTAAAAAATGGATGATAGAAAGAGCAAAATCTATGGATCGAGAGTATGTTTTTCAGGCGATATAGGGTGATTCATATATTATGAGAAAAAGTTCTGTATATCTTCAAAATGGAAAAAAGATGGACTCCATAAAATAATATTTTATGTTATTTTATGGCGAAAAAATCCCTTCTTCATAAAATGAAAATAAAATATTTTAAAAATTCGTATTCTGTCGTGGTTCCATAAAATTATTTTATGAATTCTTTTATGAACACGTTACATAAAATATTTAGTACATTCCGCTATGTTTTCTATTACGTTTTGAACAGCTGGTCAATTGACATTTGCGTGATACTCTATCAAATCACCCACTAAATAATATTTATGAAAGCAGCTGTTTTCTTAATAGCTCTTGAGATACTTTGGATGTAAAAGTTCTAAAATATGACAACTCCTGACGAGTTTGATACGAACCATGTCCGTAGAAATGCAAAGCAGCAGAAAGACATCCATCCTGTTCACTTCGAGATTCCTAACTCAAAGTGAACGGAATGGATGCCTTTCCAGTATGAGGCTCTAGTTAGTTAGTTAGTTTTGGGTATAAATTAGAATTATTCATAAGTTTGCAAAATTAGTTTACAAATCATAATATAACAAATTTATTAATTATCCAGTCGGAAAAACTTTTGAAGCCTAAGGTTGGGCAATTCACATGGATCGTATCCTGTGATATCTTCTGCATAAAATTAAAACCTATTTAAATATAATCAACTTTTTATATTTTACCATACTGCACCAAGTGCAAATTTCTACAATTTCTGACAAAATTGTAATCTTTATGTATGGCGGTGGACATTTTAGTTTTTAATTAAAACTACTTTCACACCACAAATGTCAATTGACGAATGTTATTTCATAAAATATGTCAAAATACCTTTAAAATGTGCTGCTTAGGTTCTTTTATGTTATGCTCCATAACAGGAAATATTTTATGTTACGATGCGTAAAATAAAATAAAATTTCTGGTACAGAATAGGATTTTAGGGAAATATTTTATTTTAAGTCATAACATAACATAAAATGATAAAATTTTACTGACAGAATAGGGCCCAATATTGGTCTGCTATATACAATTAATGGTTGAGATGGGATAATATACTGTATAGGAGGTTATGTCATTATTGATGTTATGATAAGTGTCAGAGTTGCATGACTTATATATAGATACGGGACAAAATGGAGTGGACAATTCAATCTCTTGCTCCCTATAAATCATCATCATTCCTATCATGCTGCAGAAAGTGCAAGAAATTGTAATTTCGGGAGTGATGGTGATCTTTAGAAGCTGTCTTCTCCACTCCTATGTCCCATGCATCCATCTGCAAGCAAACCAAAGTGACCTTTATTCATAAGGCAGGTCGTAGCGGGCACGTGACTGCTAAGGACCTTAGACTCATCAGCTATACATTGTTTCTTCTGAAGACTTTTGAGGGGTTGCTGCAGGCGTCCATGGACAGCCTGATTACGGGAAGCGAGATTTCTAGAGCACAGTATGCATACTTAAAAAGTAAATCGGTTGAAACTGCTCTACATGACGTAGTAGGAACCATTGAAAAATCAATCGAGAAAAAAGAATACACTATAGGTGCATTTCTTGATATCGAGGGAGCCTTTAATAATGTTAGTTTAGAGTCATCCAGGATGCTCTGACTGGTCTAGGAGTTGAATCTAATATACGTAGATGGATTAACTCAATGCAATAACAATAAAGTTAGCAGGAGGGTGCTAGAGGTTCTCCACAAGGAGGAGTATTCTCACCTCGACTGTGTTTATTGGTGGTTAATGGAATTCTTATCTCTTTACAAAGGGAGGGTATAAAAACGGTAGCATATGCTGATGACGTAGTCATCCTGGTCTCGGAGAAATTTTTACCGATGATCAGTGAACTAACTCATAGAGCATTACAAAAGCCTCTTAACTGGGTTATAAGTTGCGGTCTAGGGCTTAATCCCGCAAAGACCGAACTAACCTTCTTTACACGAAGGAGAATTATTCCGACTTTCACACCTCCAAAACTGGGTAGCATTACTCTTGATTTTAAAACTGAAGCCAAATACATAGGAATGTTGGAGGATAAATGTAAATGAGCGCGTCAAAAAGGCGGCCATTGCACTGTATGTCAGCAAGAAAAGTTTTAGCAAGAGTTCGGGTTTACACTCTCGTATCGTGCACTGGATATACACCGCTATCGAAAGGCCTATCCTTACATATGGGGTCTTGGTGTGGTGGAATGCTTTTGAGAAAGCGGCGAACTTGAGAAGTATTACTAAAACAGAGAGAGCTGCCTGTTTAGGCATTACAGGAGCTCTTCAATCAACACCAACCGCAGCAGTGGAGACAATTGTCTGGCTGCTGCTTCTCGATATCCATGGGAAATATATAGCTGCAAAGAGTGCACTAAGGCAGATCAATAGTAGCCATTGGCCACAGCAGAATACTGAGGATTTATCCTGAAGACTGTATGCTGGGAGCTACAACTTACATTGTTCCAAGACTAGACTTTGAGAAAGCGTTCTCAACTAGCATTCCCAGTAGGTGTGGGATGATAGTCGCGTGACAACTGACTCTGATATATGTGATATATGTGTCCTTACGGATGGTTCGAAAATGGATGTGGGAGTGGGAGCCGGGGTATACTCAGCACTCCCTCATATACAGGAATCGTACCGCCTACCAGACCACTGCTGTATATCCAGGCGGTGGTCCTGGCTAATTGCAAAGCTGCAAGCTGCAAGCTGCTACGTACAACGTATGTTTTACCTAGCGATCGAGTCATCAGGATTTGTATTGACACCCAAGCTGTGAGCAAAGCTTTGTACTCGAGCACCATTAGATCGCGTATAGTGCAACGGTGTCGCTGTGAGCTCGGGTAACTGGATGCTAACTACAGAATTATTCTCTGCTGGGTGCCTGGTCCCAGTGATATACCTAGAAAGGAAGCAGCGAATGCCCTGGCCAAAAAGGGTACTGCTAAGAATACGTATCTAGCAGAGGAACTCATAGGTCGGCCCTTAGAATCAGTGAAGAAGATTCTAGATGTACAGTCCTGCAAGCTGGCAAATCGCAGGTGGGGAGAACTGACTTCATGCTCGATTTCAAGAAAGCTTTGGCCCGAAATTTGTCTTGGCAAATCTCTGCTGAGGAGGAACCGGAATGATGTGTGTAATCTTACTGCCCTTATTACGGGACATTGCCTCTTTGGAAAACATGCAGAGCGCATGCAAGCTCCATACAAACTTCTGAAGGAGCTGTATGGACGAGGAAGAGGTTGAGAGCATTCGGCACCTGTTGTGCGAATGCCCTAACCTTGAAAAGCGTAGAAGGAATACTCTTGGTAGTTACTTTTTTAGCTACCTGGGGGAATTAGCAAACAAAGAGTTAGGGGCTCTGGTAAGGTTGATAAACTTTTGTTGCTAGTTTCATCGCACCCCCTAGCTTTTTAAATATCTTCTCTAGGTATCACAATGGACCACAGATGGGCTAAGTGTGGCTGATTGTACATCTTCCTGCGATGGCCCCCACTCTAACCTAACCTTCATGACATATCATATCCTCTTCTGCTTCAAATCATCAGATCAAGACTAGGCGATAATCCATCGTTAATTCGAGACATTGCTTATTTCAAATTGGAACTACAGAATCATTGGGAAAGTTAAGTGTATCATGCGGGCAAGTTAGGCATTAGAAAAATTATTCAAACTCGGAGTAAAAGAACAATTTGAAGTTCATTCTTGGGTGTTACACCCGAAGGATATGGATAGGTCATACTTAGACAAGCAAAAACCAATTTTTGGATGAAGGGAAGGGGGGATATTTCGGTATATTTTTAGATCACCCTGCTTTAGTTAATACTAATTTTTCAAAAGAAAAGTCACTAAGAATCTGTTTTTCAATCCTGCCAAGCAAAATAACCGTTTTACTGGAGGAAATGGTGTAATATACTTCAGTGCAGCTTGTTTATGTTGAGGATACCATAAAACTTTAATTAGAATACAATAATTTCAGTACTGGGAATCTTCAATTCTTATTGGTATTGGTAATGATAATTGTAATGGTACTTGAATTTACAGCTCGACCTGATGGCTGTTTTGAGTTTATTGGAACATCTTTCCGCTTTCCAATAAATTCAGACAGAGAAATTGTAATTATTGTAGGTGGCAGTTTTACTGCGATTTCATTGATAGGAGTAAAATTTACTTCATTTGAAATTAAATCCGTATATTGTAAAAGGATCCTTGATGAACCTCATTTGTGTGATTAAAAATAAAGTCATTATGGAGATAGTACTAGATAAAATAAAAGATCCAATTAATGTGCTGTCGATGTATTAGTTGAAACATTCACATTGAATTTATTTTTGAAATTATGACTTCTTTCACTGATGTGTGTATATTCCGAAGCCCAAGTGAGTTGAGTACAGAATTTTGTTTTTCCATCCCTGGTAACTATAGACTCATTCGTCCATAGGATTCTCAGGATCTTCTACGATCGATTTAACAACCACGTACAGAATTTTCTCCTGCTCCCAATTTCGAGTTATGAAAAGTGAAGTTTACTCAAGAGTGAAGAACAGTGAATACAAAGGAGGATTAAGACGAAGGGCAGTGGCATTTGAATAAGAAAAAAAAATCAGTATTTCATACTTAAGTTTAATTCGCCGTAAATGTAAAAGGTATTAGAACTAGCTATGCAAGCAAATGTTTGGAATTATGTTACTGAGCATCACAATATAATTTGAAGAGCGAAATTATAAACCACAATCCACCGTGAGAACACCATATCCCGTAACCGACAGTTCAACAAAGTTGCCCGAACAGTGCACCATCTGTCAGGATGGAGACTGGTCAGTCAAGAGAAAACCAGTTGAGACTGTAGAGTGTACAATCGTCCCGAAAATCCAACCGACTAAGTACTTGAGTCAAAAGGAAAAAATAAATCATTCTGGCAATACCACGTAAAGAACAAGAGCTTTGCGGAACGAAAAGAAACCGAGCTTACATTCTCCCACACACACACGATGATTCTTGGCAGTCGATTTTCTAGTCCAACAGAGTCGAGTTGATCACCGGTTGCAGTCTCGTTTCCAAAGTCGTGTCCACAACCAAAAATACCAAACTAGAACATTCTAAAGTAGCATATAATCATCGGCAATTAATGTGCTTATAAAACCTAGCTTAAGTTAACCAAGTGAAGTATTAAAGAATAAGTGTTGAAATTCACGCGAGTCTTTGATTTACTATAATGAAGCCAACGGACATGTGTTCTACAAGGCGCGTTTATGTACGTGGATAGGTGAACAGTCAAATTGTCGGAATTGTAGGTGTCGTCTCACACAGTATGACTCCACGGTCTATACAGGCGCCGCGCCGTACCGAAAAATATTCTTACGAAGCCTGGAAATCAAGAGCTTTGACAGCCCGTGCCAGCATTCAATCTACCCTCATTAACGATTCCACCAGTCAATCGTGGATTTTTGTCACCACGTTTACAAAACATGCATTCATCAACCTTTTCATATCCGAATTCGAGGATGAATAGCACCTACTACCCATGGTCAAGGCCTAGTAGCTTGAGAAGCATTAATGGCTGGTCTTAGAGTCCAGATGCAAGACCTGATACGAGAAGGTAATACACAGAGTATAGGTGCTCTGCGGGATGAAATTTTTAACCATCTTAATCAGCCAGCTCCTGCTGCGCCCATTTCTCCGGTAGATACCACTCGACCACCACCACCCATTGGTGTACCTGTAATACAACAAAGACCCGATACCTCGCAGGAAGCGATGCCTAATAATATTCCTCAGGAACAGGCATATCAGAATGCTAGACCTTAATGCAATTCGTGGTCACGACGATCAGGAAGCTCTATACGTAGATGGAATATTTCGTATGGTGGAGACAGTTCTAAACTTTCAGTAGATGAGTTTGTCCTCCGAGTTGAAGCACTTACCTACTCAGCGCTCGAAGGGGATTTTGATCTCCTTGTTAGAAATATGAGCACGTTGGTCGTAGGTCCAGCCATGGAATGGTACTGGTCATTGCTCCGACAGAACTCCATGACTACGTAGGAGGACATCAAGATAGCCCTTCTATCCGAATGGGGAGTTCCCAAAGACGATTTAAGGGCGCGAATACAATTAGTGTCCCGCAGACAGAAATCGGGTCAGTCCTTTGCGACGTACCATCAGAATCTGGTACATCGAAATTCGTGTGTATGAATATGCAAATGTCTTCTTTAATGATGATTTTAATCTACGACAGTGGTGGTACTTGCACCGAACTGAATTTCCGTTAATGTACAAAATGAGCTGCAAAATATTAGCAACACCATCCAGTAGTGCCGCTTCTGAGAGAACTTTTTTTGTAACTAGAAATTTAATTTCAGAAAAGAGGTCTTTTATTAGTTCTAATTCAAGTTCTGTAAATCAAATAATGTTTTTGCATTCGAATATAAAAAAAACCGATATCTCCAACGAATTACAAAAGGAAGGTATAATTCCCATAAATTGACTTTGTTTTGTAAGGTTTAATCGAAATGAATATGTTCTTTATTTCTCTTAATAGGTAAAAAACAAACAATTATTTCATTTTCTTTTTCCAACTTATAAACAAATTATAACCATTTAATAAATAACTAATATACAATCTATGTGTTTATAAATATTATTCATAAGATAATCAAAACTAACTAGAGTACTAATGCGCCCCAACCGGTCCGTGGATGCACTTCGCGTACCCCTTTCCAGTGGATACGCTTTCTTTTTCATTTGTGAAGAAGCTTGGGAATTGGGAGGTCTAGAGCAATGATAGTAGCGTAATTAGGCATTTCATATTCTGTCCATTCGGTCGATCGAGTTTATATTCACCTAATTAATGAGGTTGAATCGATTAAATTTCGGAAATTTACGGACACCTTTAATTGCTTTAATTGAAGCTTTCAATCACTTATTTAGGTTGGTTTGCCCTAGAAGATTCAGTTAAAAGTCGCTTAAAAGGTGTCAAAAGTGTAAGAATAGCAAAAACCGATAAATTGACGTAATTTAAAAAAAAAGCGAATAAAAACAAAAAACTGAAAGTCTTTCTGGACTATTTAAAGCCAAAGTTGAAATTTGAAAATTCTCTATGTTTTGATAGAAACAATGTCAAGAGGTCGGGGATTGCTTAAAAAACTGTCCAAATTTCAGCTTTTACGTGTGTCCTCGATCACCTGTCTACATTTCTAAATAGGGGAACAATGAATTTTTTCGTCAAAACGTATCCGTTGTCCCAAAAATTAAAACTTGATTTTCGAATGCCTAAAACTCGTGATACAGATTTCACAGACGGTCGGAGGCGATTTTAAGTGATAGCCCGGAATGTGGAGAATCGTTGAAGCTATAGCGACTTTTTCCACAAAATCCTCAAAAAATCCTTGAAAAAGAAATCGGTCAGGACCGGGACCTAGCTTGGAGTAATCCCCGAGTCCTGTGGTATCTTAAAAAAAAAATTACTTGATATCCTTGAAAAAGGACCCTTCCAGGATCATGTCAATGCATTAAAAGAGTGACTAATGAAAGCCCAAGTGTACTATAGAAAAGGCACTTGCCACAAAAAGGTTAAGGGGGGGGGGGTTACCAAGTCACATTTTCTATGTAAGAGGAGATAAATTCATCCCCCATTTAATTATGGTACTACTAAGTCAATAATACTCACTGTACTCAGTGTTTTGTACAATATTTTAGAGTACGTTATTTTTTGTGTACACTTTTTTTATGAGCACATAACACTTACGTTTTGCTTCAATTTAATTTTGAATTCTATTTCAACAGAAATTATCTCTTCAAATCATTCATTTGCTTTACAAGGTCAGAATAGAAGAGAGTAAATATTTTAATTAAAACTGAATGTTTTCAAAGAGGCTTTGAATACATTCATGAAGATGTTTGTTACCTATTATAGGAAACTTCTTTCCAAGTCGAAAGGTTATAGACGGACCACCGAAGACACAAATAAAATAATGTTTTGTCAGGTTCCTGAAAAACAATGAGTTATGAATTACCCTGTACCTGGAGAACAATAAAGTTTACCATACTATTTTTTGTTTCTAATACTATCCTACGTATCACCTGTTTCACATATGACTACCTATTATAAATCACCCTATATGATTCATACTTCTCAGTATTTTGGGAAAAAGTGCAATACTAACCGAAAGTCCTTTGGCAATTATAATGTATGAGAAAATCACATATTACGACTGAAGTGGCACAACAGCTGTAAGAAGCATAAATAACAACATCACATGAAGTGGATAACCCCTAAACCAGTTATCTGAAAGGAAACAAGAGAAGACATCAAATTGAATTGAGTGTCTAAGAAAAGCCTCAACGTCCCAAATAAGCCAAACCATAGGATGTGAAAAATCATCAAGTAAATCCATAGAAAGAAGTCAGTGCAGTCTTGACTTGACTTGAACATAATGCAAGAGCGCTGAAAAATTCAATTGAGCTTTCAATCGGAGCACTACTATGGAGAAAATTGGTTTTCGTATAATTTTTTTTTGGAAGCTTCATACAACTTGAATACCGTTGGAACATTGCGGCGAGATAATAAACGAGAAACTACGTATACCAGAAACTCTCAATCAAAGGAAAATAAAAATAAGCACGTCTGTATGTTCTTTTTTTTATCGCCAAAATATTACATTTTTTTCGTATATAAATCCTTCAGAGAAAACAAAGTTGTATTTCTATGCACTTTCTGGTACCTAACTACTCATGAAATGCACACTGTTAGTCTTGATCCTGGATTTAATAGAATTAAAAAGTTCGACAAAAGATTCGTTTGGTGAAATGTGTAGCAATTCGTCAGTGGATAGAACACGAAACGGGGTGCTTTTTTGTATACAGGGTATTTCCGTCTAGGTCGTCCATAGAGTAGAACGTGATAGTACTAATTTAGGCGAACAAAAATTGTATGGCGGTGGGGGGATGGAGTCCATATCAACCGTTTGAGAATTACAGGGTGATTAAGAAAAAAAGCTAGTTTTTCACAGAACACCCTGTATTTTGAAAAGTACAGGGCGTATGGTCACAGTTAGAGCTAATTGTATGCAAAACTTCATGGCGATTCCAACGATTGCTCAACCAGCACCGCAACTTTCTCCTATCAGGAGATATTGAGGTCTAAAATAAAAATTTCGGACTGTCTAACATGTTTTTACTTTGAACTCTATTTTTTATGTAAAAAATATCGTTAACATTGGAAAAACCATGAAGCTCTGCATATATTGAGTCTTTATCTGTGATCGTACACCATGTAGTTTTAAGATACAGGGTGTTTTATGTAAAACTAGGTTTTTTTCTTAATCACCCTATAAGTCCCACATGGTTGATGTGGACCCCCGTGCCAT
Organism: Dioctria rufipes; assembly: GCA_963924295.1. Taxonomy (NCBI): domain Eukaryota; kingdom Metazoa; phylum Arthropoda; class Insecta; order Diptera; family Asilidae; genus Dioctria; species Dioctria rufipes. The sequence continues at coordinate 70,475,050 of OZ002742.1, forward strand.
ACAATATTTTGTTGGTCTAGATGAGTATTGTCACCTCCCGCTCTACGGACCACTTAGACGGAAACAACCTGTATGTAAGTCATCCCATTTGTAACACCAAGAAATAACGCTGGTAGAGCAATATGAATTGGACTTCCATGCATAATATTAAAAATTATTTTGGTTTTTGCATGTAAATTTAAGAGGAGTCAGTACTCAGCAAAAATTTCAATTTAGATACCAGCGAGCCTGTGGGCAATAAAACTTACTATACGTATGTAGGTTTGTGTCCTGAAAGTATGAAAATTCATATAAAATTAGCGTAGACCTAGACCATAAGTCACATTAGAGACATCTAGCGTGAAAGCCAGAAACCAAACATGCGACAATTTAAGACGAAAATGAAAATTTGCAGTTCAAATAAATTGAAAATTTTTAACGAAAAAACAAGTAGTATTAGAGTCAAATAATTAAAAAAAGCGCCACTAAAAATGAAAAAACTCGACGTTATTTGCTAGATTTAGGCTTTATCTTTCTAAAATAGTCACAACCTAAATAAATGAGAATACCTACTAACAGGAATTCGATTTGAAAAAAATCAATTTTTACCATTTTTTACAATTTTCTGACCTAATATCTCCATTGCAATAAATTTTTTTTATTTTTCTCGACGTTATTTACTAGACTTCTTCATTACCTTTAATTTAAGATATTGTTACGTGCAATAGAAAGAGACAACTGGTGACATCTATGTACTGGCAATGGAGAGTAAACGACTTCAGGTTCGGAGAATTGATTATGGTATCTACAGGAAGGTTCAGGAATAGAATGAATAGAACAGTCAAGAAGCTTCTGGAAAATAGAACAATCGAGAATAATCTGGAGAGTTTCTAGGGTATAAATAAAACAGTTGTCATAGCCAGAAAATGAGTCTTGTCTTAGACGTTGCAGTGTTAACAAGTGAAAGTAATAAACGTGCGAAAGTGTTGTAATTAGATTGCGATAATTGAAAGTACAGTATTAAGCGATAATTAAAGTTAAGTTGATAAATTGAAAGTTTGTGAATTGTTAAGATTAGAGTGAAATAAAGAACTTGTATATTAAAATATTTAATATTGTGTTTTAAATAACGAACATAAAAGCCACGCTCGCAACAATATAAATCAATATTCTGCAACAAATAGTTTGCCAGAAATTCACATTGAAAAATGTATGAAACTTGCAAATCTTGGTACTGACTCCTCTTAAGTTCGAAAATGGAACCAATAGGGCAAATCCTTTGTGGGTTGCCATACAAAAATTTCGTTTTCCACTATATATTTCGACACTACCTGAGAACGCGTCAATGCAGAGATCTGAAATTTGGTACACGATGTTTTCATAGCAATAGTAAATGAAATTTCGCAAATGGACTAAATAGACTATACCCTTCTCGATGTTGCCATATAAAAATTTTGGTTTTTTACGTATACTGTGAAAACGATCAGTCATAGGCGTTTTTATTGTACTGAAAAGTTCTTCAAAATATGATATCCTATAACATTTGTTATAATCGTTTTTGCTGTTCGACGAACTGTTCTAGAAATATGCCTATGCGAAAAATCATTTACATAAAACTGTAGAAACGTCCGTCGATTGAATGAAGCAATAAACATCCGAAATAAATTTATTAAAAATTTATCGGATGAATTAACGAAACTTGGACATAGATCTTATAAGCAGAATTAAATTCGCGAAGGGAGATTGATTGACGTATTGGAAATAGGTGTATTGGGGAAGAAGTCACATCTATGCAAGAATCTAGATGTAAATTGATCAATATGTCCCAATAAAAAATTAAAGATTACAATTATTTTTTTTTAAGCTACATATGTAAATCCGCATTTTATTGTGAACATCGTGCAAACCTTTACACAATCTGCTAAACTGAACTTTAAGCTCGTCCTTTTAAAAATTAAAATCTGTACTTATTTTATTTATGAATTCATTTATTTTTGTTAATTATAAGCAAATCATTCTTTTGTCAGAAATGCTTTTTAATATAAAAGAAAACATCGTGAAATTTACGATTATTTAGTGATTTAGTGTTTCTGTATTCTAGGGTTAAGAAATTGAGCATCAAACTACGAACTTTGCAGGTTGTCAGGATAAGACAAGATCGTTGTAGAAATTAAAAGTAGTAAATTGAATTGGGGCAATCCTGTGATAACTTCAATATCGCGTAATAGGCGCTAAATTGAAACCTATAAGAAGCATGTTGGGAGCTCAAGAGCAATTTGGAGAAGAAGTTGTATAAAGGGGGAAGTTAATGGATGTACGTAAAAGCTGTCAGACGTACTGGGGTTCGATGGAGAGCTACCGTTTCCATAATATCTTGTATCAAGATTTAAGGAAGATTAAAAAAATATACAAATACATATGGACTGTTCGATTGCTTTTATCAAGTTCCAATTAGAACCGTGTAATATTTCTACGATGCTAGCAGACATAATGTTTGGAAAAAGAAGGATTAACATCTTTACCATCGTTAAATTATTGAGCCCTTAAGATAGTTCCATCTAAACATCTCTCAAGGCATAGAAATATTAAAAAGTAATTCGCTAAACTTCCTCTTTTTTCATTAGTGATAATAATAATAATTAATAATCCCTTCTAATACATAAATACGAAAAAAAACACCAATTTGTTAGCCTGTCTTTATCGCGATTCCTGAAAGGTAGTACCACCCCATTTACTTAACTACTTACTTATGCATAGCATTTTCCTTTTCGTGCATGCTTCCCCCAATTTTACCTAGAAACGCAAAAATCCAAAATTTCCATTTCCATAATCTCTGAACATTTTCCTTCAGTCAGAGAATGATATAAAAAACATAACCTCAATATTTCTCTAGTCATATGCGCTCATCGCCGCACATTTTATTTTACATGTGGGAAACATTGTGCATTTTTTATGATATGAAAATTATTACGATCTTGTCGAAAGGAAAAAGAATGACAGCACTATTTCTGCACCTATTTGGTAGAATGTGACAATGAACTCAGATGGAACTTGATTTTGCCCCAAATACCCCGAGACTTTGTTTCAGTGTTTATGGCACCCTTAACGCACCAGTCACATTATGAGTCGAGCTAACAATCCCTTGTTTCGTTTGCAAGAAATGGCAAAGAGGAAGTTCTTTAATACCTTCCGGCATAATAGCTCTCAGCTGTAACTTTAGGGAAGATTTAAAATTGTTGGTTTGTGGTAGAGTACCGGCTCTGTACATTTAGTATACCAATATCCTATACCACCCTGCGATAAGTAATTTTTTTCTGTAAACTTGAAGGGGACAAGTATTGATGAGAGGATTACAAAGGATGTGGGGAAACCCACGGCTTCCCCAGTATATTGGATAATGTGTGGTGCTACTTTAGTTCACAGGAGATTTGATGCTGCAAGCCATACCTATACATTCATACATAAGGAAAAAAACCAGAATTCAGAGTTACTGCCAAAGGTTTCCGCAACGGAAGTATATCGGCTTCCCTCAGGGAAACAGGCGCGCTCCTTGGAATTCAATACGGCACTTTGGTATTTAATTTACCCCGAAAGAATTAAATTAATGCGGAAAGACTTCTGATATCCCTAAATAAATGGAAATTTATTCCACTCATGGCCCTAAATTGGCTCGAGACTAGAGTTTTGGTGTTCATAAAGAATTAGGATTTCATCCAATGGCTTTTTTTCTTTCATATCCACTTTTCCCTATCTGAACTGATAAATGCTGGCAATAAAATGTTATTCCGCGCCATCATACTGAATACATTAAGGTAAAAAAAATATATATAATATCTTGAGGATATGCAAAAGAAAAAAAATATTTTTCTTGAAGAAAATTGTTGTATATACATATATTTATATATGTATATTTTTTACTTTATTATGTTGGCAGAGCTGTCGCAGTTAAGCCTCAGAGTTTGAAATTTTCCAAACCGAGCAGCAAGCATTATGATGCTTCGCTAAATCTTGTATCATATGCTGTATCACAGCTAATGCTTGCTGCGCCGATTACGTTTTAGCCTCTATATTGTGAGAAGGATAGTTATAGAGTGAAAGGGAGAGATAGATAAGGGAAGGGATACAGAGATAGATAGATAGTGAGAGAGATAATGGGAGAGAGACATAGATAGCGTGTTAGAGAGAGAAGTAGAGAGAGAAGGAGAGAGAGAGAGAGAGAGAGAGAGGGGAGAGAGAGAGAGAGAGGGAGAGAGATAGGTACAGAGAGAGATAGATAGAGATAGTAAGAGTGGGGGAGAGGGAGAGATAAGGAACCCGGGAATATAAAATTTTACTTTGGTTTTATGGCCAACTTATTATAAGAAGAAGTCTTTTGGAGTCAGGACTGAAATTTGATTTAGTTTGTCATTAATTTATTATTATTTATCATTATTATTGACACTGATATACATACATACAACACAATTACAATATCTTGTGTATCCAAAAATATCCGGAAACTCGGTATTGTCAGGGGAGCTTGCATCCGGCAGGCAAGGGAGCAAAGTTTGAGCTTCACGTGTAGTTCATGAAGGAGGGGCCGCAGCGCGGTGTTTGAGATCTTAAGTAAAAGGCGTAATAATTAAAAATTATTTAACTATGACAGGAGGAAATTATATGAAGAGAGAGAAAGAAACTTAAAGGTGAAGTAATAAAAGGAGTAATAAGTTGTAAAAATATAGGAAAAATGGTATCAGCTTAAATGGAAACAGATTCAATGAAATCTTATCAACTGCATCGACTCGACACAGTAACCTCAGATGAAGTGTTGCCACTTTGGATACAATCATGGCAAATGGCTACGTTGAACAAGGTTTGGCTACTGGGATACCCCCCTAATATTTTGTCTACACTACAGAATTTTTGAATACGTGATTAAAATATTTCCAATAATTTTTATTTATTTTAATTCACAGCACTGTAGCAGTATATAGCCGATGATTTCAAAACTCCTTACATTTCTGGGCTCTTTTATTTATATAATAAAAAAAATTGAATTATAAGGCTCCCCCTCATTGTATTATACGTTTAGGATAAAGTCGAATTCGACTTATACAATGCTTTGGCTTTTAATTTATTAGTACTGCCCTATAAAAAAACCGATAACGCTATGATGTGATTAATAATTCTATTTTACTTAAACAATATATCAAAGGAAAAAACTAGCTTTGAAAATTTCTATCCCACTAACTTATTTGCAAACCATTTTTTTTACAGATAAATTATGAAAAATAATTACTTTTAGACAAAGGTTTAGTTAATTATACTATAGGGTTATATTTAAGTAAGAATTTATGTTTTCCATAATTTTTTCAAATGTGGCTACTTAAGCCAATTTCGGGCTACGCTACAAAGATCTCATGTGGCAGCATTAAATAATTCCTACCATAAAATGAATATTAACTAAGCCGGGATTAATGTTGAACTCACCCTTCTTTTTTTTTCATATGGATACCAGCTCCATGTACAGTTTTCAATTTAGCTAAGAGTCAAGCTTGACTTCATGTACTAAGCTTCCATTAATTTATTCCATTGCTTGACTATTACCTGCAAACCAAAATTCTATGTCATAGCAGTATGGTGTGAGCGTGTTTCATTTGGGTGGCAAATTTTGCCGATGTAACGGTAGTAATAAAACACGATATTAAAGTAAAACCAATTTTCACTAAAAAAACTGCCATTATCCACTTTAAAAAGGACTGGTTTCTTTTCTTTTCGAGTTATGTCCGAAGCTATTTATCGGATTTAAAAATTAATTAGTTATGTGATTAGGGGATAAGATATGATTTCATTCTACAAACAAGCTTTAACGTTTATATTAAAGAAATTTATAGTTTAGTCTGTGCTGGAAAACCAAATTGAGCTTTTTCGGGTAATCTTAAATTATCTTGATATACCAAAATCAATATTACGATGTATATGTTAGATGGATTTCAATAATTCATTTTCACAATATAGCTAAGATATGCCGCAATATTAGGGTTGTACGTTTACGGGGTGGCCCTGCGGGATATAGAGGTGAAGATAAAAACGGCAATTTTAATTTTTTTTAAAAATATTTTTGAAACCATTTTTCAGTTCGGAAAATACCTAAGCGGGCTAAATAGCGGTAGTTAATTCCAACCCCTATTTGTCCTAAAAATAATTATTTTCACGAAGCCCCGGAGGGTGATTCTGATCTTTTGTAGTACTTTTTAGGCGTGAATTTGGACATATTCACCTCACTTTTGAAGTACTTTTTGTTTTCAACACAGGTCATTTTGTGTCTGCACTATTATCTACCATAAAATGAACTTAAATGAATTTTCGGTGAACAAACGTAAAAAAACACGCCTAAATATGCGACAAATTAGTCAAATTAGTGACAAAAATTTTATACTGTGGTAAATGGATATTCTATACCTAATTAGAGTAATAAAAGTGATCAAATTCAATAATATTTTTGAATTTGTAATAATGATTTTTGTAAAAACTGATTAAATATATTTCAGGGCAAAAATGAGAGATCGTAAATAACTGTAATTTTTGGTAATCAGCTAAAAAAGTCCCATATAGTCTGAATTGTTTTCCCTTTATTTTATTTGTAAATCCGGTAAATTTAATGGAAAATAGTACAATTTTTTTCATTAATAAGGAAAAGAATATAATTGAGAGACTAAATATAGCTCTAATTATGTTGTAAAACATTGATATGAATAATAGGCCAGTTAAAGAAGACAATGAATTCACATTACTTCCAATAGTTATTACCTTTTAATGGAATGTTGGGTGAGATAAAATAATAATAAATTTAATTTTGCAACTATGACTGAGGTCCGGAGCATGCGAAAAATTGCATTAAAGAATATAAACTGTTAAAATTTCTTATGTACATTGTAGGTACATATATGTACCTATCTATGTATGTTGCATACGCAATAGAATTTGAGATGCCTTGACAGTACGTCATCTGTGCTGGGCCATATTACTGAACTCGAGTCAATCAGAATAAAACCATACAGATGACGGCAAAATTAAACACAAATTCAAGAAATCGAATAGCAAAAATCCACAAAACAGTGGATGAGCGCAACTTCTTCATAGAGGCACTACAAAAATTTGTTTTTAACTATATATATTTGACTGGCTAAGAAATGAGAAGGCATTGAATTTCAGTAATTGAAATTTTGTGTAAATTTTCTAGGCATGTAGAATATTGAGAACAAATTCCTGTATAATTATGATATGAGGATATTTTTGAATTTCCTTTATTCACTTTATTGTCAAAGTGTACATGACTTTTTACAAAACTTCACTTGACGGTCAAAGTGATTTTCTCTTCATTTTTAGTTCACCGCAACCTAAATGAGTTAAATAACAATAAAAAGGAAGAAGAAAAGCAGTTCATTCCTTAGGCGTATATTCTGACACTTAAGTATGACAAAAGATCAGAATCACCGTCCCGATCGCATTTTAATTACCGAATCCAAAATGATTTCCATAGCATACTATGTTTCATCGGTCATTATATTTCTTTCAACGCCACCTTTCTGCCAAATTTTGCAACATTTAAGCCACTTTTTCTCTCTTAAATTTATCTAAGCATAATCTGTCATCTTTCATTTAAGAAAAATCACAAGTCATTATTCCCAGTCGTTTAGGATCAATTAACAAAATTAGATTGCATGGTTTTCTAAATTACTTTCTAATTAAGTTGCTACAAATATACGGTGATTTTAAAAATTTATATCTCAAAAACGAAGTCGAACACAAGCGGAATTTTTTGTACAGAGATAGATAAAGCTTCTAGCTTCATAATAAATATAAAAGTGCTAGAAGTTCTCAATTGTAAATAATAAATTTTTTTTTTTGGAAAATACTATTATTAACAAACAATTTTTCCGTTCGGTACTGTTATATAAAGTCTAGTATCGCTGGTAAAATCGCAAGCAAAAATTTTACTGATGATTTTACTAGTGCAGTACGGAGTTCACTGGTAAAAAGTGAAATTTCACTATTATCAGATAGATAGCGCTGCTTTGTAAATCTCCACTCATTTTACTGACCATTTTAATGCGCGGAACATTAAAATGGTGGTAAAATTTTGACATTGCCAGTTTCTATGACAAATTTCAGATTGTTTTTTGATTAATTGAAACATTTAATTTCTATGACACATTTCGGATTGTTTTTTAATTGATTAAAAGATTAAAATGTTTTATTCATTCATTCAATTAAATCATTCATTGACTTATTTATTGTCGTACTTATCTATAGATATCTATTACTAACGTGTAATCTGTTTCTTGATATAAAATTCACTTCTTTTTTATGTCATTGAATATTTTTAAACCTTTTAAATTTAAGACTATTCTGTATTGTAGCAGTGTAAAAAGTTGGTAGTCTAAAATTAACAAAAGACCTTAAAAACGATTTCTGTTCCCTCAGCCGCCAAAAAGAGGTTTAAACCAGCTCTAATAAAGGGGAAAAATGTACGCAATTGCAGCTTGCAGGTTTGGTGATTTGGTCCGTGAAAAACTGGCAATTTGGACATCTGTCACTTTGTTTCCTCCAAATTAACAGACGTCAAAATTTTACCAGCGATTTTAATGTGAAATATTTGGAGACCGCGTTAAATTTTACTTTACCCGAACTCGATACTAGGCTCAAAGCATTAAGCTTTTTTTTGCATTTGTATCAGCAAAATTGGTTACTGCGTTCTTGATGATTTTTTGAAAATGACATTTCATCATAAAATCACGAATATCGGTGGGCTGGGGCGTGGTAGGGGAAAAAAGAACAAATAGGATTTTGGTATTCCCTACAAACTCTGAAAGTTTCATCCAAATCAGAGATGGTCGGGTGCGATAGTACAACGCCGCCAGATGAAACCAATCATGAATTCGAGCGCCGTGTCACAGATGAATATCAGCGCCGGCGTGAATGCGTTAATACATTTATTATTATTTTTTGTTCTCTTCTTAATTTATATTTTACGTTATTTTTAAATATTTTTTTTTCTGTTCTCTGCTTCATAAGTTCACAGTAAAATTTCTTTAGAGTTTACAAATGTTTTAAGGCCTCTGTGTTATAATACTAAATAAACATAAAATTTAATTGAATTGAATTGAATTGAACCTTGCATGAAAAATGGCGGATGAAGCAGAAACCAAAAATCTTCGGTATGGTCATGCAAGAGGGGAAGCTCTGAGAGAAACAAAGTTAATGCAATTTTTTTACCCAGGAACGCTAAGAAACGGAAAATGTTAAAGTTTTGAAAAATTAAGTTAGCGAAGAGACATTTCGTATGAAGCACTAAACATATTTTGATCACTGAAGTACTTGAAGTTTTTGCCCTTTGCGGTAAAATTAAAAATACCATTTCGTACTACGTATACACAGTAGTACTATCTCGAACAATGCAAAAAAAAAAACCTACAGTAGAAAATGTGCTGTACTAGAACTACGTCAACTGTCAGTATTTCATGATAATGAAGAAAGTATTTAAGATGGACCAAGATGGATATGGTCAGTATTTTTTCAGGTGAAAGTCTGACAAAGAGTATCCTCAGCCATGGCAGATAGCGAACGGCATAATCATATTGCAATATTATAAACTTAGTAATATTTGAGAACTATATATCTCTGTTTACTTTACCTCTGTAAAACATCATTGGTTATTGAGCTTTTGATTTTAGATGAACCTCCATCGAGAACTTTTTATACAAAAATAATTTAAATACGAAAATAAAAATAAATTTTATATTTAAATAACTAAAAATTAACAAAAATTTATTAAAAAAAAATTTATGACGCCATAAATAATATGATTTCTGACTATGTATTTCTTGACATTTTTCAATCTTTAGCCTACTTAAAGTAACGAAGTTTTTGACATTTTTTAGGTGCAAAGGTTATTTCACACAGTGTGGCAGCGATTACAATTGCGATCAAACTTAACAGCTAGATTTAAATAGTTTTTTTTTCACGCCAGCGATGTAATTGTGGTTGAAAAGTTCAGTTTGGTTCTGATTTCTATTTATTGCAGTATTGAATTTGAAATTATAAATTTATAAACTGTTTGCATTCTTTTTATACCATAGATGATGAAATCAACTAAGTTTATCATTCCGTTTGTAATGAATATTAATAATTATAGTAGAGCAAAATGGATTGGACACCCACGCATAATATTAAAAGTTATTTTGAATTTTGGACGTCGGTCTGTACGGACATCCGCCTGTCCGTTCGTCTGTTTGCACAATAACTCAGGAACGCGTTTACTTAGAGGACTGAAATTTTGCACATGGGCTTTAAAAAAAAAAGTAAATTTAAGATCGAAAATGGGACAAATCGGGTAACTCCTTCGTGGGATTGACATACAAAAATTTCGTGTTTGACTATATACAGGGTGTCCTGAATTAGGATGGCCATATGAAAGGAGGTGAGAGATCTCGGTAAGAAACGAAAAAAAAAATGTACGCGAGGGGAGTCTAACTTCACCCCCCTGGGAGCTACGAGGGTTTGAAGTTTTTTCCCAGTGTTGAGTAAGTGCTTCAACATGTTTCCCAATATCTCCTAGGTTTTTTTAAATATCGGAATGCGTCTTTTTCTAATCGATGGCTAATCAATTATCCATTAAGGAGGTTTGAAATTCTTTTTCCTGTTGTTAATGTCTTCGAAGTTATAGCCCTTCAAAATAAAAATGTTGAGTCAAAAAATTCATTTTTTTGGATTCAAATGTAATTATCTGAACATTTTACCCTATTATTTTTGTATTTTTTTCGGCTTGGAAGTAAGCCCAATTGGTGCTATATAAGTCAGTCTTCACAGCACACAAGAATATTTGACCGTTCTCAAATCATAACCTAAAATGTGCAGGTCTTACCTGAATCCAATTTTATGAATTTAAGGTTTTCACCAGAAGAAAGTGAAAACTTTTTCTGAAATAACTACAACAATTTTCAGTAATCTATTAAAACAGCAAATGTATTAGAGAGGAATGATTATAATGTGGTGACTGTACCGCAACTCCAATAATCCATGCACGCTTGATTAGTGAAATCCTCAAATTTAAAGCAAGCCATAAATCAATTCCAGTTTTTGGACTAATTGCAGGTAATCTAATGCATTGTTTTAGGGGCACGTTTGAATATTTCCATTTTTCTGCTAAGCTATTTTTCTAAGTTTATTTTGATCCATAAATTTTATTATCATCTATGATTTGTGGTCAAAAATACCATTCACTGTAAAGACATTTTCATGGTGGGGTGTCACTTAGGATATAAATTGCAGTTTTTCTAAATATGTTATCATATCCACATCTTTTCAACTGATAAAAAATAAAAAGAAATGTCCGTGTGTATTAACGAAAAATACGCTGATTTCGTATATTTTTACGGCGCTGCTCAAGGAAGTAGTCGAGAGGCTCAAAGGCTTTATTCCGAAGCATTTCCTCAACGTAGAGTACCACACAGATCCATGTTTGCAGCAACTTACCAAAGATTGCGGGATAATGATCTTATATGGAGAGACCCTGCAATAAGCATAAGAAGAATTTCTCTTCAGACTGGAGTTTCGCGATCATCTGTTTTTAAGATTAGACACGACACCAACTCCAGAATGCACCCATACCATTTGACAACTGTTCAGAAGCTCTTACCCATGCATTTTGGGAAGCGAAGGGAGTACTGCGACGTAGCTTTTTAGAAAAAGATTTCACTTTGTTCTGGTGAAAACCTTAAATTCGTAAAATAGGATTCAGGTAAAACCTGTCAAATATTTTTGTGTTCTGTGAAGACTGACTTATAGAGCACCGATTGGGCTTACTTCCAAGCCAAAAAAAAAAAATACAAAAATAATAGGGTAAAATGTTGAGATAATTTCATTTGAATCCGAAAAAATGAATGTTTTTACTCAAATTTTTGACTTTGAAGGGCTATAACTTCAAAGACATTAAGAACAGGAAAAAGAATTCCAAACCTCCTTAATGGGCAAATGATTAGCCATCGATTAGAAAAAGACGCATTTCGATATTTAAAAAAACCTAGGAGATATTGGGAAACATGTGAAACACTTACTCAACACTGGGAAAAAACTGCAAACCCCCGTAGCTCCCAGGGGGTGAAGTTAGACCCTCTCCCCTCCCATACATTTTTTTTCGTTTCTTACTGAGATATATCACCCCCTTTAATACGGCCATCCTAATTCGGGACACCATTTGGACACTGCCTGGGAACGCGTCACTGTGTAGAGCTCAAATTTTGTACACGGCGTTTTCATAAAAATAGCAAATATAATTTCAAAAATAGACTAAATTGGGCAACCATTTCTTGGTGTTGCCATATAAATATTTAGACTTTTTACTGTGAAAACGACCAGTCCTAAACATTTTAATTGTACTCAAAAGTTCTTTAGAATATAAATTCCTATTAAATGGTTTATAATAATTTTTACTGTCTGACGAACCATTCTAGAAATACACATATGCGAAAAACTATATCAACAATCAAAGTTGCACAGAGAGGTGACCGACCATAGAAAATTACATACGGGCATCCATCTAGGGTATCGTATAAGAATTGGGCTTAGACTAGCTAGTATATTACTTGTCCAATATATATTTGAACACTGCCCGAAAACGCGTTGACGTTGAGAGCTAAAACATAGTACATGGTATATAAATAATATGCATAGCAACATAAATATTATTCAAAAATGGGCTAAATGGGGCAGCCTCTATTGATGTTACAATTCAAAACTTTGTTTTTTTTTTGTTGTGACTATGTATCAGAACCAGCTTAACACAAGCTCGCTGTAGTGACACTTTTAATAGATAAAGGGTCAAAAATACATGCTTATCATCACTTAGTCGGTGTTCGTATTAGTAGATGTTAAACTATACATAAACTGAATACTGGATAAAATGACATGCAACATAGAACAAAAAAATAAAAAAAAAAAGTTAAATAGAACAAAAAGTTAAATATTATATAAACGTTTTTTTAAAACATGCTTAGAAACTTCACAGCAAAATGCTCGGCCATATACTAATGCACATGCGATGCGATTAACAGGTTTACATGCTAAGGTTAGACCACAGACAAGAAATACCCAGGTATCGACGGTAGTGCTAAGAAAGTGATGAATGGAAGAGCTCGTAGCAAACCTCAATAACTCACTGATCTCGGCTAAATATATCATGGATACGAACCAAAAATGTTTTTCAATATAGGCAAAAATTCATTTCTTGCATAGAATTTAAATCGACCATATTTCTTCAGAACTTGTGTTCATTATTGGTAGCTGAAGACGATTCGAATAAGTTGTGAGTTGTGTCTGGGTAGTCTTGGCTTTGTGGAAGTTGGACTGATTTGGTTGCTTGGGCTTGTTAGCTAAAAATTTTTATGAGCGCAGATCTAGGTACATCAGCGGGGATTTTTGTCTCAGGCCTTTATAAATTTATTTCAATGTAGGAAAGAATTGATTTATTTCTTAGAATTAAAATCGACTATATTTCTTCAAAATTCGTCTACATAATTGGTAGCTGTAGATGGTCCGAACAAATTCTAATACGTTTTCATAGAAACGATTTAAATGAAGCGAACAGTACGAAAAGTTCGCTTCAATTGACAAAACAATTTGTTCTCTCCAGTATTTGGGAGTTCTAGAACAAAGTACACAAACGAATACAGCTATTGTTTCGTACATCAGAAATAATGTTTTAAATATGATAAAGTACTTATTGAGGTAAAAATTTCATTGAAATTGCATTACAATTGCAAAATCGTAGGAAGTTTCGCTGAACAGACTCAATGCGGTCGATGTGTAGTTATACCGAAAAATGGAGACTAGACATGGCTAGCGTATTCAAGCAGTGGACTCACAAAGCAAACGTACAAGCGCAATGTTATGGTAAGCTTCGAAAAATCTCGGGACCATTGTTTTATAAAACCCAGCATAGAATTGCTATTTTAATACCACATGGTTTATGTGGGAGATAAAATTCAGTCTTTGGTCACATTTGACACCCCAATTCACAGATAGAATCCACACGGCGAATCGTAGAATGCGAGAACTCGTAATCATAAGTGATTCGCTTCTGATTTCTGTAGAAAGTCATAACCTCAAATTTGTCTATATTGAGTACCAAATTATTACTTTTGCACCAATCGTAAAATTTGTGAAGTACATTTTCACAATCACTAACAGATTTAATCTGAGCGAAAAGCTTAATGTCTTCAGCATATATCAAGACTTTGTAGTACCTCAAAACAGAAACGATGTCGTCAATAGATAGAATAAAAAGCAACGGGCCCAAGTGACAACTTTGAGGTATGACAGACGAAGCCATCAAGACTCTATAGATGTAATGGCGGAATAAGATTTGGTGTGTTCTGTTATCTAAATAAGACTCCGTCCATTTTAGAAATGTTGGGGGAAACCCATACTTTTCCACTTTAAAAGTATCACGGAGCGAAATAACTTGTCGAAGGCTTTACTAAAGTCTGTATAAATACAATCTGTCTGGTAGCTTTTTGCAAGTCCGCCAATGGTATCCGAGACAAATTCCAACAAGTTAGTGGTTGTAGACCTACTCGAAATAAGCCCATGTTGGTTTGAAGAGAGAAAATTTTTCAGGAAATAGATAGCTGAGAGTAAATGATGGATTCAAATAATTTAGGCATACAAGATAATTTTGCAATAGGCTTATAGTTAGAAATTTTATTTTTACTACCTTTTTTGTGGATATGTATGATAAAGGAATTTTTCCATAGCATCGGGAAACAACCAATATCGAGCGATTTTTGGAAAATAATTCTCAGGGGAGCTGCCAAGGCAACGCAGCAAGACTTAAAGAAGGCCGAAGGGATCCCATCTGGTCCCATTGTGAAGTCATTAGGAAGCTCATAAATATGATCGAGTATATCCTCATATGAAATGGAAGGGACAGCGAATGAAACGTTATGGGAGTTGTTCATTTGAATGACGTTGGTATTTAGAGATTGAAAATGTGACGAGGCAAATGCGTTGTCAAAAAATAAAGAAAACATGTTACAAATTTCAGAATCTTTGTGCCTCATGGTGTTGGGGTAGTTGTCTGTTTTTTTCTTCATATCAATAAACTCAAAAAAGATGCGTGGGTTATTAAATAATTTCGTACGCATGTTTTGAGTATACTCATCATAAAGTGTAGAGGAAAGATCTTTGAACTCATTATAGGATGTGAGGAAGTTGTTGTTACTTGGTTTTTAATGGTTTTGTCCCTCATATAACTTTTCCACAGTTTATTCTTTCTATTTTTAAGATGTTTCAGTTCTTTATTGAACCAGGGCGGTGATGTTTTATGCAATCGCTGACGCTCGCGGGGAACATGAAAAGATTTATGTAAAACGTAAAACTTAGAAGCGTCATAATCAAACCTGTTGCAAGACATCAATGTATTGAAATCAATAGCGGTAAGTCTACTGCAGAGTTCCGTAAAGTTAGCCTTTCTAAAATTGAAAAAGTATTGAGTTTCGTCACAATTTGTCAAGTTATCGGTTCCATAGCAATACGTAATTAGTATAGGGGGGGGGGGGGGTTGACATTTGTCAAGTGTGCGCCCAGAAGGTACGAATAATTTAGTAAAAGCGCCAAAAGGCCAAAATGTGGGATTCAATAACTTGTCATGCATATCCGCTGAGATAGTTTAAATGAAGGATGCAACCGGTTTAGATCATTTACTAATTTTCCGACAAGAAATACTATCTGTTGCGATATTTTTGGACTTCTGATACCTCAATATGTCTCCACACAACGTTTCTGGCGAGAATCGGGTGATGAAAACACACGTAGATTTTGGTACCATTCTCAAAGAGGTACAAATACCATTTCCTACAGATGAAGTATCAATGGTGGAGACACTATTCACAACCGAAGCAGACCGTAATACACCCACATCCGAAACAGAAGACTCCGTTCCCTCGTCAGATGTTTTGTCCACAATGGGAGATAATATCTCCACCCATAGATAAAATGCTGCCAATGCGGACCCCATTGGTAACTAGAAAAACCTCATGTCGGGTTTCAGAAAAACTTGAGGCAGTCGAAATGTTATTTGGGCAGTTCCGGTGGTTTCTTTGCCTCCGGTGACGGCCTAATTGCTCTGACAAAATATTCTCAGAGGAGGGAGGAGTTGAGACATACGAGTCCTGCTGAGTATGAGAAGATTGTTGGGGTTCAAGCAGTAGATTTTCAGAGCTGCAAGACTCTTTCAAAGCTAAGTTACCAATATCATGAGCCATAGAACCCAAAGGCACAGAATTCTTCAAAACGGATGGTGAACAGGGACCAATATCACCCTTGACCTGCTTAATAGTGCGCCTTATATCCTCAATGATAGGTATACCTAGCCCACTGTTAGCATTCGACGTTAAAGGCGCGACACATGTTATTACCACAGAGTGAAGATATATATATATATATATATATATTTGGACAATGACTGAAAATGTGTAAATATGGAGGGCTAAAATTTTGTGCACGGTATTTTCATTGAAATTGCAAATACCAGTTCAAAAATGGACTAAATCGTCCGACCCTATCTTGGTGTTGCCATACAAAACTTTGGTTTTTCACTATATATTTGGACACTGTCTGAGGACGAGATGAGTCGACGTAGAGAGCTGAAATTTTGTGCACAGCGTTTTCATAAAAAATAATAATAAGAAAATATGTTACTTTGATAATGAAGGTGGCAACGATTTATCCGAAATAGCTAAATGCTAAATAGTAGTGAGTTAGAAAATCAATACCATTTCAATATATCGAGCAGACAGTGACAAAGCTATGGAAATTATAAACAAATAAATTTTTTCTAAATATTTTGTTTTTGGTTATAATACCCGAATAATTATTTAGCAGTATTGGATGCTAAGTACGTACTGTAAAAATAGTTCAATTCCGAATGTGAGTCCTGAAAGAGTTCATTTTGAGTTGTAAAACTGGAAAGTCATGTCTCCATTTTCTATGAGCTCTTCAGAGTGATAAAAGTTCATTTCTGAAAGAATAAGCTTAAATATATCATGCAAGTGGATACGAATGTCATTTAATATGCAAAGTAAAAAAAATTCTTACTACTCATAGAGTAGACAATAGGTTGCCTACTCTAAGGGCCGTAAACATCAACGAGGATAATCCTATTTCCTGTGTAAAGATTATTCCTATCCGAGAATAATCCTGCTTGCTTTGGTCGTAAACACCAACTCGTGTAAAACAATGAGTTTTTTGCCTATGTGGCACTACTTTCGGATATTTTCGGTATGTCGAAATAAAAGAGTATTATGTTTTAAAATAAGAAATTTTGAATAAACAATATAATGAACAAAATTAATTTAATTTTCAGTTTTCTTTTTTACATAATATTAAAAAAGAAATTTTAGTAGAGAAAGAATTTAAGATCAGTGTATCTTACCGAAATATCGCTGCCACGGAAACGTGATATTCTTTGTTGCCTGCTGTAATTATCACTTAAATACAAGTTTTGCTCATCAGTCACCTATTCGGAATAATCCTCCAATAGAAATTTTACCCCCGGAAAATCTCAGATAAAATATTACACCGGTGTAATACGGTGGATTAAATCGCGAGTAATCTTGGTTGGTGTTTGTGCATTACACGTGAATATAGATTATCCTGGTTGGTGTTTACGGCCCTAAGTGCAATAATTTTACTCGCTCAAAATATATGTACACATCTGGTTGAAATTTACACATTTTAGAGGTAATATTTTACTATACGACTGTAAAATTACAAAGTTGTAAATAGTTGTACATAATATTACATGAAGAAGTAATTCATATACATATTTGTATGTAGAATTATAAATCTGAACTCGCTTACACCTATTTTATTAATTTTATGCTGTGTTTTGTGCACTGTAAATTCATTACCAAAAGATTTATAAAAGTATGAAAGTTTCATAAAATTCCTGATCTTGACAAGGCATTTAAAAGTTTCCTCATTCTATTCATAGGCCAAAGTTAATATGAAATGAAATAATGAAAATTTGTTAGTTGATTAATGTTTTTACGGCACTGATGCTGATGATTAGATGGATATTCATATTTGAATTTACTCAAAATTCTTGTCGTGAACATAACCTGAAACTAGGAATAAGCTGAAACTATTTGAAACCGCTGCCCTAATCAACGAACACTTTCCACGTCCGCACCAGAAATGACTTTTAAGAGCAAACCTGTTTCGATTTTACTGCACCAATAAGTGATTTTATAGAAATCATGTAAAATTTTACTGACGTCGGCGCAAATTTATGATTGGAATAGCAATTTTGCTACATCGACTTTAAGTTTCCAGAAATTTTATTGTATTTTTACGCCTTCCTTAGAATTGTAAATGTGTTTATTATTGAGAATGTTTGTAAATGTGCTTCAGTAGTATGTAAATGTTACTTCTTTGAGAATACAGATTTCCCATTTTTTTACTGTGTGTTTTATATATACGCCACTTCTGCTGCAAGATGGACAAGATGAAAAGTACAATTCTTTTTATTAAAAGTTACACCATTCTAAGTTTATTACAACTGCCTCAACATAAATATTGGAAGTCCGGGTTTTTGGCAGCAAGAAAATTACAACTGGAAAAAACCTTCATTTTCAAACTGTTACAGCATTCTCTAGTGCCATTAGCAGGAGTATCAACAACGTAATGATTTCAATATTTATTATATTCTGCACGCGGTTATCAAACGATTTCAATAATGATTTTATTGGTTCTTCGGTTCATCTCCTGAACAGTACAAATATACACCGGCGCATTTTTGTTTAAGCAATTTACCTAACTCAAACAATAATGGCGTATTTAGCAAAATATTAAGTAATTTTTTTAGATCAATACGTTTGACGATGCATGAGGTGCTTCGGAACCTCAATTTTTCCAAAATTCCATACCCTGTTGCAGAATCTCTGGTCGAATTTAAAGAGATTTCGTCTTCTTGTGTAAAAAAAGATGTATTTTCAAGGACAGCGTAAGTATTCTTACCGTTACAAATTATCACATCTACAAATAAAACGAGATAAGGAAAAGTAAATCATTCTTTGCATGTGTTCAATAAATCCTTCATGAATATGTTTTGTAGAAGTTTCTAAAATCCTGACCTTCCAAGAGATTTGTAAAATTCCTGGAATAAGGAAAACCAGAACAACTCCTCTGCATCCACAATCTGATGGCATGGTAGAGCGCTTCAACAGAACATTGATCGAGCATCCAAAGAAAGTAGTCGAGTATCATCAACGCGATTGGGATCGACATATTCCCATATTCTTAATGGCCTATCGTTCACAACACGACCGGACAAACTCCAGCAAAGGTCATATTCGGAAAGGAGATGCGTTTATCTAGCGACCTCAAGTTTGGTACACCCAGAGGTGAACAAAAGTTACCAGACGATCATGTATCGGAACTTACACAACGATTAGCTGATGTACACGAGGCCACGAGAGCAAAATAACAGTAAATACCGATGGGATGAGGACCCGCTATGACTTACGTGCTAATTCAGCCGGATTTAATGAAGGTGACTTGTTTGGCTGTACAACCCGAAAAGACGTAAGGGACGTTCTCCAAAATTACAACAACACTGGGAAGGACCGTATTCAGTAGTGACTAGAATTAATGACGTCGTATACAGGATTCAGCGGGGTACAAGAGGCAAACGAAAACTCGTTCACGTGGATCGTATGTGCCAATACTGCGAGTATCAAACCGTGGACCACCTGTTGTTCGGGACGAACAATTTTAAGAAGGGGGCAGTTCTACGCGCCATAAAGTGATACAAGCGACATCTATTGGAAATGGCAACAACTTTAGGTTATTGACATCCTAGTAAACTTTTGGTTCGGAGAACAGAATATTCAGAAGGTTCTAGGATAATTTGTAGAGTATAAATACGGCGCTACACACATTCAGGAGGTGGAGTCTTATTTCAGACAGTGAAGTGAACGAAGCAAACTATTTGGATTGCGATAATTAAAAGTACAGTACCAGCGATAACTAAAGAGTTGATTTGATAATTATTTGTGAGAGTAAGCAGTAAAGTTAAATAAAGAAAGAGCTTGTGAATTATATCCGAAATATTGTGTTTTAAATAACGAACCAAGGCCACGCTCGTAATAATATGATTCAATTGTGACTTCCTATTATATACGTGAAAAGCCAGTTCACCCTACTATTTTCAAACATGACAACTCCGGCACACTCATTGTAGTTGAGGACTCCTGGTTTCTTGAAATATAAATATTTTTGAACGTATATGCCACGTTTCAACTCTTTCGCAATTTTCTTGTCTATTTTTGACAATTTGCCTGTACTATGTATGATTCAACATTTGGTTTTGACTGTAAGTTTCCATCAGGTATAGTTTCCCTGATGAGATCAAGCCGACTGATCGAAACACTTAGGTTCGTATATTTTTACAGTCAATACAATTCTTACTTTCATTCACATTTACTGGAGCGCAGTCCCGTCTATACGATGACAAATTATTTTTGTAAAGTTTTAACCCCACTGATTCTGAATGACCATGGTGTAATCATTTAATTAATATGTCTAACTCCAAAGTGAAGTTAAGATGAGATTAGGAGAATTGGTATGACACAAAATTACAAATGTGCTGAACGAAAGTCGAATCACATCGTTAACCGATGTTGTTTTTCTCAGATTTCCATTTTAATGGCGAACGAGAGTCCATTTGATGCCAAAATTTTAATTGTATTTTCTGAAATAAGATTTATACTAATTTGATTCATGTGTATGAAATTTACTATATAAATGTAACTAGAGTAAATTCAAGCTACATTAGCTGTATTGTTTTGTGTGCCCAGCACAAAGCAGAACAAAAGATATACAAAAAAACGCCTAATACATTTTGATAGAAATATTTCCATGAAATGAACATTACAAATAGTTCGCTTCAATCGACAGAACAATTTGTTCTCTCCAGTATATGGGAGTTTTAGAACCAGGTTTTGAAAAGAACACAGCTATGAAGTCAGTCTGATAGTAAGAAATCACTCTAATTGGTATGCGGGATGAATATTGTAGACGAAAGTGAATTAATAAACTAGCGTCATCCGACCCATGATAACCTAGGATTCTGTGGTGTGGTGGAAAGCAATAAATTTCGTCAACCATCGTCAGATATTGGAAAAGATTCAGAGATTGTGTTTTTTAGCGTAAGTGGAGCCCTCAAGTCAACCAGCACTCGGGCTCTTGAGTTCAAGTCCAAGTACAAGTCCAGATCTTATACGCGATTAACGAAACTAATTTCCAACTATGATGATTTTAACAGAACCAAAATCCCGGGATAGTTGTTTTTCATTTTCCTGCAGGCTTTAATTTTGGCCTGAAATTCGCTCATGACTTTATTTTACTCTAAACTTGAACTGTTCGAAAAAGAGAAAAAACTATTAGGTACACGATGTCTTTATTTTACACGTCTTGCGCGACGGCAAACTGTATTAGTGGCATTTGATTCTTCTGAAAGCGATTTTCTAATTTGTTAAGAAATAGAAAGATGCATAGGTTGGGATTTGGGGATCTCGAAGTTATCCTCAACATATATCCCGTGCAGATATATATAAAGAAGGGGGTATCAATCGCAGCGCTGAAGTTGCATATCAATCAGAGCTGGACTCACGCTCGAACAAGAGTTCCGCATGAATCCATCGCTCCTGACATCAGCAGGGATAGCAACCTCGTTCTAGAGACTATACTGAAAAGTGAATTTAAATCAATAATTCCATCTAAGGCAGATTGGGCATCACACTCTGTGCTTCAACTACTAACAAACTCTATTGTGTACACAGATGGCTCCAAAACTGAAGAAAATACCGGAACAGGTATTTTCTGTGAGGAGATTCGTATGGAAATCGCCGGACACCTTGAAAGCCATGTTATGGTTTTGCAGGCGGAAGTCACGGCCATTCGTGAAGCGGAAAGATATCTCCTCAACGCGAATATAGTGAACAAGGAGATTGCCATTTGCTCGGACAGCGGGAACGAAAGGGCGGATGAGCTCCTTCGTATTGGTGCAGCCTCTACAAACGGGATTGCACCAAACATTCTTGTATCTAAAATTTTGGTCTGGGCTGACTGCCAACACAGTCGCCTTAAGCTTGAAGTTCCCTCGAGCAGAACTACTAAGGAACTAACCCAAATCTGACGAAAAAGACATTGGGACTGAGCAATTCTGAGTCAATTCTCACTGGGCACTCTTGGGTCACCTACATAAGATGAGACTTGTTGATGATCCTATATGTAGTGGATGCAGAGAGGAGCCCGAAACGGTGACTCATTTCTGTTGTCACTGTCCGGCTCTTTCCGGAAAGCGTTACAGATTCCTTGGCTCACCCTTCCTGATATAACTGCACGTAGAAGGCAGGGAGGGTTGGGGGCCAATTCTGAATTTTGTTAAAGCGTCCGGCTGGTCTCTTGCTATCAGTCTGGAGGGTGAATAATAGGCCTTGCTGTGGCCTAAGTTCCAGAGTCCTCCCCCTGGCGGGGACTCAACCTCTTTTCAATCCATCCATCCAATTAATAAAAGTAAAATGATTGTACACAATTAATTTTATTGTACATCAATTTTATTTCTTCTAACACAAGTAATACCTATAGCTGTGTTGCTTTTGTATCCGCTGGACAGAGTAGAACAAGACGAAGATAGAAGAGAGCAAAGTGTCTAAGTTTACACATCTTCTGTTGCAACATTTTCATGTGTAAAATTCTTTATAGTTTCTTGCACTTGTGCACATTCTCGCTAGTAAAAGTATTTCCGACTGGTAATCTATTGTATATGGGTAAAGCTGTACGTTTTAAACTCTTGAATTAATTTCTGTTAATTCTAGCGTAAGATAAGTGTAAATGTTGGCGTAATCTTATATCGTTGTTATATGCTTCACCATTTTCTATTAAATTTAAGTTTATCATCTTTCTTCTTCTAAATATATTTTAGCGTTTTGTTTTTTTTTTACATAAATTAATTGGAGACTAGAAGAATTTTAAGATTACTTATTTTTTAACGATTCTAAATCTAATCATAAATACAGGAGGAAAAAACAACCACCTCGTCCGGGGTTTGAAACCGGACACTTCCGCTTTCTGGGCGACTGCTCTTACCTATGAGCTAAGAGATATATGATTTTCGGTCTTGTATTAATTTGTGTCCTGCCTGTTAAGCTACATTTTGCTTTCAGCTGGCATACCCCAGTAACGATGAAACTGCACAAATAAATTGTAATTTCAATTTTTATTTATTTTTCCCGAACGGGAATCGAGCCCACACTTGTTAGAATCGGTAAAAGATGGAGATTTATTTATTTATTTCATTTAGAATCGTTAAAAGTAAAATTTCTTAAAATTCTTCTATTATTCATCTTTGACCGATTGTAACCAGTCTCGGTTCGATTCCGTCCGGGAAAAATATATAAATTAATTGTTTTAAAATCAAGAAATTTTTCGATTCATACTGCATATACAATGTTCGTGTATGTTTATGTATAAGTTAAATATGGACTTTATTGCTTTGTTTAATATTCTCTTCTCCTCATGATTTTTATAAGTGATACGCTGCTTTTTACTTACTACGTAAAGTGTTGTTTCCCAAGTCAAATTATCATCCATTATCATAACCAGATACTTTTATTAAATCAATTGTTTTAATAAATTTTCCTGCCACATATAGACTAATAATGTCAAGTTTTTGATTGTCTCTCTTTTGAAAATCCATATAAATTGAGTATATTTTGGGTATAGAAGGAGTAGAGGAGCAGGCCAAAAATTAATCCCTGCGGACTCCGTACTCATCACCTCATTCGCATTGTAACTGATTTCCACTTACGTTCAACACTATCTTGCGTGCAGATAATTACTTAATAATTTGTTTGATTTTCCTTTAAGTTCTTAATGGCTTCATATTTTTATTTATATACGTTTTCATCTACAGTATCAAAAGCCTTCTTCAAAGCAATATATACATCAATAACATAATAACTAGTATCACGTTTTTCATTAATGAACCCCATGCTATGTGGGCATTTGGACCATACTAAGGGTTTTTTGAAAAAAGTGGGGGACGCAAAATGACCTTGTGGATCTTTCAGGGTATAATCAGACCATATTTTCTTAAGGACATCTGATGGCCTAAGACTAAGCAAACAATTTAGCACGTTTCTTTCGCATTGGGACATCTCCTCAACATCCTAGAGAAGGTCCACATTAAAGACGAGAAAGCTTCAACGGATCTTATGGTAAACAGATATTCCTTCGAAAGAAATTACCAGGTAAATATTAACGAGAGAAGCAATATATTAGATAGAGGGCCCCAATTCCAGTAACGGGTATACTCACGAATCCCGGAAAAATAACAAAATATACGCAGGGGTGGTGGTTCAGAAGTGGAACTATCCATTCCTCTTGGTGCTTCACCTTCTATTTTTCAGGCGGAAGCCGACACTATAGAGGTTGCAGCTCAGGAAAGCCTAAGTAGGGGTTGCAAGAACTTCAACATCTACATACATTTACTTAGACAGCTAAACTAAGTTCCTGGCCCTGTGTTCTCAAAACATTGAGTCGAATCTGGCCTGCAGATGCCACAGAAAACTTAATCTATTGTCGAAGAACAACAAAGTAACCTTGACTGCACATGGAATGAAATGATGGAAATGGAAAAGCGAACGATCTGGCTAAAACCAGATCTGAAAGTCCATATAACTCCATCCTACCTAACATTTGGCTTACCAGAAAGCCTATTTTGGGAATGAACTACAAGACTGGATAGACAGGCAACTGGCCTTCCTCTGGCATGGAGCGTCTGGTATGGGTCAGGTCAAGGAATTCTTCACGCCCTATCTTTTACAGACGTGTAGTAGCAGACAATCGCTCAGGCTATTTATTAATGCAGTCACTGATCAGGGCCCCTTCCTTTATTTTTCAAAGAATATTGGTAAATCCAACAGCGAACTGTGTCTGCTGTGGGAAGAGAAAGATGAAAGATCGAATCACACCATATCATCATATCAACAACGATAGCTTTTGCTTAACAGCCAGGAGAGGACAAAATAGAGCGACCTGATCACGGAGTCTGTAGGGTCCTAGTGGCCTAGTCACCCCTAATCATAACCTATTTCATTGCTTTGCTTTTGGAATTTATGTTGCATTGTTTGGAACCCACCATTGATTTGGATTTGTCAGTTGGTTATGAAGTAGTGTCTTATATATGTACAGGGTTTTCCAATAAGAGGTGTTATTTTGATATTCAAAGAAAAATGCCATTTTTTGAGATAAATGATCGGATCTTTATTTCGTTATAAAGAGGAAGGTATGCCGTTAATAATGGAAAATAACATCAGCCAAATGACCACCACGACCACGCTTACAGGACCATATCTTTTTCATGAAATTTTCCATAACCAAATCGCAAAGTGGCTGCCCTATGTTCTCGATAGCCTCACGAATTCCATCTCTGAGGTCTTGAATCGACGCTGGGCCGTTGGCGTAGACCTTCTATTTCACGTGGCCCCAAAGGAAGAAGTCGCAAGGTGTTAAGTCACAAGATCTCGGTGGCCAATTGTGATCACCTCTTCGAGAGATAACACGGTCCGGAAACTTTTCCCGTAAAAGATCAATGGTTTCGTTGCTTGTATGGCACGTAGCGCCGTCTTGTTGAAAGTAAACGTTATCCAGATCAATACCATCCAATTCCGGCCATAAAAAATCATTAATCATCTGTCGATAGCGCAATCCATTCACCGTAACTGTTGCTCCAGCCTCATTTTCGAAAACGTAAGGTCCAATGACCCCGCGGGACCATAAACCGCACCAAACAGTCACACGTTGAGGATAGAGAGGCTTTTCAACAATAACTCTTGGGTTTTCCGAACCCCAGATGCGACAATTTTGCTTGTTGACGAAGCCATCGAGGTGGAAATGGGCCTCATCACTCAAGATGAGTTTTCGATGGAATTCTGGATCATTTTCATGCATTTCAAGGACCCAATCAGCAAAGACTCGACGTTGTTGATGATCGGCCGGCTTGAGTTCTTGTGTTAACTGAACTTTATAAGCCTTAACACCCAAATCTTTATGCAAAATATGGTGTAATGACGTTTGTGGAATGCCTAATTCCAAAGAACGACGAGGAATGGACAAACCTGGGTTTTCTTCAACACTTTCGGCTACAGCAGCAATATTCTCGGCTGTTCTTGAGCGACGTGCACGGGTTTTATTCTTCACATCACTAACTTGTCCCGACAGTTCGAATTTTTCAACCAATTTCTGTATTGCGGTCCGACAAGGTGCTTCACGACGACCCAAAAATGTTCGACTTTTACGAACCGTCTCTTGCACATTTTCACCATTTTTGTAGTGAATTTTAATAATTTCAATGCGTTGTTGAATCGTGTATCGTTCCATTTTTATTAATGGCGTAGTTTCTACTTGTCAAATGTTAAAAAATGACAGCTCCAAAAGTGACATCTACCGAAATAGCGGGCTAATTAAAATAACACCTCTTATTGGAAAACCCTTTCTTTTATTGAATACAATGATTAGCGCTAGGGGTTGGTAGTTATTTGGATGTTTTCTATGTGCTTCTTTGAAGATTGGCACAATGCATGTATCATGCCTTTTCGATGAAATTATTTATTACCTTTCGTTAAGCGTTTAATGATTATTTCTTTGATATCCCTAACGTCTTTTACTCCTATTTCGTCTAAAACCGCCCGGTGCTAAATCCGCTCTGAACTGAGAAGATACTCCCTCTATATAATACACCGGTCTGATAAATACATGATTTGACCGGGTCATATTTTTAGTCGATTCGGAAAGATAACTGAACTTTTGTTTCAATTTTTTTTTACTAGTGAAGGATCTACATTACCAGAGAATTTTTTCATGTATTTTGTATTGTCGTCTACTTTTAATTATTAATTTTTAATTTAATAATTAATTCAATCCGAATTAATATTTCTTATTGTCTCGTTGAATATTTCCCGCATATTAATTGAATCGCTTTTTACATTTTTTGTTATATATCTCTTACTCTCCTTACATCCCAAGTAACATCATTTTTAATATTCTTAGTTAGATATCAGTTGTGGAATATTTGCATTCATTTTTATTTTCTTGCATTGTTTATTTATAATAAAATGGTGAATGGTTCGAAGTTTTAGCACAAAACATAGTTTAAAACACAAACTATTTTTCGAAGATCTCAATAATTATTTTTTATTGGATAGTAAAATTGTGCAAGATTTAATGGGAGCAGTACAGCTTACAAATGAACTCTCGCGACGAAGGTCTTTCATTGAAATTCACTCCAAACTGTTTTTCGATATGCTTATATTTTGATAATAATGTCCAATCGAGATTACTGGTTTATTTTCAATACTAGCACGCATACCAATGATATTTTCATTCCAATGACCCATGCTATGACTCGAAGTATTCTTTCAATTACAAACGGGGTAAGTTTCAATGAAACCGGATTATACTGTCGAATTTTCTGAGTTATTTTGTTTTTGTATGTATTAAGTTTCTGTTATAAATTTGCAAGGTTTGTTTACGTTCGTACATTCTGTAATACTCCATGATTAATTTTTCGTATACCAAGATAACAGATGTGAATGTCAAGCCTTTTATGTCATAAATATTGCGAACTTCAAACTATTATTATTTATAATTTGTTGTGATGAACTGATTGATAAGATTTTCTTCCCAAAGTACTTTGTTCGGAGTTCCACCCGGCTCTATTTTACGGCCTATATAATTTTTCTTGTACTGTAATGAGCTATAAGAAATTGCCTATGTATGTTCCACATTTTCTCCAGAAACCTTAAACCATCAAGCCTATTTGATTCGATAATTTATTTAAAATTGGAATAATTCTCTCTTCTAATCATTTGAGCCTGGCACTACTAAATAATTAAATATTATCACATGTCACGTCAGTTCTAAAAATTTCACCTATTCATTTGCGATAAGCCAATATTACACTATGGAACTTACTTTCATGTCAGACTTTAGATTAAAGTGGGGCGAACGACACAAAAATCAATACTCGAATTAAATCTCGAGGGAGAAATTACAAGATACTGCATTTTTGGGTATTTATCATTAATGCTCACTTTCAGATTTTATATCCAATTTTCCTACTTGTTTTGTCTGTTCAAGCTAAGTAGTACTTCGGCATAATAATTATAATGAAATTTCCATTCGAATTTGTGGGTGGCATAGACACAAAAATTACACGTTGCTAGTTCAATAGTAGAGGTACATGCTTGGATAGAACTGTGGATAAGCTATTTTGGGCCGATCGGTGGTGGATATTTTATGGGCTATGAGCAATGTGACTATAGTTATTTATTAATTATAGGAAGGCGTTATAATGTTGTTTGGTGATTGTGGCTTGGTAACAATTTTGATTTATCTTTTGTCTTAGATTATTTAACTCCTCTGCAATTACACTTATATTCAAGCAAAAAGATAATCAACTATATCCTAAAATGGGAATCAAAACATATTTTACGCAGAAGATGACTTTAAATGACATCGATGTTACTTACGTACGTAACGTAAGTCAGTTATGGCTATTCTTGCAATTCTATAACTAAATACGATATCACCAGACAATATCCTTTGAGTTATTGTACGAATTTGTTTTGTCTGGATGGAAAATAGGATAAGCGAATTAGGAGCCAGTCATTGAAAGCAGTTGAGGAGATTCAAAGCCGGTTGCAATTTATTTATTACGAGATCGACAGACAAAATCGAATCTCATCTATACATGTTTAAAAAAATTTATATACGAGTGCATGGTGTCTCGTAAGTGGTGTAATATCCAAAGGCTATGGATAGGTCATGCTTAGACGAGCAAAATTGTATGAGTGGGATGCGGGGGGGGGGGGGGATCTTAATATAACAGGAATTTAAGATATTTCGGTTTGTTTTTATAGATCACTCTGTAACTTCGGAAATTTTGGTCGATATAGATAATCGTTCCAATGGTCTGTAAATTTTTTCCATCCTCTACTCCGTTTTGAATTTATGGCTCAACAAAGTTAAAATTTCGAATTCTTACTCGTTTTTGTTTATTTAACTACTATTTTTATCAAAAAACACATCATCAATACCAATTTTTCATATTGTAATTAAGAAGCCCAAAATCTTAGCTTTAAAATGACTTATCACACTCTGTACCGAAAATTTAACCCTTTCTGTGTTTTTTATACTTTTTATTCAGCATTTCCAACGAAAACGGGTGAAAAAATTCAATAATTGCCAGAGAAGGAAATAACCCTTATCAGTCATTTTCGCTGGATATGATTAAGAAAAAGTGAAAAAGTGCGAAAAACTTTGTTCAGCCATAACTTCAAAGCGGAGAAGAGGATGGAAATTATCTATCGATCAAAGTTTAAATTTTCATCAGAGGGTGTAACGTTCCGAAATTATAGCGTGATCTATAAACACATACCGAAATATGTTAAAGTCCCTTTATCTCCGAAAACGTTAGGACCCCCCCTCCCACCCCTCATACAACTTTTTGCATGACCTATCCATAGCCTTCGGATATTATACCACTTACGGGACACCCTGTATATACGTACATATATGTCGAAGCTGGTCAAGTGAAAGAGCGGTAGATATGGCAGAAATTGTTAGATTTGCGCCCTTATCATAGACAGTCTACATCAAACAAGAGAACCTTGCTTCAAATTAAGGTAGTTAACTTGTGGACTTCAATATTTTCTTTGAGGCCAGACAAAATTATCAAGAGTTATGTTTCCGGCTACTTCATCATCATTTTTCATCATACTCGGTGATATCGCTTCTCTCGAGGTTCTCAAAGTCCTTACGAATAATTTTGCAGTTTATTGTTGTTTGTATTGGATAACTCTTTAGAGTCAAGTTCATTTGTTTAGCAATTCTAAAAAAATGCTGCAGCAAATCCAGTATTTTTGCCTCATAAAGCTTCCAAGGAATGGTTAATTTCCCTGAACACACATATAATCTCCTTCCGCAAGCAGATTTATTTATTGAAAAATTGTGGTTTTCTTCGCAAGTCCGGTTGTCGTATTAATTACGATATTCACGATGATTTTACCCAACAATTTATCTGAATTGATTTCCAATACTCTCGAAAAGGGATAAAAAACAAGACAGCTATCGGGTGGGTCAATTGGAATTCTAGCTGTATTATTATGGCTTCTATATAACAGGAGGAGAACAATGGATCTCCTTAGAAAAAGCAGAGTAGTGGAAGTCATAACGTCTCTTTGGGACATACATAGGTAACTATGCTGGACGACTTCGAGAAAAATCGTTAGACCCTAGACCCGTCTAACGATTTTTCTCGAGGCTGTGAAGTTCCTTAAGGAATTTGATCAGTTCAACATGTGAAATCAAAACAAGCGGGCTACTTAGTCTAGGCACATTTTTTGGAAGCAGAGATGTCTACAAGGTCTAATGCTTAAAATGTATCATGAAATTTCTTATGGGACCACGATGGATCTAGGGATGTCCTCAGAAGGATGGACCTAGGAGTGGTCTAAGTGAAGGAGGCTAGGATTTATTTTACCGGCAACCCTCTAACCTAACCCTAATCTGTCATAAATTTTTCTATCTTTGGTATAAATCAGTTCTAAGATCGAGTTAAGAACATAGATGTACATTGAATCATGATGTAGTGACGTAATGAGAGCAAGTAAGTAACACATGCATAGAACTTGAGACGTTCTGCAAATAATCCAGTAAAGAAATTATTAAACTCGTATTTTACCGACTTTTGACATTCAACCCCAAATGGGGAGAAGAATCTATTCACTATAAACAAATTATTAAAACCAGTTTCTTTGATATTTCAAATGAAATGAAATTTCTAAAAGAGTGAAAGAGAGTTTGTATTGAAAACAAAATATAACGTGCCTATTAAGATTTAATGCCCTAGACACACAGAACTCTTAATGAAGAAATAACTAACGACTCATTAGTCTATAATTATTCATTGTAAACTGCAGACACACAGCCATTTCTTTAATTAAGTTGTTCTGTCAAACTGGCTTTGATAAACTTATCACATTAAAAAAGCAATATGGATCGAATTAACGCGATAAACTTTGTTTTTATTAATTTTAATTTTTATTTATTTTTATTTTGTTTCATTTAACGATTGAGAAATGAAAAAACATTATATTATAAAAAATATTATGACATAATTACTTTGTGCTTTGCATTTCTTCTTCTTATTTTTCAAATCAGCAGATGCACAGCGGACCGCCATACTTAAATTATATGCTAAATCTAGCACAATTTTCCTTATTATAGCTATAATGAAGGAAGAAAATACTTCATTTTCGAGCCATAATGACGTATACTATGTGACACACGGCATTTTAATGAATAGTTAGTACTAATGATTCATGAGATCGTGCTGTGTGTCTAGGGTATTACATTTCAAAAATTAATCAATCAACATGTACGTATTTAATAGATAATCGAAGTTCAACGTTCGAAGGGGATGAAGTACAGTATAAGGCTATGGACTCAATACAACAAACAGATTGCACAGTAAATTATTCTGTTGGAATTCCTTAACATCCTCGAGCCGGCTGGTCTTTCCCCGAAAAATCTCATTTTTAAAACTGGCACACCAGTTTGTTTATGTTATACATATTAAGAAACCTGAAACCTTCGAAATTATGCAATAACACCAGAATGAAGACAAAGCTTTTCTAATGAAATATTGCGAGGACACTGCAGTACTTACTGGAAGTGCTGAAGAGAAAACTGTATTCCTAGTATAGAAATAACGTTATAACCTCAGAGTAGCCAAATGAAATGAAAAGACTGCAGTCCTCCCTCATATGTAGTTTTCTTTTCAATGACGACTAATAAGTCCCAGGCCCAGGGGACAGTCATTTAAAGTGAACGTAATAGACTTGAGAGAGAGAGGACTGTTGTCTCACACGGATAGTCAGTTCTATGTAGTCTGTACTAAAGTTAGGTCCTCTAGCAGTCTGGTGATCCATGCATCGGAAGCCATTACCACAAATATAGTTTATAAAGAGGTCCTTAACTAACCTCTTTGTAAACTAAATACTCATTTTTTCGTTTCACTTTTGCGAAATAGGAGATATTTCAAGAAAAATTTGTGTGATCTTTAAAGAGCACCATACACGGACACGCATGTTGGCCAACTCGAGTAGGTTGTCATGCAGATTTGAGCATGTGCGGGCCTGTTTGCGGTGTGATACGTAGTGTGTCAAGTGGTTGGACGAATCTAAAATTAGTTTGATTTCTAGAGGCGGGGCTACGTGTTTGACAGCCTGTTATACCGAGCAGGGGTGATGTTTGTCACGCATTTGTCATTCTTGAATCTTGAAGAAAAGATAATACTTAACAGTTCCAGCAGCTCCTAATATGTGTTTTTGTCCTGATGTGGAGAAAAAGCTTTTATGTGTGTCACACCAAGTTGGACAACATGTTCGCCGTGTTTGGGCGGCTTAAGGTGAATATCGAAAATATATCCTAAATAAATAAACGTACTTTTAATTTTTGTAAAATGTAAAAGGGGGTTAATTTCCCTTAATATTCTTTTATTGTTTCAGGCAGAAATAATATTTAAGGGACCTTGAAAAACGTTAACACGCAGAACAAATGTCTTAAATTAGCACTTGGATGGTAATGAAGAAATTTAGCTTGGCACTTTATGACGGTTAAGTTTGCCGACATTAAGGCAGTGTTGCCTAGTTAATTAAAAATTAAAGTAGTCGGCGCCAGACCTTTTCATCATCACAGATCATTCATTCGAAAAGGTTCTGTGACCGAATTCGGAAGTGGTTTCCATTTAAATTTGTTAAGAAAAGTTAGTGTTATTAATAAAAAAAAAAAATATGGAGTTTTTATCGTGGAATTCCATGATATTTTCTCTGGAGCATAGAGTTCAGTAATATAGACTGCCAGCTGTAGGCCTTTCTCATACAAAATTATTGAAGCATGCATATGCGCCCATATGAGGGGCAAAACTTCCCAAATTTTCTGTCATGTTGTGGGATATTACATAAATAGGGCTACCATGATTAGCTAAGATGAAGGGAAATATTCAATTTTATTTCAAAGTCAATTCTGTACGCAGTCCTCAATTAAGAAAATATTTTAAGTATTTTCGTTTTTCCGCAGTTGCAAATTTATTTATTAAACTTTCTGGAGAAGCGAAAGAGTGAGTGACGATATTATAAATCTTGATCAATTATTAGGTAGTCAAAGAAATGAAGGTATAAGCAGATGAGTACTACAATAGGTAAGTAAAGAAAGAAAGTAGTTAATACCCTGTCAGAATACAAAGCCCATTGTTTCGCTTTATTATAAATTTAGTCGCTATATCCAGAATAACGCCATCACTTGCACATCTCAGGATGGAAGGCGAATTATCTATCATATCCGTCAGCTATCTATGTAGGTACTAATCCAAATACCTTAATAATGCTTGGTCTAATATGAATTATTCTTACATACCTTATAAGAAAATATTTCAAAGGAAATTTATTTCAATATGTCCACATTAAAAGTTTTAATTTAAACTGTTTGCGTAGAGGTTTTCTGGTAGTCAATAACGAATATTTGTATTATATGAAGTATTATGGAAAAATTCTATATTCTTCAGAGTGCTTATTATTGTTATTATATAGGTAGGTACAGTTCTCCTATTTTATATAAATACGATGTATTCCTATAATTTGTAACTTTAGTTTGCGCTATCAACGTCATTTTTTGAAGGACAAAGTTTAATGAAATTAGCAGAGAGATTGGTTATTACAGCAGTGTATATTAGTAAAATAACAGGTTTTCCAATAAGAGGTGTTATTTTAATTAGCCCGCTATTTCGGTAGATGTCACTTTTGGAGCTGTCATTTTTTGACATTTGACAAGTAGAAACTACGCCATTAATAAAAATGGATCTTCAACAACGCATTGAAATTTACTATAAAAATGGTAAAAATGTGGCAGAGACGGTTCGTAAAACTCGAACATTTTTGGGTCGTCGTGAAGCACCTTGTCGGACCGCAATACAGAAATTGGTAGAAAAATTCGAGCTGTCGGGACAAGTTAGTGATGTGAAGAATAAAACCCGTGCACGTCGCTCAAGAACAGCCGAGAATATTGCTGCTGTAGCCGAAAGTGTTGAAGACAACCCGGGTTTGTCCATTCCTCGTCGTTCTTTGGAATTAGGCATTCCACAAACGTCATTACACCGTATTTTGCATAATGATTTGGGTCTTAAGGCTTATAAAGTTCAGTTCACACAAGAACTCAAGCCGGCCGATCATCAACAGCGTCGAGTCTTTGCTGATTGGGTCCTTGAAATGCATGGAAATGATCCGGATTTCCAACTCATCTTGAGTGATGAGGCCCATTTCCACCTCGATGGCTTCATCAACAAGCAAAATTGTCACATCTGGGGCTCGGAAAACCCAAGAGTTATTGTTGAAAGGCATCTCTATCCTCAACGTGTGACTGTTTGGTGTGGTTTATGGTCCCGCGGGGTCATTGGACCTTACTTTTTCGAAAATGAGGCTGGAGCAACAGTTACGTTGAATGGATTGCGCTATCGACAGATGATTAATGATTTTTTATGGCCGGAATTGGATGGTATTGATCTGGACAACGTTTACTTTCAACAAGACGGCGCTATGTGCCATACAAGCAACGAAACCATTGATCTTTTACGGGAAAAGTTTCCGGACCGTGTTATCTTTCGAAGAGGTGATCACAATTGGCCACCGAGATCTTGTGACTTAACACCTTGCGACTTCTTCCTTTAGAGCCACGTGAAAGAGAAGGTCTACGCCAACAGTCCAGCGTCGATTCAAGACCTCAGAGATGGAATTCGTGAGGCTATCGAGGACATAGGGCAGCCACTTTGCGATTTGGTTATGGAAAATTTCATGAAAAGGATATGGTCCTGCAGGCGTGGTCGTGGTGGTCATTTGGCTGATGTTATTTTCCATTATTAACGGCATACCTTCCTCTTTATAATGAAATAAAGATCCAATCATTTATCTCAAAAAATGGCATTTTTCTTTGAATATCTTATTGGAAAACCCTTTATCATTAGGTAGTCAGAAAAACGAAAGTAATCAGAGGTATTGTGAGATTCTTAATTTTTCTTGAGTAGCTGCAGTTTGGCATCATAAAAAAAATGAATACCGGAATAGGTTTACAAAGTTATCGATGACAAATGCATTATAATTTCATAAGTAAAGGAGCAAAATAGTTAACACCTTAATGTCAACCATTGTTTCGCTTTATTATAAATTTAGTTGCTATAGCCAGAATAAAGCCGGCACTTTCACATCCCAGGTAGAAACGAGAATTACCTATTATATCAGTCAAGTATCTATGGTCTAATATGAATCATTCCTACATACCTTATAAGAAATTTTTTATATTCATATTTTTGTTTCATGGTTGTAATGCATTTAATCTTCTTTAAGACTTCTTTTCCAATTAATAAAAATCACTTTCGTGTTAAAAATAAATGTTAAAGCCTACAATTTTTTGTTATTAGCTTGAAATATTACTAAGAATTATCAAGCTAATAACATATTTGCTATAATAAATAATTTCCTTTTATATATAAAAATTTTCCTTCTGGAAATATTTTTCTTACTTTGTGGTAGTACATATCGCTCACAACATAAAAAGCATATTTTATGCTGGTTTCACTTTTTGCGAGCTGTCATCAGTCTATATAGTAAAGTCTGTGGTCTGAAGTCACGTTTTTGCCATGGTTAACCCCGATACCGTATTTCCACTTGGTTTCATCATATATTTTAATGTTTGCATGTATATAAACACCCTTTTCACATCATCAATTTATATTTATTGCTTTTTACCGAGAAAAAGTTCATAACTTTCCTACGACAACATCTGTCAAGTGAAGAAGATTTTTTAATAAGGCAGAGCATTAGCACATAATTAGCACATAAATCATGAGTGAATAAAAACTATTTTGATAGCTTATTCCCTATGGCGGGGTGGAGGACGACGTTATCCTGTACCCCATATTTAGATTTTTCTTAAAATCCATTCAATTTTTATTCGAAAATTTTTAGATTTAGCGAAGAATTAGCACATAAATCCTGTGTGAATCAAAACTTTATTGACAGAATTAATACTAGGGTGGGGTACAGTCTTGTGTCGTTCTGAACCCTGCATTTTGAATTTGTCCAGAAACTATAAATTTTCGACCATACGATTTTTCCGTTAGGCGCATAATTAGAATATATTATATTTGGTACATAATTTACTTATGTTTTGTATTTCCGGATTGTGTTCGGGGGAGGAACTGTGCGACTAGTCGGAGCCATTAATTTTTCCATTCCTGATTTTTATCTACCTACATAATTTTACCATTTCCCTCAATATGACTGATGATCATGCGCGTAGCGAGGTAGGGGCACGGGTGGGCAATGCCCCCCCCAGAGAAGCCCGTGTAGGCTCGGTGCCCCCCCACAGAAATACGAAGCAATTATTACTAATAATTTGCAATTTTTTCTTTAATTCATTCTTTTTTCATGTAGTAAGATATACATACAAGCATAATTGATTTTTTTCAATTATTTGCAAAATTTTCAATAACTTCAAAATCCTTTCAAATTATTCATAATAATGAATTTTTCGTATATCTACTCTACCTCAATTTTTTAAGAAGAAGACAAATGTCGTTTTGGCTAGTGTGCTGAAAGGAGATTTTCAATGTCTATCAGTCAAACAAAATTCTCATTTTTCCCAAGCCCATCAAAGAATGAGTTACAGTAGCGTTGGGAGATTGTTGCGGGTAAATTTCTCTCGAAAATGGTAATTAATGGCGACTTTTCCCACAAATTATTATATTATGCGAATTCGGACCATTTTTATCCTAGGTACCAAAAGCATAAGAAATACACCAAAAGGAATAGTTCAGTTCACGGCCTTAAAAAAACATTCAGAATCATTGCCTCAGTCTGAATGCAGCCAATTGTATGTATGCTATCGACAATCTCTTACATTGGGAGATGTTCATTAACAACTTTCGAAGCAGCAATAGAAAGAAATTGTTCAAAACAGAGAATTCTTGGCTAAGCTTATTGATATAATACTGACACTTGTTCGCCAGGGTTTGCCTTTGCGAGGGCATCGGGAGGACTCATCTTCTAAAAATAGAGGTAATTTCTTGGAAATTGCTCAATTTTTTTCTAAATATGATGAGAAATTTTCACTCCACTTTGAAAAACACTACAACTACTGCAGCCCAGATATCCAGAATGAAATAATTGAAGTGATATCGAACCTCACTGTGGAGGAAATTGTTGAAGAAACAAAAGCATGCGACTTTTTTTCTTTGAGTATGGACGAGGCCAGGTGCTTTAAAGAGGAACAATTGTCAATAACCGTAAGATATGCGAACGGTCTCGATATAGTCGAAAGATTTCTAGGTTTTATAAATTGTTCCATTTCCAGAAATGCACAAGAACTGGCTAAATCAACTTACAAGGAGATGGTGGCAATGGAAACATCTTACAAGAACTTGTCGCACCTGGGTTTGACGCAGCCATAGTTTGTACAAGGTAGTTTCAATTGGGAGATCCAAGAATAATAGCCCTAGAATGCCGAATATCAAGAAAATAATACCATTCCTTGCAAATCTGAAAATAAAGAGCTGATTCAGCAGATCTGTAACCTAGAAAGATGCCCCACTAGTTTTAATGCGGTAGTAACTGGCAATGGATATGTTTCATTAATCGAATCGAATAAATATTTCGATAGATTGGCGTTTAATGATTTAATACAGATCTGCTTAAATCTCGTCTATCTTACTGGCAATATTAATTATTTGCGAATTTTGTACGAATTTAACGAATTGAACTT
The DNA here is from genome assembly GCA_963924295.1 of Dioctria rufipes. Classification (NCBI taxonomy): domain Eukaryota; kingdom Metazoa; phylum Arthropoda; class Insecta; order Diptera; family Asilidae; genus Dioctria; species Dioctria rufipes. The sequence goes on from OZ002742.1 coordinate 70,513,009, forward strand.
TGAAGTTAGCACTATTAACTTATTGAAGAATTGTTGAATATGTTTGAACAGTGATAGATTCTGCAAGAATAATTTAAATCTGTTTAAAGTTTCTTTTTGTACGTCATTTATATAAAAAAAATGGATATGTAAATATGTTTCTCTAGTAATATTTCTTCTTTATTTTAAAAATGAATAAAAGTACAAATCAATTCGTTGCTGTATCTTCATCCACTTAAGCGTATCTCACAACCACTTAACAGACGAATATCTTGCACACAACAGTGTACTTCGCATCGCTTTATTCTGGACTGTTTACTGAATATTATACCCTAAATGAAATCTACTGGGTAAACTGAGTTTATCATTCCATTTGTAACACCTAGAAATAATGAAGGTATAGCTAAATGGATTGGACACCCAAGCATAATATTAAAAGTAATTTTAATTTTTGCATGTCTGTCCGTCCTCACGATAGCTCCAGAACGGATTTACTTAGAAAGCTGAAATTTTTCACACGAGCTTTTCGAGAAAAAAGGAAATTTAAGTTCGGAAATGGAACAATAATCGTCACATGGCTAGCTCCAAAACAATGAGTGGTTACGGAAGCTATCATTTTATACAGATTTAATTTAATTTAAAATTACAAGAAAAAAACCAGCTTCTGCCTGATTTATACACTCAACAAAGAATTTCAATCTTAATTGAACATAAAATGTGTCACACATTTTGATACCTACATGTCAAACATTTTGTCAGCAAACTGAAACTTTGGTTGCTTTGAAAATAAATTTTGAGTTTCGTTTTTCAGATTTCGCGTAGTCATCATTACTGGAATTTTACTACTTATCTATGTGAAAAAACATTCTCCAAAATGAAATATACAAAAGTTATTTACAGATCCAAATTGAGTGATGAACATTAGAAGTCACTGCTTGAAAATTTCCATTAGTTAACTTGATCATGATTATAATGTTTAATTGCATTATGTGAATTACCTACGATGTATGTAACTTAATGTACGTAAATTGTTAGGATAAATATCATATCATTAATTACAATTAAAAGTATCCGATTTCATTATAGTCAGTTAATATGTTTCTTAGTTGGTCGTTAAATAAAAGCATCTGATTTTGTATGACTTACTACCATTGTAAAATTTATCGAAATAAATTACGACGGGCCGGATTCTTGGTGCTCGCGGGCTAGTGTTGGCCCGCGGGCCGTAGTTTGGAGACGCCTGATCTAGGGTATCATAAGAATTGGTCTTCGACCAATTCCAGCTTTATTGAAGAAATAATTTTCTAATTTCAGGGCTATTATTGGGATACATTCACAATTTATTAGAACCATGAATTTGAAATAACTTTTTTTTAGAAAACAATATAATTATATGTTAGTAAATTATTCTTATTTTATTCTTGTTTTTAGAAAAAATTCTTATTGTTGTTTAATTTAAGCATACATTGGTTGAAAAAAACAACGATAATCAATGAAATATATAGTTTGCTTCATGTGAGGAAACTTGGATTTAACACTGATTAACGTTTTAGAAAGTTATACACATTTTTGAAAAACAATACTTGCTTGAAGAATATTCTTCTTCAATATTGTGTCAATCTGCCCCCTACTGCCCCCTCCACAACAAAACGCTGGCTACGCCAATGCTTGTAATAATCTTAATGGGTTAAGTTCTGAAAAACAGCTATCAAATGGCCAAAGCAAGGAAGGGTAGTAAATTTTGGTTAGCATCCGAAAAAATAAAAAGTATATTATTTGTTGGAATCTTTCGAGCTTTACATTGATATCGAATTCATGAAAAATTTATGTCACAAATAACAACTCATTCAAACGGAAAAATAAAACGGTTAGGGTGGTAACTAATGATAAACTGTATAAACTTATATGGATATAAGCTTGCAGAGCGCTTCTAATGAAACCGAAACTCTTTACTAATGAAAGCTATGCGCAGGTACGATAAATTATTCACCGATAAAATAAAGTTTCTCATTGACCATCGCAACAAAATGTTCCTCGATTTTGCATTGTGTTTGGGAATTGACGAAGCCTAGAAATGTATTTTGGTAGGAATAGTGGAAGCAATTCATTCAAAATAATCCCGTTCGATACAAAGTGTGGGTATTAGTTAATCAGAAAAAATCTGAAAAAAATCGAAATAGATTAATTGGCCTCAATAGGAGAATCAATTTAAGCTTCGTGTGAAAAATACGAAAACTATTGAAGATAGGATATGGCGGATGAAATTGATTAAAAAATATTAAATTTCAGGATAAAATTGTTGATTTAACAAAAATATTGGAGGAGCTCAGGAGTAATTTTTTGATACCAAGAATTAGTTAATCAATACTGACGGGATGGAAATACAATAAAGTTGTATCCATGCTGATGTCTAATTTGCATGGGGTTTTACAAATTGCTACTGTTTTATGCTATGAAAAGGGTGAAATAGATAGAAGTGTGGTTTTAACTGCCCCATCTTAACAAAGTTTACAGTAGATATATGGTCGGCGCAACATCGATCAATCAGATAACCACAAAACTTGTTATACAACCGCGGCACGGGGGAAAATGGTATTTAGCGATTTCTATGTGGTTATTGCGGTTATTGGATTTAGCAACAACAAATTCGTGGATTTTATCCAAAGTCTGTTGTTATAAGTTTCATTCATAGTAGTTTCGACGTCAACAGGTTCATGCGATTATATCTAAATATACTCGTAGAGCCATCCAAGTAGACATTAAAATCGAGCAAGTGCATATCTACCAACTGGTTGAAGATTATTTTTATAATATGGTTTTATTTTCCATGTATCAATTCTCTTAAAAATGGAACATGGTTTCTACATGAAGATCACTTTCGATTCATTAGTTAGATATATGCACGATCTCGTAGACAGAATTAAGTAAATATGTTTCGCAATTTAAAAATTATATTATTTTGGAGTGTACCATGCCTTCATAGATGTTTTATGACTTTTAGTTTCCCTAGCCACTTTAAAGAAGTCACCGTGGTCAGTATTGTCAAAAGGTTGTCGTCTGTAGTCCAGTATAACTTTCGTCTAACAAGTATTTTGTTTTTCCTTTTGAACAATTATTGTGTACCACTATATCGCTCACTCGCCGAAGAAATCCTGTGCAATTCAATTTCACTATCGATCTGAAGAATATTGCTATATCCAGCAGAGAACGTTGGAGCGCCCAAAGTGCTGGACTCAAAGTAGAAAATTCGATCTTTCCAATTTGTGGGATTAAGTTTCGTTCCGTCTGGATCTTTGAAGCCGTTTTCCTCGTAAAATCATAAAATGTCCTTTTCAGAATATTGTTGTGAAATTTTCAGAGCTGGGCAATACTTAAGTAACAAAAGACTTAATTACTACTTAAAGTACATTTTTGTTCCTTAAGATTTATTACTCAAAACTTTTGAAACGCCCTACTTAGTACTTAAACATATGTAATTACTTGCTTCTATTTACTTGTACTTAAGACTTTGTTTTTAACTTAAGTACCAAGATTTTTATTTAAGTATTTCTGGGTCTATTAAGTACCTACAAATATCTAACTCTTCGTAGAAAAGCAAACACAAACTCTAGCGCAACTGCTTTTTTGTTGAGTTTTAAAGTACGCAAAGAAGGCAGAACCTTAGACAAACTAATAACATACAAACAAGACTGGACAAGTAGAACAAAAACCAGAAACATCTCGCTCAAACATGAAATCGACGATGCCTCGACTTGTTGACATAACCAAGGGTAAGCAAGAAATGCCTCGCTCCAATATAAAATCAACGATGCCTCGTCTTGATGGAAGGAGGGCCTCAAGTTTTTCTTTGAAATTTACTGGAAATTTTCTCCTTTATGCATTATTGAAGGCCACGCTTTTAAGAACCTCTAATAGTTTTTATGATTGTAGCAATGAGAGGTGAAAGTTTTACTCTACGTGCCGAAAACTATAAAAAACTCTAGATAGTAGCCACTGGTTACTATATATATTAGAGTTTTCAAAAGGTATTTATTTATTAATTTCTATTAACTGAACTCAATAAAGATTCTAAAAAAGTACTTTAAAAAGTAATTACTTAAAAAAGTACTCAGTACTTTTTATAGACTTAGTACTTAGTTACAAGTACTTTTCATACATGCGGTACTTGTACTTACGCTGAAGTACTCAGGCATTCGGTACTTGTACTTAAGTACTTTTTCTTTGGTACTTCCCCAGCTCTGAAATTTTTGTGCTTTTGAATGAATCTAGGTTGCGGGGCTGAAATTAGGAATTGTACTCTTTCAAATGAGTCTGTGATCGTAGGCTAAATTTCGGTCCTTCTGGGTAATTAAAAAAAAATAAAAAATAAAATAAAAAATCGTTTTGCAGACTTTGATTTGTACTGAAATTAAAAATTTCTCTCTTTGAAAAGAATCGTAAAGTTAATTCCAGTCCTGTTGGATATTAATTGAAACCGTTTGCAACAAAAATGGAAAATAATAGAAATAGTAACAAATTCAAACTTAAACTGCTGCCATCATCTCCTGACTATAGAAAATATATGTGCGTTGGAGAATGCTTTAACTGTTAATTGTATTTGAAGTAATTGCAGTCTATAACACAAAAGAAGAAATTACACCAATAGACATAGTGCTTTTTATGGAAATAATAACATTTTGTTTTATAGACTGCAATTACTTCAACTACAATAATAAAATGTATAGACAAAAATATGGACTTGCTATGGGAAATCCACTATCTGGCATTCTAGCTGAAATGGCGCTTGACTACGTGATGGAAGAAGCATTAAAGATATCCGACATAAAACCGACATTTATAAAAAAGTACGTATAGATGACATTATCTGCGCTATACCAAAATGTTCCGAAATAGAATTCACACATACATTCCATAGCATCCACAATAGGTTAAAATTCACCATCGAAAAAGAGAATAATAAAACAATCCCATTCTTGGACATCCGCTTAATCAGAACAAACAACAATAAAATAATAACTGACTGGTACTGTAAACCGTGTAGTTCAAACCGGATACTGAATTATTTCTCCAATCATCCACAACAAACAAAAATTAACACAGCTCAATCATTCATCAATAGAATATTTAAAATAAGTAATCGGCAATTCATACAGGAAAAACATAAAGATTGCACTATGCATTCTGACGAAAAACAACTATCCACACCACACAATAGATACATTAATCAAGAAAGCAACAAGGAATACTCATTATTATAACACGTAACATAATAGAACGATTAACAACATAATAACATTAGACAATAATGTTGCCTACAAAGTATCATGTGAAAACTGCACTACAGCATATATAGGACAAATTTAAAAAAAAAACTCAAAACCAGACTATCACAACATAAAACATACATAACCAAGAAAACACCACGATCAGCATTAGCCTTCCATACAATAAAAACCGGACACGCATTCGCATTTGATAATGCGACAATTATAAACATAGAGAAAAACAAAGCAAAACGCGAATTCAAAGGAAGCATGCCACATCTACATGGAAAAAGGGAATCTAACTAATTTGAGCCAAGTCATAGATTTAATAAATAAAGATAACCAACATATACTTAGAAAACTGAAACTTGACATCAGAACATGACAAAGAACTCCGCACACCATTCATCTGTGGTCCCTTATACTTTTAATGTGTATTTTTTTGTGAAATATGTTTCGATAATATCTTTTTAAAAAAAAATGTTTCATCATATCAAGAACATAGGTGAGAGCAACAAATATTTTTATTATACGTAATACTATCTTCTATTCTAATGTAGCTAACTCCTGAAGAAGGGTACTAATCAAGACCCGAAACGTCGAGGAAATAATTAAAAAGCATTAAACAAAGATCGGAGTTTTCCTTAAGAAATATCCGAAAACCTTACATCATAGACTTCGATCAAAAACATAACCAGTTGGAGACCTCCAATCAGCTGTAAACCATCAATAATTAAACAGTTTACACTAACACTGTGCTGCTATCTTTTGTCTATCTCTAAAACAGAAATTGGTTTAATCTCCACCTTAGCTTAAGCTTAAGTTCAACCAGTGAAACCACTTCTAAGCAATTGTTATATAAGAATTTCCCGATTCAAGTAGGTACATCCTACTCATTTTTGGAGGAGTAGTTTAACAGTTCAAATTCAGAGAGCGCATAAGCTGATTACATTTAGAATAATATTTCATCTCCATGACATCTAAGTATAAGATGCTGGGATGCTCAGATCGTGCTATGCGAGATTTTCTCCATCTAGTGGAAGAAGGTATGAACCTTAGAAAATCAGCTAAGACAGAAAAAGTTTCTCACCAAACTTTAGCGCGATATGGAGAAGAATAATGAGGGTTATATTCGAAGGACTAATTCCAATGAATATTTGGTGAATAATAAATACTTTTAACAAGTAAAATACTTGGAATTGGTCTGAGACAAATTCTTACGCTACCCTAGATTAATGACCGTAGGTAATATGGTGGCCTTTCTGTATAGTTTGATTGTTGAAATGGTTTTTCGCATTTATTTCTAGAACGGTTTGTCGGACAGTAAAAATGATTACAACCAAATTTATAGGATTTCATAATCTGAAGAACTTTTCAGTACAATAAAACGTCTTGGACTGATTATTTTCATAGGATACGTAAAAAACCTATATTTTTATATGGAAATATCAAGAATGGATTGCCCGATTTAGTCCATTTTTGAAATTTTATTTGCTATTACTTGAAACATCAAGTACCAAATTTCAGCTCTCTATGTCGACGCGATCTCCGGCAAAGTACAAATATATAGTGGAAAACAAAATTTTTGTATGGTAACCCCACGAAGAAGTTTCCTGATTTGTCCCATTTTCGAACTTAAATTTACTTTTTTTTAAGGCTCGTGTGACAAACTTAGTAAATATCCTATGATGATGGTATAAAGAGGAAGAAAACCTTACTTTAGAAAAGAATATTATCAATAGCGTAAGAATGTTTTAAGGGTTGTCACTAACTGAATTCTGTAAGATATACGTAGATTTTGAAATGGGAGCTCTTATTTTCAAGACTCTTCCAATTAAGTGATGTACTGACAAAATGGCAGGTGAACGAACCGTTCTAGAAATATATGCGAAAAACCACTTCATAAATCAAACTCACATAGATCGGTGACCATACGAAATTTTATACGGGTATTCATTCAGAGTATCATAAGAATTGGTTTTAGACCAATTCTAGCCTTTTTACTTGTTTTAAAAAAATTTAAGAGAATTTTACGCGCGATTTGATACGATGAACTCTGAACTATTCTTTGAGCCACACGGCTGTCATAAACATAAAGGCAAATGGGGTTTAATACCTAGAATTCAACTGCTTTACTGTAATATACTGCAAAACACAGCCTTTTGTTGTAGTTGTATTTAACCCATTTTCTACTGCATGTTATGCTGCAGTCGAAGAAGATGTACCATGCTGAACTAAATCTTTCCATATTCGAAGAAGCTCCATATGCATTTGAAATAAGAAACAAGAAAAAAAGCTAGAATTAGTCTAAGACCAATTCTTAAGATACCCTAGATGAGTACCCGTATGTAATTTTGTATGATCACTCATCTGGGCAAGTTTGATTTTTGAAGTAATTATTCGCATAAATTTCTAGAACGGCTCGTTGGAAAGAAAAAAACATTTTATAGGATTTTATATACTGAACAACTGTTCAGTACTTTAAAACCGTATAGGAGTCATCGTTTTCACAGTATTCGTAAAAATCCTAAATTTTTATATGGCAACACCAAGGAGGGGATGCCCGATTTAGTACATTTTTAAAATTATATTTAATATTTTTATGAAAATACTATGTACGAAATTTTAGTGTTCATGCGTTCTTAGGTACTGTCCAAATATGTAATGAAAAACGAAATTTTTGTATGGCAACCCTACGAAAGAGTTACCCGATATGCCTCATTTTCGAACTTAATTTTAATTTTTTTTTTTAAATTCGTATATAAAATTTCAGATGTTTAATTAACACGTTCTTGAGTTATCGTGACACACACACAGACAGACAGACAGACAAACGGACGGACATGCCAAAATCAAAATAAATTTTAATTTTATGCATGGGTGTCTAATCCATTTTGCTCTACCATTATTATTTCGAGGTGTTACAAACGGAATGACAAACTTAGTATACCCTTTAGATTTTATCTAGGGTATAAAAAATATATGTAAAAAAACTTGTTAAAAATGACTGCTTCAATATCCGCCCTAAAAAATATAAAATACCTTTTTCCTTCACTTAATGAATACATTACAAAACATTCCCTTCCTTAGCATTTAATTAAATTTTGAAGTTATATTGCATTTGTATATAACTTTTAAAATTTTTCAAAAAGTTTCATAATGACTGTCCCAGAAAGTACTGCACGGTTTTTAATAAATTATAGAATTTCATTTTTGCTACCTGAATCTTCGAAACTAAAACCTCGCTAATAAATCAGATGCCTACTTTCAATATAATAAAATGCATTCATTAGCTTTCATCGGCAAGTATTCAAAATGAGTTCGAAATGTGAAGACGTGCGCCGTAAAATTTTGCACGAATGATTGGAAAATAAAAAAAAATCATTTTCCTAGATTGCAAGAGATGTTAAACAACGCGTTGGACAGTTTCTTGGAAGCAGAGACAATTGTGGAAAAAACAAAATGTGGTAGGCCGAAAGGGATAAGAGATAAAACTTGGAAAAAAGGTGCTTAAGTTCTTTTAAGAGAATAAGTTGGTGTCTGTGCGGGATGTAGCAAAAAAAATTATATTTCGAAATCTACTGTGGACAGAATTAAGAAAAGACATAATATAAAAGCTTCTAAGAAACAAAAAAGTGCAAAACGGACATTGAAACAGGAAAATACCGCAGAAAAACCCGCAAGAGAACGATGTTATGTGAAGAAAATTGTGCCTGTTTAATTTTAGATGACGATTGATACTTCAAGTATTATTTTTCGACCCAACCTGGACCTCAATATTATAGCGCAGAAAACAAAAAAGGGGTATCTGATGCTGAAAAATACGGCAAAATGGTTCTGATTTGGCAAGTCATCTGTCAATGTGGACGCAGAAGCAAGCCTCTGTTTTTTTAAGGATGCATAAATACACGTATTTATATCAATGAATGTTTAAAAAAAGGCTTGCTGCCTTTTATTACGTCACCAGATTTAGCCAGATTTAGCCTTAAGGGGTTAAACCACTGTAATAGCTTTAAAAATAGCGTTCTTTAGACAATTTTTTTTATGTAAAGAAAGATAATAGAATAATGATATTTAAGTATACAAGAAAAAAATAATTGTTGTGGGGGAAGTATTTGTAGACAGTATAATAAAGCAATAAAAACAAACTGACTGTAAAACTATATTTAATTACAAAACACAGACAAAAATTACATGCTCTGACTTGACTTTTCAAGATGAATGACGGATGATAGTTCCCTTTCTCTTTTTATACATGCGTGAAGTTGCTTACAATTACAATCTCCAACACTCCTCCTTAAGCATCTTCAGACGTAAATCTTCAAATGTCTTCTTACTCAACGCTTTGGTAAAGATGTCAGCAATTTGATCCTTGGTATGTATGTATGCCAGACGCACAGTACCTCCAATGTGATAATTTACGAACTTGCGACGTATTTCAATGTGCTTCTTCCCCTTTGTCACTTTTCCTTCATCAGCATTCTCAAGCATATGAATAGTTGCCTAATTATCAATAAATAGAACAGTAGGTTCAGTCGTAATACCAATTTGCAGTTCTCTCATTATTCTGCGAATCCAACTGACTTCTTGTACTCCACTGACTGCCGCACGATACTCTGCTTCAGCTGATGATATAGAAACGACTGACTGTTTCTGAGCCATCCAGACAATAGGACCTCCATAATCTACCAGAATTCCACTTGTTGAGATCATGTCTGATTCTGTTCCACCATAGTTTGCATCTGTATATGCCTTCAGTCTTGCCTCACCTCCGAAAAATATTCCAAAATCCTCTGCTCCTTTGAGATATCTGAGAATACGTTCAATCATTTTCCAGTGACTATATTTAGGATCACTTACTTGCCGACTCAGATAATTGACTGAAAAACTAATGTCGGGCCTTGATATGGTAGATAGATACAGCAGACTCCCGATAATTTCTCGATAAGGCTTGTTTTGGAGTGGTCTATCATTCACATGTTTTTCAGTTAACATTCCAGGTTCAATAGGTGTTGCAACAGAGTGTGCATCATTAAAACCAAAACGAACTAACACCTTGCGTAGATATCTTTGCTGTGTCACCAATATCCCATTTCCTTTTAAGTGAACCTCCATTCCAAGATAGAATAATTTTCCTTTCTCCGGACTTGTAGTCTTCATTCTAAAGTTCATTGCCAGCCCAGACAGTGCCTGCTTTATCAATGTTTCATTCTGGCCAATAATAATTCCATCATCTACAAATATTCCAATTATAACTGACCTGTCTTTATTGTAGAAAATGCATGGATCATCATCAGTGTCTCTAAATCCTAGTTTCCTCAGAGTTTCGGTGAACGTACCGTTCCAGTCCTTTGAAGCCTGTTTTAACCCATATAAGCTTCTTTTCAAACGACAGACTCTTCCAGAATTATCATCAAAACCTTCTGGTTGCAACATAAATATTTCCTCTGACAATTTTTCATTTAGGAAAGCTGTGTCCATGTCAAAAGTGTGGATCCTCAGTCCTTTGATTGCAGCATGACTCAATAGCAATCTAATACTAGAATGTCTGGCAACTGGTGAAAACGTTTCATTATAGTCAATCCCATGCACTTGATCAAAACCTCGAGCTACAACCCTAGCCTTCAGTCGTCCGTCTGCTTTCTCACGTAAGACCCACTTGCATGTTAATGGCTTTCGATTTTTAGGCAAGTCTACTAGCTCCCATGCCTCCATTCTTCTCAGTGCATCAATTTCGTTTTGCATCGCTTTTCTCCATCCGGAATCTTTCAATGCATTTTGCATTGAAATATCTTCGACTACACCAATCATAGCATAGTCACGGTACTTTGGATGATACTTAATATCCTGACGACTTCGCAGACCATATCTCGGTATATTCTCGTTTGCTTCCAGATTTGATTCCGATTGATCACTTTCACAACTTCTGTAGTACTCCTCCTGAGTCTCCTGACCTTGTTTATCATATTCTGATTCCGACTCAGATTCGTCTACGCTATCAGTTGCTACTCCATCTTCCTTCTGTTCAACTGACTTGCAACTGACTTCCGTGTATCCACGTTCCGGACCAATCTTCTCATCGAACAGTACATTACATGAGACCTCGATATGTTGTTCACTTGGCAAATAGATTCGATATCCATGTTCTTCGATATCATACCCAACGAAGATTCCTTTCTTGCTCTTTCGGTCAAGCTTCTGACGTTGATGCTCAGCTATCATCATGTAGCATTCACAACCAAAACTTTTCATGGTTTTCAGACTGATTTGACGACCAAACCACAATTCAGCAGGTGTCTTACCTACAACATTATTATTTCCTGTTTGATTTATTGTAAAAATTGAATAGTTTAGTGCCTCTGCCCACAAGGATGATCCAAGATCCTTGGCATAAATTTCTGCTCTTGCTGCTTCGACCATAGTGCGCATTTCCCGTTCAATTCGACCATTCTGTTGAGGTGTGTACGTAGCTGATCTCTCATTAAATATTCCAAGCCGCTCAAAGATATTTTTAGTTCTGACATTTTTAATTTCCTTTCCATTATCTGACATTAGAATTTTCACTCTTCTTCCAAACTGATTCTCGACCAAATTTAGGTATATATTCAACTTATTCACTGCTTCTGACTTTTGCTTCAGAAAGTAGACCGTTCTAAAGCGACTGTAATCGTCCTTGAACAATAGAAAATATTTAGAACCACCTAGAGACCTAACATTCATTTCTCCTAGATCAACATGTACTTTATCAAGAGTATTCTTGGCAATGACGTCATTTTTTGGATGAGACACTTTATGTTGTTTACCATACGCACATCCTTTACAGACATTATCTTCCCAGTCATCAATGTAACGAATATCGTTTCTTTTCAGAATATCCTTTACATGCCGGACATTTTGATGCGCTAATCTTTCGTGCCAAAGTTTTAGACTTACCGCTGACAAGCTATGCTGCTCCGTTGAACGAAACATCATTTCAAATAATCCTCCAGTCCTTTTTGCTATCAAGACGACCTTATCTCCTTCCATAATCAGTGACTCTTCCGCTGTCGCATGCTGTGTATATCCTTTCTCAAGTACGGTCGTGACAGAAAACAGATTGAATGCGATATCTGGAACGAATAAGACATCTTTCAATACAATAGGATACCATATCTCACCATCATAAGCATGAAGCTGCACATCACCAAATGCGACGCCTTGCAATCTTGTTGAGTCTCCAATCTCGACTAAGATAGGAACATTCAGGGCTCGTACATTTGTTAGCCACTTTAAATTTCCAGTTAGGTGATGAGTTGCCCCACTGTCCTTGATCCACAGTTCACGATGGTTTGATAAATTCTCCAAAAGAGTTGATGACAACGCTACTGAAACGAATGATTTGACTTTGGTTTTGTCGTTACTTAACTTCTTGGGACATTCATTTGCAAAATGACCCTTTTCATGGCAATAATTACAGTTGTAATTTTTCTTGCAGTAATCAACATATTCGAAACAGGGTTTGTTTGTGCACGCACGTTTCATGTGACCAGTTTTACCACATTTAAAACATCTGCTATTAAACTGACCTGACTGTCTATATTGTTTAGGACTAGATTGTTCTGACTTCCTTCTTGACATCATCTGACTCCTACGTTCATCCTTTCTGTACCTTTCAGACCTCCCTACAAGGGCATTGTTTACATTTTCAGACTCTCTACCTTGAAGTCTTATTTCTTCTTGCTGAAGACGATCACGCAAATTTTGAAGAGTTTTCTCACTTTCGGCAACTGATTCCCAAGCTGCATGGAAATAGTCGAACTTTGCTGGCAGTGAGTTCAAAATTCTTGACATTACCCAGCTGTCTTTAACTTCTTCACCTTTTGGGCCATCCCAGACGAGTATTCTTGATGCAAAATGCAAACCGGTTTTTTAGGGAAGAGGTAAAAGAAGCAGAGAGAAATCTCTACAATTGTGCTGCACTTTGGAGAGAAATTTTGCATCAAAAATCAAATGGTATTCACTTGTTGTGCCGCACTAATACAACCGCAACGAAATATTTCTTGTTCAGTGGGGTCCGAGAATTTTCATGAAATATCTGATTTCATTCTTGATTTATCTGCCGGTGAGTACAATAATGCACGCACACATTCATAGTCCCCTGCAGCAAGAATACCCATGCGGAGGCGCGCACTCTGTTGTTAAACCGGTTTGCATTTTGCATCAAGAATACTCGTCTGGGATGGCCCATTGAACGTAACTCTTGCGCCAGCCCATCTACTTGAAGACAATTCTCTGCAACCGGCTTTGACTCATCATACCAATAACTAAAAAATTGTTGTTGCAACATCGCTGTCGATTTCTGACTTTTCTGGCCATAAAGCTGCTCCAGTCTTTCTATCATTTCTGCTGCAGAATTGCATGTTGTAATTTTTAATGCAATCTTTTCATCAACATTGAGGCCAATAATGGTTTGAGCCTCTATATCCTTCTTGATCCAGTCACTTACGCCTCCATCCGCAGCAAATGGTTTTGGTGTTACACTAGTAGCAATATTTAACAAGTCTTTCATTCTCAGCAACAAATTTAGTTTAAACCTCCAGGATGTGTAATTTGACTTTCCATTTCCCTCTCCAGACTCGACCAACTTTTCTAAACTTAACCTTGTATCCATTTTCTGGAATAGGCGTGCACTACGACTTTTGAGGTTATGCTTTCCGTTCAGACTATTTAATGTTTTTTTTGCACTTTATTCTGACTGTCTACTGGGTACTGGGCCAATAACCTGTTGTGGGGGAAGTATTTGTAGACAGTATAATAAAGCAATAAAAACAAACTGACTGTAAAACTATATTTAATTACAAAACACAGACAAAAATTACATGCTCTGACTTGACCTTTCAAGATGAATGACGGATGATAGTTCCCTTTCTCTTTTTATACATGCGTGAAGTTGCTTACAATTACAATCTCCAACAATAATTAAAAAAAAATATTAGTAAATGGTGACACCAGAGCCATTCTCGCAAGGCTTGTCGAATTTAAAGCACTCTGCGGCACGCAGTGTAGCTGGTACAATTTTGAATTTGGAGAAAGAAAAAAAATCACTTAGTCTACATGCTCGTAGCTAGTGAAGTACGTACGGGATTTTGAAAATATTCATTTTTGTATGATTGGCGGGTATTTAAATGAAATCGTTCAATTTTCGACACAAAAAGCAGTAATCATTTGTTAATAAATAATGTCTAAAAGGACGTATCGAAAATTCCGTATACGTATTTCACTTCAAAATGTTATTTTAAAGATATTGTTAAAAATTCAAATGAAGAGAAGGAAAATTGCTGAGTTATGCTGCGTGCCGTTTAGAAAAATCATGTTTCGAGAAAAACACGTTTAAAGTTTTTAAAAGAGTTATTGACATGAAAAACTCGACGCTTTAAATTTTACATGTACTAATGCTAAACTATCGTACTATGCTTGAAAATGATTTTAACTGAACATAAACACTTTCTAACTACATATGTTACTGTATTAGTGTCAGTAAGGTAAGAAAGCACCTTCCCAGTAGGGTTTATTTCGGAAAAGACCGACGGGCTCGGGGAGGAGTCTAAAATTTCAATGAAGAAAAGTCCTTTCATATAAAGCTTTATGCCTCATATTCTAGATGATTAAACGCGTTTTTTAAGCCAATAAAAAAAAATTGATTTTCTGAAAAATTTACAGTGGTGTTACCCCATAAATCACTATGCCACAAGGGCAATACTACGTTGTTCACAAATTGTTCACAAATTGACTAATCCACAAAATGTTCCACAGCTTCGTCTAATTGAACTTTATTGGGCTCTTGTAAAAAATGTTCTATTTACGACAAGACGGTAAAAGTGCCACTTCGCCTAAAAATTTCGCAAAAACGTGGACAGCGGCCAGCAAAAAAAGTCGAGAACAGTTATGTGCAAATATTAATGGCGTCGGTAAAACGGAAGATACGAGCATTTGTCAGAAAAGAGTAAAAAGTACTATAAGGCATGCCGCACACTGCATAATCACCGACAGTAGTTGGTGAATAAAAAGTCAGTTGACTTTGCTCGTTACACGCAACAGCGTTCGGTACCGCAAACTGCTCTACTTTACGTCAGTCAGCAACTACAAAATTAGAAGGGAGTCCTGACTAAAATACAAATTTGTATTAAACTGTTTTACATATACATATAATATTTACGGGTGAAATCTTATTGCTTTTCCGAAGAGACCATCTTGAAAATTGAAAATGGAAAAAATTCGTATTATTTGTGAATTTGCTCGAAGCCGCCAGCAATTTAGGAATCTTACAGCTTTGATGAAATTTTCAACTTTTAAGTAAAGTTCGGTTTATTTTATTAGATTTTAAATACATTCATATCTAAATATTTATGTTTATACTCGGTAAGGATGGATGGAATCTTCCATATCCTTTTTCTTGAAATTCTTGTTCTTCTTCTGCTCCTCAACCGCTAGTAAATTACTACAAGGTTTATGTTTCTTATTGCAATTTTCAAATCGCCCAACTCTCATACCAGCTGTGCTGTCTGAGTGGGTTTTAGACTGAAATAAGAAATGTAAACACACAAATAATTTACAAAATGTTTGGAAAATCATTTACAATAAAAAATTGAATTGAATTGAATTGAATTGAATTGAAATCAGTTTCCTAGTATTTAACAACACTGTGAAATTTAACGAATATCGAAACACCTCTCAAACTCATCGTCTTTGACTGGATTACTAAACTGACAGAAGACGTTGCAATATGCGCACATGCCACGATAGTCAATCAGTAACGATTAAAAATCAATCAGTTGGTGACAAGTCAACAGACTAGTCGCTGACTGGACAATTAATTAACTCGGCAGTTTGCGGTCTCCCTAAGAGTATATAATTTAATTTTATACATTTAAAAAGAATAAAAATTTAAATAATTAATAATTAAGTTTCGAAACCGTGCAGCACTTTCTGGGACAGTCCTTAGTTCAAGCATAAGCTCAGAGTACGTTCAGCTCAGTTCATAGCTTAAAAGAAGTTTAAACCAAATTGAGTTTTGTAACAAAAGCTTAAATGCATTCCAAAGATGGCAGCAAATAATTGACTGGCAAATACATTTTAATTCTAACACTTGTAGGATATTTAAGCTGTACTTAAACCACTAACGCCCAATTTCACAGTATCAGATTAAGCTCTTAAGCATTTGCTTAGCTATTTTTCGGTTTCATGGTACGAGTTTAAGTGTAGATAAGAGCTTAAGTGGTCATTTTACATTTATAGTCCCCTGCCCGAAAAGTGAGCTAGCAAGGTCACTAGAGGAAAATTTGTGAATGTTTATCATTGTGTCTATTCCAAATGGTAAAAGAGCTTTTGAGTTACTATTTGATTTCCTTTTAATTTTAATAAATATTTATAACTTCATAATTCTTATTTACAACCACAATTGATATACCTGTATTATTTTGATGCGGTAATTTGAAGTACTTCAGAATTTTTTTTTTTGTAAGTTTTGTTTGTATTAAATATCCAAACTAAAAGGCTATCGCTTTAATGAAATCTAATTAAATAATAATAATATTTGTTGAGTTGTTTAAAGATCTAGAGAAGTATTTTAAAGTATATCTTTATGATTTTTTCGACTAAATTTTTGAATCAGTAAGCTTCACTAATAAAATCCCAATAGGTTTTGGCATAGAACTGCAGATATAACCCAATCAGAGATTTTTTGTAACCAAAGATAAGAACTTCTGTAGCGTATTTCCAAATGTATACTGTACCAATATCGGCAAATAACTGATTATAATAAACAAATTAATTTGTAAATATACTCTTTAACTTAAGGACAACGGCATAAAATACGTTTGAGTGATGAAGTTTATCTGATTTGTAGAAAGTCAATAAAATAACTTAATTGAAATGGACAAATTACAAAATTTTGCTCAAACTGAAATTTTCCTAACCTTGATAGCTTACTTTACGTGGCGCGGACGATAGTAAAATGTTAATGTTGAATTAGTTGAGTAATTATATAACATTACAAAAATTAGAAAATGTTGGGAAAAAATAGCTTCGGTGTTATTTATAGTATACGAAAAATAATAAAAAAATAAAAATTGGTGCGTACATGATAAAGTTCTTAACATATTTTCAAAAATCTAAACCCACCTTCATTTAAACTGAAGAGACTTTAACATTTTCCCGAAGGTTTTAAATCAAAATTTAAAAAAAAATCTTGGAAATATAACCTTGGTGAGGGGGGGGGGGTGCTTGCATATTAATTTAGCCTTAAAAGTGTATGTTTTGGAGACTAAGGTTTCATTTTTAAATTTTAAAGTGATGAAGAGTATTAACAAATGATTGTTTGAGTTTTATCATAGATGGCACAAGTATTATATGTCGCCTGCAGTACCAAAAAAGTATACAAAATTTATACGGCTAGGTGGTCCATTCACCACAACATTTAAAATGATGTATACATCGAGTGATTCATATTGTTATGTAATTTTATATTTCCTACATTTTTGCATGTTTCATGATATGAATTCTTTAAAAATTATTTAATTCTCATATTTTACGATCAATAAAACGTAAAAACGCACTCTTAAAATGAAAAAGACGGACTTAAAAATTATTATGAAATTATCTAAATTTTTCCATGTGCGACTTTAACAGTAAACAATTCTTTCGAACCAAAATCTAAAGCCTTAAAATTCATATAAACAAATGCGCAAGTACCTCAAATAAACAAATATAACTGTTTAAGCGTTCATATTTGATGAACGAAGTAAAAATTAAGTGAAAATCCCAAGTGTTCAATTATAAACACTTCTCAATAAACAATAAATATATCAAATTTCATCATGCGTGAATGTTTATAATAAACATTCTTCCCATCGCCACAATAATATTTGAAATTAATATTAGAAGCTTAAAAGCTTTCACGTAAACATAAACGCTTGACATTAAAAACATTAATGTAAACAAAAGTCTTGGATTAAAAAACATGAACACTTGGAGATCTTAAATTCAAAATCAAAACATAAACATGAATTTCCAATTGAACTATGGATATTCAATATTGAATAAATCATAAACATTGATATTAGCGCCGTGGCATTTGTTTACGCGAATAGTTATTTATTTGCGCGCATATCCATTTGTTTATGCGAATAGCTATTTGTTCACGCGCTTATTTATCGATAATTGTAAACAAGGGACATGGTTCCTTGGATGAAATCATGGTACGGGTAAATAAATGTATCATGTTACATATCATGCGAAAACATATTCAAGGTTTTGATTGGGCATTGGTTAATTATTGACCAATTGCATAAAGTTTATATCTCATGACGAGATAATTTCCCAATCAAATAAGGGTTTCGATTTCATAATTGGGAACCCACTAATGAATATATCCCTCCAGATATGCTCTTTTTGATAGAGCCCCTACCCTTGCAGTATTCTAGATCCTTCTAATTACGTGCTAAATTTGCACTGGGGATCGAGTTTGAGTTTGAAGTTTGAGTTTAGAGCTATCGAGTATCGAGTTTAGAGTTACAATCAATCAAATCTAGTTGTGAGTCCAGTTACAATCAATCTAGGAAGTGAAGTCAAAAAGTGCATTTAGTTTGTACATTTGCTTTTTGAGTTTTAAGTTCAACTTTCAATCTAATGAATTTTAAAAAGTTAACAAGTGCATTTTGCTTGCACATTTAGTTTTGCGTATAATTGAAAATTTAAATTAGAAGTATCATGTGAAAATAAAATTGTTATTTAAAAAAAAAGAAAAAGAAAATAATAGAAAATAACAGGAAGTAATCTTGTGAAAAAGTGTTGTTCTGGAAATAATTGAAATAAAACATAACAGAGATTTTTGGTGAAAATGAAATTGTTATTTTAAAGTTAATAAAGGTTGAATTTGCAATAAAAAAAAAGAAATTAAAAGAGTGGTTAATTAAACCTGGTGTCAGAAGTGATAAATAATTTTCGCTATACGAAAAAACGTTATAACAATATTTTTTCGCATCTGAAGTGTTGAGGAAGTCAGTCAAATGTATACAAAACTGCTATTATAAAAACATTTGAGTGGAAAAAACTCTTTATGCAAACGAAAAATCTTTGAAAAAGGAAATTCCATTGCAAAAAGAGGGCGTTTCATATAAGCAGGAATCGTATAATCATCAGTACGGCTTGGTTCCTGCCTGCCGTATACGCCAAGGCAAACAAGTCAAGTCAAGTCAAGTGCTGTTGGCTTTCAAATTTCTTCCTTGTCTTCCTTATTTGGATTTTGTTTGATGATTTTTCACATCATTCAGCTTTGTCTTCTTTAGGGCGTTGGGGCTTATCTTTGGCCCACAGTTCGATTAGATGTTTTCCTTTTCTTTCTTGTTGATATTTGGTTTGGATTTTATCACCTCTCGTGTTGTTGTTTGTTCTTTCCTTACAGCTGCTGCGCCACATCAGTTGTAGTTAAGCCAAGGCAAACAGTCAAGCTGCCCCATATATAGACTTAAAATAAATTTTAAGTGTGAATTATATGAGGCGAAATACTACGTATTTACTTGAATACCTAGCAGGATTTAGCCATATAGCAAAACTCTCTATAAAAACATTTGCCTTCGACACGCTCTAAAACATATTATGGTCCATTCCAGAATGCACTACCCATTTTAGAATGTGTATACGCTGTTCTGATATGCCATGCGACATCTAGTTCTTGTGCCATCTATGGTTTTATGCAAGAAAATGTTTTGATTATTAAAATGATGTAGATTGTTTTTGCGATTCAGGATGACATGATAGTAATATCTGTGTTGTTGATCTAATATTCATTAAGGTGAATATCTTACATTATAGGAATAAGACAATAATTTCAAAATACATGTTCCTGTCTACAATTAGTTTTATGTTGGTGAAGGATATCTACTAACAGCTGGAGATCTCTTAGAAGTTTTCGTGTAGTGAAGAAAGTTCCACATCAAATCGCATTATTAAGGCGCGTTTATATTAAATTTTCTGGGACAGAATCCAAAAGAGTGAGTTAAATGCAGGGCGTATTCAACACCCCGCTGGATTTCCACGAGTTATTTTTGCACACATGTAAAAATTCATTCACTAGATTTGTGTTGGATATAAGAAATTAAAATTACAAATATGTATAGTTGATTATTTGCTATGGGAGCAGCAAATGGAGAACTATTTGACTTCAATGCTGCTAGATGGCCAGGTTCCAGCCATAATTTGAATATCTCCTATAACTACAGGATCCGGCTTCGCTTCGAGCTGGAAGAGTTTGGAAATCATTTAATATCAGTAAGTACTGAAACTATGTACAACTAACTCCTCTATGAAATTGCAGAAGTCGAGAAGAAGAACTTTTCAGCGAGACTCAGATTGGGACCAGACATAACCCCCAAAGTATACAAGCCATGAACAAAGTCGAAAAAAGAGAGCAGCGGGCCGGTCAGCAGGCGACATCCACAGTCTTCTTGCTTTGTCATACTGCAGGAGTTTTTCATATAAAAGTTGCTTGTATTTTGTTCAAATGCTATAATTTGCATAAATTTGTTCTACATGCTATTTTTTTTTAAACTATTAGAAAGAAAACATGTTTGGCTTCAATTTGCGACAGTTTTGGACTTTAGGACCTGTTTAAGATGAAATTTTAGTTTTAGAGTGAAAGAAAATGTGAGAAGTATCGAAATATTGAAAAACGGCTAACTCTGTGTGGGATTGTGGTTTTTTTCTATGGATTTAGATTAGATTAGATTTAGATTTACAAAAATATAGGCGAACAATTTCTGCGGGAGGGTCTTTTGGGGATAGGGGGGTAGTACCACCCCCCAATTGGGGGTTGTCCAAAATACATCATGTTTGATATCAAATTAAAGACGAAAAAGCCGGTAATCGAGTGGTGTAGTTTTTTTTGATCATTTTAACTTTATAACTGACTTTTACTGACGAAAGATGGATTTTTTGCACTTGGGTCATATGCACCCCAGTTCCTATATTTTGTATATATTTCTTCCGTTCTTTGTTTCACATCCATTAGTACTCTCTTGTGAACATGAATTTCCATGACTTAGCAGTTCTTCATAATGATGAGTTGAAAATCTGTCTATTTTTGTACCAAAAAACGGCCATTTTTCATCTTAAGTAGGACTGATTTTTTTCTTCACACTTCAGTTATCTCCAAAACTATTTACCAGACTCAAAAACTAATTACATATATAATTAGGGAACAACATCTAGATGCGATTTCACCATATATACTAGCTTTAACGTGAATATTGAAAATTTTTATAGCATCTCTTCTGTACTGGAAGACGACTAAATTGACCATTTTCGCGTGAATTACAATTTTTAGCGGGTATCTTGAGACACCAAAATCCTTATTTCTCTGT
Organism: Dioctria rufipes; assembly: GCA_963924295.1. Taxonomy (NCBI): domain Eukaryota; kingdom Metazoa; phylum Arthropoda; class Insecta; order Diptera; family Asilidae; genus Dioctria; species Dioctria rufipes. Next base: position 70,534,649 of record OZ002742.1, read on the forward strand.
AAGTATTGCAAGAATGTCCATAATTTGTTTTTGTAAATATAGCTAGGATATGCAGTGAGCGCATAATTTAATTTGAAAATCCTAGGTACCTTCACAAAATACAACAAAATCAGCGAATTCTGTCAGATGAGAAATATTCTTCTTACTTCTCCACAACTAACACAGCCGAGAGTTTTGTCGATTTGAATAGAGAGTTTCGTAATTCTAAATACAAATTCCCCGAGTTACAGAATTCCGAGTGGAGAGTTAAGTGACAAAAGAGCTCTCATCTCCACAACTCCACAACTCTCCGAGTTAGTGAATCCGGCCCTAGGAGAAACAGTGTGGAGATCATATGAAGTATGGAAGAGACGATTCCCAGTAGTAGCAATAGGAATACGGTTACATTTAGACACCATTCAGAATAATATGTTGAATGTTCGATAAAATTTTTTTGTTGTGGTAACATAGTTGCCCAAGAAAATGTTTTCTGAAAATCTCCTACAAATACAGTGTCCTACAGAAAAGAGTAAAATACTAAAGCTCTCACTCAGCTAATATTTAGTGGGGTAAAAACAGACTGTCAAAACAAAAGTAGGTACTTAAGTCGACATTTAAATTTTGCTACTCGAGCTTAAGGTTGGACTACAATTGCCGTATTCGTAAGTAAAATTACTGAAGTGTAGCGAACACGTCTTTTAAATTTAACGAACGTACACAAATTAACTTTAAGGCGATAGAGGGGAACTTTCGTTAAGTTCAAATGTCAAATTGCAGTCCAGAAAGGTGCGGTAAGAATTGGTCATTCCATGAGAACCCGATGCGCCAAACAATTAAATTATTACTAAATGATTAAAAGTACAATGTCAAAATTAAAATGGAATAAAAATGGTACTGCAAATTAATAGAAAGCACAAATCTTCAATTAAATCAACTTCCATTTGTTAATTTTTTCACTTTTACCACTTTTTAAAATTGAACACATAAAATGTCATTACGAAACTGTGAATTAAAGGCTGAACTAAATAAGATTACGAAATTAAACGAGACTGAGGTTTACTAACGAAAAATTTATATTTTTAGCCTAAATATATATCACATTCCGTAAGAGTTATTATCTTGATATTTAACTTTTTCAATTTTAAAAAGTGATAAAAGTGAAAAAGTTAACAAATGGAAGTCGATTTAATCGAATATTTGTGCTCTTTATTATTTCGCAGTACAATTTTTATTCCATTTTAATTTTTGCATTGCACTTTTAATCACTTAGTAATAATTTAATTGTTTGGAACATCGGATTCTCACGGAATGACCAATTCTTACCGCACCTTTCTGGACTGCAATTTGACATTTGAACTTAACGAAAGCTGCCCTCAAATGAGTTAAAGTTAATTTGTGTACGCCTGTTAAATTAAAGGGCGCGTTCGCGTTAAATGTACTTAGTACTGTAGGTCAGCCTTAATAGAAGGCACAAATCTTCAATTAAATCAACTTCCATTTGCTTTTTTTTGTTTTTACCCCTTTTATACCCTAGATGAAATCTATAGGGTATACTAAGTTTGTCATTCCCTTTGTAACACCTCGAAATAATTATGGTAGAGCAAAATGGATTGGACACATCCACGCATAATATTAAAAGTTATTTTGATTTTTACATGTCCGTCCGTCCGTCTGCTTGTGCGCTCGATAACTCAAGAACGCGTATAGTTAGAGAGCTGAAATTTTGTAGACGGACTTTAAAAAAAAAAGTAAAATTAAGTTCGAAAATGAGACAAATCGGGCAACTCCTTCGTGGAGTTGCCATTCAAAACTTTCGTTTACCACTATATATTTGGATACTGCCTGAGAACGCGACTACTATAGAGAGCTGAAATTTGGTATGTGGTATTTTCATTGTACTGGCAAATAAAAATTGAAAAATGGACTAAATCGGGCAACTCCTTCTTGGTGTTGACGTATAAAAATTTAGGGTTTTTACGTATACTGTGAAAACGATCAGTCCAAGACTTTTTTATTGTACTAAAAACTTCTTCAGAATACGAAATCCTATAAAATTTGTTATAAACATTTTTTCGTTCCGACAAACCGTTCTAGAAATATATGCGAAAAACAACTTCAAAAATCAAACTTGCATAGATCGGTGACCATACGAAATTTAATACGGGCATTCATCTAGGGTATCGTATAAGAATTGGTCTTTGAAAACATTAAATATGAAGATAATAACCCTTACGGATCGTGATATCTATTTAGGCTAAAAATTATCAATTTTTCGTAAGTAAACCTCAGTCTCGTTAAAATTTTAAATTTCTTTACGGCAATTGTGGTCCAGCCTTTAGCCGAGTGAGACTTTAATCTCCTACGATGAAATTTTAAACGTAAGCTTAATTTTAGTTAGAACTGTGTAAAAGAGTCTAGTTTAACAGTTTAAAAAATCTATTTTTTTTTTGGCATATATCGAAGGGACAACATCTCAAAAATATGGTCTTTATAAAAATGATGAAGTGTTAAATACTTTTATAGAGGTGAGTCAATCAAGGCTTTGAGTGGCTAAGTGCGTGAGCGGTTAGACAATGGCCGAATGAGTGTTGAAAACTGCAGCTGAATGATTGCGTACTAAAATTTAATATAACCAATAAGAATCAATAATACTAACTATTTAAACCGAAACAATTGTTCGAATTTTCCCATCGGTAGTTGCCTTTAAACGCGTTTTTGTCGAAACTGTATTTTTGAAGGTAGTGTGCATGACAATTAAGGATATTATCGGCTAATCAATTTCAACGAAAGTCCCTTCAATTCCATAGAAATTTTTCCAGTTTTTAAACCAAGTGAGTGAGTAGCTCGCCCTTCAAGGAGGTTCAGGAATTTGAATGTGTTATCCCTTTGGAGTAGGCCCGTGCACACGATTTTGCGAAGGAGGGGGTTCTGTGATAGAGAACTACAAATTTAAATACTTTAATTAATATCATGGTACCGCTTAAAGACAAATTTGTACGAAGAATATGTTCTTTTCTTCTTTGTTTCAATAAATTAATACGCCAAGGTACAGAAAAAGTCAGAAGGAATTGTATCGACCCTTAAGCAGAGTTGTGGTCACAGGTGGTATAATTTTCAGAAGGACATTTAGGAATACATCCTTGCTGTAGATATCAAGAGCCCTCAGTGAATTCTTAAATGTTTTATCATCAGTTCCGCGCCGCTAGGTCGTGACTTCATTGATGAATTGCCGTGTAAAAGTGTAAGTTTCGAACTGTTTCGAATTGTCCACACCCTGCTTCATCTAAAATGTTCAAACAAGAGGAGTTTGACATAACGCTGCGGTTTTTCAAAAAACGGCCCTCTAGATGAGTACTGAACAGATCACGGTAAGGTTTGAAGATCTGTGGTGGTTAATATCTTAAGCTGTGTGTGCGTGTCTAATTTAAAAAGTATTAATATTATGTTAAAATATAAAACAGTATAAAAATAAATAAAATAAATAATATGGAAATAAAAAATACAGGACTAAAAATTGTTGGCAATCGAGAATCGAGCTACAGTTTATAAAGTGGTGTCTTGGAAAACCATCTTGGCACCTTTTAGATCACTACAAAATAATATAATCTTCAATTAGGTTAGTAATTGGATTGGACCGTTTGGTTTGATGAGATTCAGGCTTGGGAAATAGTTTTCATTTTCTGAAAATCGTCTTGAAACTCCCTGTCGCTTTCTATGCAGCATCTACCAGTGCAATAGATTCTGTCGAGTCTTGATTTTTTAATTGCAAATCTTCAATCAACGATATACCCAAAGAGTGTATTGAATGAAGAACCAGAATACGTACTTGAAAATTCACAGTTTTGATGGCCAAAAGCAATTGAAAAGTAGCAGTTATCGTGGCTGAATCCTTCCATGTCAAAATAGTTTCCAGAGAATCAGTAAGCCTCTTTGTCGCAAAAACTGCTTTTAACTTTATTCTTCTTCTTTCTTCTTCACAAAAATCAAAATTTCGTTTACGATTTAGCACGCCAATAAAGTTCTATTATGAACACAACGCGTCTTTTACCTAGAAATAGCTGATAAATTTCGTCATAATTTACGAATGTATTTCAATTACTTCAAAATTAGATTTCAATCAAGAAAACTAAGTCTAAACTAAGTCACTATTTTTTTGTATGCCTAATTACAATTATAACACAATTATAACATATAACATAATTGTAATTTACATCGTTTTTTTTTTCAAACCTTTGTCTTTACAAAGACTTTGATTTAAAATAGCGTTCATACAATGCAACATGAAACGCACTACACAACTGATTCAATGTTGTTCACATTGTCTGTCGAAAAGTTTCTAGTTTAACTAAATTAAGGTGCGTTTGCTTGGAAATAACTTGCGAGAGCTGCTGCGTTACTACTTCAGAAGTAATATGTGGCTGCGATTTAATGCACCTAAATTCATTGCTGTTGAATTTGTATCGCGCCGATGTTAATACGAAGAACTTTTTTCTTTCGATCCATGGGAGGGGTTTCAAGCCCAAGACCCTCCCTCCCTCGTACGCACGGGCCTGCCTTGGAGTACTAGAAGACGGGATAGTTGCGTCATCTGTAGTTAAAAGGTATGTGAGAAAAAAGGAAGAGTCGTGCAACCAATATAAATATGGATGTGGTCTGTCCTTATGATAGGCCGCGAAGCGTTTCGACTGGTCAGAGCTAAGACCTTCTTCGTTAGACCCGTTCGTCAACTCCGGACTGGCCCTATGACAGTCGGAGCCGACGGACGATGTGTCAATTGAACCGGACCCCTTAGATTATATAGCAAAAAGGATAGGCTATGCTGTGTAAAATTCGTGTACGTGTGATAAGCATTTTTTTCGTAGACAGGGGGGGGGGGGATGACAAGAGGGCTTATCATTATGTTGCGTCATTTGTGACATTTCTCATTTTACGAAAATAAGTGCGATGTTATTTTAGTGATTGTTTGTGAAAAAAGAGATGAAAAGTGATAAATATTTTATAATTATGAAAACTATTGTGATAATTTGTTTTCTGGAATAGATTTTATATAGTTGAGACTCCGGCGTTTTCAATTTTAGGGATCAAGTGAACTGCTCTGTGTTACAGAAATCACCGGCATTTTGCGTGCAGAAAATTGTTTTCCAGTTTAATTGTTTCGATAATAAATAATAGTCTTTTAAGTAAAATAAGAATGGAATAGTCATAAAAATTAATAGCCGTGGTCAAAAAAATTAACATTTTCCAATGGCCGTTTGTTGGTTTACAATTGAATTGTCATTTTAGCTTAAAACTATATCCAGCCATACAAAGGCAACGCCAAGAAATAATATCGAAATAAATGGGAAAACAGGAAAAATTCGTAGAAATTTAGAAAGTTATAAAAAAATTATAAATTGAAAATTAATTTAAAAGTTTTGTGTGGGATATCTTCTATTAAATTTCTTCAGTAGTTAGTAAAGTTTCAACCACTAAATTATGTGCCCGTTCTGAAAATATCATAGTTGACTACTTCTAATTGACTAAAACGAATACATCGATGCGGTTCTACTACATGAAGAAAAATACTTAAGTTTTTCTTCCTCATAACCTATCCTTTTTGCTATATAATCTAAGACAGGAACTCCTTTTGGGACCACGCCCATTAAATTGCAATCATGTGAGGTGGCCGTGCTTATCATAAAAAACAATTTTGTCCTTAAAAAATGATTCGAACTAACTCGAAGACTAACTGACATTAGATTTATTATTTTCGTTTTTTAATGTGGCCTACTTATACACACCCTTTTCAGTTCTCTAAGTGGCTTTCGATTAGTTTAGCTAGGTAGTTAACTCGACGCACTTAGCGTCGTCATAGGATGCCATAAGTTCAATCCCACCATAAACAATACCTACAATAACATTCATCATTTTTTTCACTTTCAGATTATACATCGTCGGAAATACTATTTTCAGGTATGACTTTGTTCAGTAAAATTGTTAATAAATTATTTTGAAAAAAAAGTCTTTTGTAACTTAAATATGTCCCTTTATTTAAAAAAAAAAATCTACGATATGCTTACTAGCTTAGCAGAAAAAAAAATTTATTTTGTGGCCTTGCAAACTGTACTTCCCCTTTACTTACTAGGAGAGGGTCCCTACTTGTTATCACCGATTTCATCTAAATTCGCAGTATATGTTGTGCTTGACTAGAAATGAAAGTGACACAAGTGAGAACTCTAGATAGTCAAGGTAAAGCGTAATATTGCATAATGTAGATGAATCCGGGGTTAAAATTAATACTTTTCGGAAAAGTTCGATAATCATCATCTTGCGGATATACCTATTCGGAACATTTAAGTCACTTTCTTTTCATTACAATTATCTATAATCTGTTATCATTTATATTCAAAACTAGAAGTTTAGGAGCATTTTCCAAAATAAGATTACAAGACATGCTAAACACTTACATTAAATAGCCGCATTTACAGTAAAGCTACCACCCTTTATCTCTTGGCCTAATTCCAACCGATTTACATAATTCCTTTTGCTAAATTCATTTTGATTTTTTTATGAACTTTTGAAACTGAGTTTTGTACGGCAGCGGGTTACAGAGTAGAAACCCATCAACATATGTTATTATAAAGAAAACAGAACTATAAAAAAAAACATTTTTCCGGGGGTTAGGGTATCTATTTTTTATACTATCGTCTCTGTAGTATATTCGTATAAAATGTCATCAAAATCGGATGATAAATTTAATGTCAAAAGGTCATTCATATATACCAATGAAAAAAAATTTCTCATTTCCTGAATTTGGGTGTTCTTAGGGATGTGGGGTAAATATTATCCGATTTGCAAAATTCCTTTTGCTATTTATTGTGCGATTATTTTCTAATTTTTTGAGCATATTCCACCCCCCCCCCCCCCCACCCCCTTCCGATTAAGTTGATAAATTTAATTTTCGACAGCCAAAATTCTGTCTGAAAAATTCATTTCGAAATGTTTTTTCTACACCTTACCGATAAATAAATCCCTTTATATGTTCTTTTATTAAGAGATTATATGTACAAAATTTCAGGAAGATCGCATCAGATGTCATTTTGCTATTTAAAAAAAATATATATAATCTCTAAAAGTTTTGCATGCCCACTTTTCGCTATCTAGCGGCGATGTTTGAAAACTCACGGAAATACAACTTACAAAATGGGCCCTCTACATACCTCTTCTGTCGTATGCATTTGTGTTCCAATATAACCGCGACAACTCCCACAAAAATTTGCAAATTTGAGCATTATCCAATGGGTAAGCATACAAATACAAAACCCCGGGCTCCCCTACATTATGCAATATTTTAGTTTCGCTTGGTCATCTGGAGCTCCCACTTATGTTACTTTAATTTCTAGTCAAGCCCTACATATTCTGTGAAATTGGACGAAATCTGTAATGACGATTAGGGACCTTCTCCTTATTAGTTTAGGTCACTTAGGTAAAATCTTGAAACCGGTCCTTAGAGAAATCACAGGTAAAATCAAAACTTGGGCTATTTAATATTGAATTGTTATACCATAGATGAAATCATAGGGGTATACTAAGTTTGTCATTCCGTTTGTAACACCTCGAAATAATGATGGTAGAGCAAAATGGATTGGACACCCATTCATAATATTAAAAGTTATTTCGATTTTTGCATGTCCGTCCGTCCGTCTGTGCGTACGATAACTCGAGAACGCGTATACTTAAAGAGCTGAAATTTTGTACACGGACTTTAAAAAAAAAAAGTAAAATTAAGTTCGAAAATGAGACAAATCGGGCAACTCCTTCGTGGGGTTGCCATATAAAAATTTCGTTTTCCGCTATATATTTGGACACTGCCTGAGAACGCATCGACTTAGAGAGCTGGAATGTCGTACATGATGTTTTTACTACATTAGCAAATAAAATGTCAAAAATGGAGTAAATCGGGCAACTCCTTCTTGGTGTTGCCATATAAAAATTTCGGTTTTTTACGTATACTTTGAAAACGATCAGTCCAAGACATTTTTATTGTACTAAGAACTTCTGCAGAATACGAAATCCTATAAAATTGGTTATTACCATTTTTTCTGTGCGACAAACTGTTCTAGAAATATATGCGAAAAACAACTTCAAAATCAGTACTTGAATAGATCGGTGACCATACGAAATTTAATACGGGCATTCATCTAGGCTATCGTATAAGAATTGGTCTTAGACCAATTCTAGTTTTTTACTTGTTTTAATTTGAAATTAGTCCTGCTACATATGTTGTTGCGGGACGTTCAAACGTTATGCAATTCATGAGGTGCCGTTTGTAAATAGCTGTTCTGATGGTGGAGTCATTTCATCCACAAGGCTCAATGATGAAATAAAAGAACGATAGTGGAGTTGGATTGGTGGTGTATAGTCAAGCTGATCTTAAAACTCTATGAGGAAAGGCTCAAGTTATGACGTCATATATTACAGATCGAATGAAGCTTATAATGCCATTAATATCTTTCGAAACGCATCTATATTTACAGAGCTTAATATTTTACGGGAAAAATTAACTAGTCATCCTTTCTCAGATGACATCAATCATAGAATTTATGACGTAACAAAAGGCCTGGCCATTGATATAAATATAAGGCTTTTACCCATTTACTTGTAAATTTGAAATATTTTGAAAACTTAGTGTTGCCAGCTATTTTATGTTTAATTTGCTAAATATGTATGTAGAATGGCAGATATGGGTATTGAAATTTTTGCTTCTACTTAGAAACATTACTGCGCTTTAAAATGGATTTAATCTCCACCCGTTTGTCTGATCTTGCGAATTAGTTTGCCTACCAAAACCGGAAGTCAACAGAACTAGCTTTACTAAACCTTGACAAATGGAACAGAAAAAGCTATTGACGACAGAGAAATTGCCCTTTGCTCCTTTCTACGCATTGAGGCACATCTGATAACACCTCTGTTAAGTCAATAATGCTTACATAATTAGATATGGACTGGCTCCAACACATAGCAGATGGATTCAGGCAATGCTTTTCAATAGCCTAGTTATGGCGCAGCTGTTTGGTGAGACACTGGAGGTTCACACCAGTAGTGGGTGTTCCAAGGGAAAGTACTATCTCCGCTGCTGTAGTCCATGGTAGTTGACGACCTCTTAATTAAACAACCAAGGTACTGATTCGCAAGGTTATGCTGATGACCTTGTTATAATTATCAAAGGCAAATATGTGCGTTTGATTTCTAGAAAGCTTCAAGAAGTCCTAAGCTTTGTTCAAGACTAATGTGCTGTACGTACATAAGCTATCGGGCAACCCCAGTAAAACAGCAATTATACTCTTTACCAGAAGAAGGATAAACAGGAAATTGAGAAGTCCTACCTTCTCTGGTACGGTGGTCCTTATGTCCAAAGATGCTAATTATGATAAGTTCAATTGGAAGGAACAAATAGGTAAGCTAATCCAGAACACTATATTAACGCTGTGTAACTGCAAAAAACTGGCTGGCTCAACATGGGGACTCAAGACAATCCTAAGGCAATACTCAGACCCATGGTCACCTATGCTGCAGAATCGTGTTGGCACAAATGTACTCAAAAGACAGCCATTAAGAAGCTAAACAAGCTCAAAAGAATGGCCTGTCTAAGTGTAACTAGTGCCATGTGCGCAACATCTACTAGCGCTCTAGAGACGCTATTGAACCTACCGGCCGGCACTCAGCAACACTGTCGAAAAGGAGGTCGGTTTAATAGTGTACAGAGCCTGGACAGATGGCTATGGTAAATGGGACTCTAAAAGTTTATGCACTATAATTGAAAGAATAGAGTGAAATCCAATACTAGGATATCAGATATAATGGTCGTTAAACACAACCTCCGTCTGCCTCTCAAAATAAAGATACCAAATATGGAGGAAATAGAGATATAAATCTAGAAAATGAAGTCCTAGTCTGGTACACCCACTGGTTTAAAACCGAAAAAGAAGTAGAAGTAGGAATATATGATGTAAAACCAAGAGCTTATATTTATTAAAGCCTAGGCAAATAGGTATGTCTCAATATTCCAAGCAGAAGTATATGCCATCACTAGATATAGATACAAAAACCTCAGCCAATCCTATACCAACAAAAATATATATATCTATGCAGATAGCCAAGCAGCATTGAAAACCATCTCATAAACTGAGGTCAAAACGAAGTTAATGTGGAAATGCATTGAAACATTAACAAACCTTGGCACAAAGAACCATCCAACACTTCTGTGGTTGCCAGGCACTCGGGAATTGATGGAAATGATATGGCAGCCTTATTGGTAAAAAAAGGAGCAACCTAATTTGACCTGAACAAGTTTGCGGTACTTCTTACAACACCGTGAAGATTATCTTCCAAAAATGGAGCCAGAACCAAATGGACCAACGATAGACTTCAATCATAAGCTTCAGACAAGCCAAAAGATTCATAAAAGGACCTTCACCAAAGAAGAGTCAGGATATTTTAAGCTTGTCTAGGAATCAACTCAGAATCGTCACAAGACTAGAAATAAGCAATAATCACAGGTAGGTACGTAGGGTCTTCTATGAATGCATGCAATTTTATGATCTAGCTTGAATGTGCTAATAAACCTCCAGTGCTGATACTGATACAGGTATTGGCATGCAGTTTATTTTCAAGTGATAGATGGTAGTAGAGGCATTAATAGGAAGCAATAAATTTGGGTTACATGAAAGAAAGTTTTTGAAATAAATGAAATTTGTGTGTAAAAAAATCAAAGTTTTGGAAATATTTGAGAATAATTTAAAGATGCTTAATTAAAAAATTCAGAGTAATACACTTTTCGACCGCTACTATTCTTGACTATTTAATAAGCTAACAATAACCAGAATCTATAGGGTGGTTCAAAAGCTATATTCATTTATTCATATCAGGGTTCACGAATATTGGCGAAATATTCAACTGGGCCACAACTCCTAAAGGACGGTTTCTAGGAGGGTATGTGGAACAATTTTTTGATCAGCTTACCTCAAGGATTCGCGTGGTATACCACAAGATATCTTGATCTGAATCACCCTGTATATACCTTCTGACAATTTAATTTTACTATTCAGAAATATTCTCATAATATATGAATCATATTTTATAATATCATCTTTTGTATTAAGTGAAAAGTTTCTAAAGGACTCTAAGTCGCGCATGCATAGTAAGTTCCACATGAATAATAAATTTCTAGACTCAACTAGGATCTATTGTCTTTTAATGATTTTGCATTAGGATCACATTTCCTATATAGGATAATTTGTTGCTCTAAAAGTTATCACGTAGGGATATTTTTAATTCTTATATGAGTGAAGTAGATCAATTTAGGAAATCCTACAACAACGTCATAGCACTAAATTTCTACAATTGAGAATATATGTATAAAGTCTTATATAAGCTCTGCGCATCGATATGAGATTACGATATACGTACATTATAGAAATTATAATGTGGCCTCCTATGACACCTTAAGTTCGCAAGACTTAGACCCTACCAGAGCTTCGAGCTTTATTTAGGATAAACATTATTCGTTGGGGTGTGAATGTGAGGTCATTGCGTAATATAGATTCCAGGCCTTTGGCTCATATTTCCTGAAACCTTCCGACTTTAAGGAAATCTCACTCAAAAAAATACTGCTCTTCCTAGGAACAGTGAGATTGTTGGATGAACTATAAAGAAAGCGGTGCACAATAACAATAAATGGCTGCAGTGCAAAAGTCACTCGCCCCTCTCAATTTTAAATCTACGCCACTACGTGATAGGTATATTTATTTCAAGTTTGAAGAAGGTTTTAATTATTTTACTGGCTATCGTTGATCTCGGATGTAAATTTTTATGTACTAACGTGGGAGGCTATGGAGAAAGTAGAGCAGGTATGCGTTGGAGGCGTTTTAAGTGTTTGGACCTTAGATTATATAGCAAAAAGGATAGCCTCACAGCAAACATTTTAGGGAATTTCGTTTTCAGTGAAATATTCTTAAATTCGAGATTTATTCGAAAATTCTTCGTTTAGCGAAATGTATCTGTCGGAAATATTCCCGAATTCCGAAAATCGAGATTTCTTCGAGAATTCTTCGTTTAGCGATGTTTAGCTGTCATCAGTATGGTAATTGTTTTTTCTTTTCACCATTGCTCAATTCTGAAAACCAATTAAAGTATAGATTTCTTGTAATATTATTGGAAATTTATAGTAAAATGTAATTTGTGTTCTAGATGTGCTGTAAAGTGGTTATTAAAGAAAACTGATTAACAGTCCGTGTACTCAAAATTTATTAAGGGTACTCTCAAAAAGACATTCACAGATGACATTGCTGAGGAGTTCTGTTGGCTTGGCAAAAAAGACAAACAAATTATAAGCCGAAAGTGTAAATTCTTTTCAGTATTTTTTTTTTCTTCTTTTATGTGTCTTCTGAAGAGGCTTTATTTAATTTTTTTTTTAAAGAATTGTTTTATTATTATTAATTTGTAATAAATCACATTATTCGTCAGTTATAATATTTTCAATACATTGCAGAAAATTCCTTCCAAATTTAAAAAATTTGTTAAACAATATTTATTTTTCAGCCCACAGAAATTAAATTTATCAGATTTGAAAAAAGTTTTCTGCAATATATGAGCCAAGTTTCCATTTACTCCTATTCCTTATTTGACCAACAGGATTTCATTTAATTGTGACTTTACTGAAATATTTTAAGACCTCTACGAATATCCGTCGATTTTAATTTAAGAATACGAATCAGTCTCGAACCGTTATCGAATCGTTATTACGAATCTTTATCGAATTGTAATTACGAATCGTTATCGGATTGTTATTACGATTTGATATAGAATATTCCTGCTAGACGTGGCCGGATCGAAATCGAATCGAGAACGACATCGAGATCGAAGTCAAACTTCGTTAAAACGCATCGCTTTCGACTCATTTTCGAATCGCAATGTTTGCTGGGATGCTATGTAAAATTCGTGTGCGTGTGGTAAGAATTTTTTTTGTAGACACGCCGTTCAAGTGTAGAAGCCGATGTGCTTTCAGCAGTGCACATCACATGAAGGAATAGCAACTGAATGGTTGGTGTGCACTTCGATTGGAAATGTCACTTTTGAAAATTCTTTGCTGGGGAAATGACAACGCTTCGGTCGCCTGAACGATACGGTGTGTAAAAATGTGACATTATGTGACATTTTGGGTGCGGCTGAACGAACGCATGCCCAAGAAATGACAAGGGGGCTGGGCTTAGAATATAGAGACAACAGGAAGTGTTGATACCTGTAAAATTCGTGTGCATGAGCGTGGATTTTTCAGCGTGCCGTGAAGTAGCTCAGCATTATATTGAAGAAAGAGACAAATCTATGTTTAGCTGTCAAACGAAGTTTGTTTAATTTGCGAAAGACTTGCAACAATTTAAATATAATTTAAAACTTGTGAAAAGTGATTTAAAAATAGTGCTAAATAAAGTAAAGAGCATAAGTAATTATCCGTTGATATTATAGTGATATATTTCTAAGTGATGTTCACGTAATTTCAGAATGAAGTATTCGGTGAAAAATTGTCACAACAACACCAAGGTACGACGTGGGAAATCATGTTTTAGGCAAGTAAAGTTATAAAATATTATTTTGTGTACTTTACACACCTTTGTATATTAAATTAAATTAAAAATGCACAACAATAGCGATGAAATATCGAAAAAAATCCTTCCTCCATCGAAATTTGTTTACGTTTGTGACAGTTGCGAAATTCCCTGGGTATGTTGGCGTAGTGACAGCGAATAAGAACATTTTCAATGGGAGCCCCGCTCTCTATATTGATTCTACTACACGGCTGTACTGAGCGTTCACTACAGCAGCAACAGATACTCACACAACCAGAATTTGACTACACCAAATTTGGCTCATCACACTTCCTGTACTCTCTATATTCTAAGGGGCTGGGTGTTTACTTCTTGACCGTTCGACATTTCTGACATTTCAGAAATTATCTGAATTTACGAGATTAGTTCGGATTTTTTTAGTAATTTTTTGTTAAAGAAATGATAAAAAGTTATTACTATATAGTTAATAATAGTGAGAAACGGTAGTGAAGTATCTGTGCTAGAGATTTAATATAATAGAGACTGCGGAGTCTAGAATTATGGTAATGAAGTGTGCTGTGCTGCAAAAACACCGGAATTATTGCCGTAGATAATCGTTTTCCAGGCAAGTTTAATTGTTTTAATAATAAATTATACTATTTCAAATATAATAGGAGTCAAATAGTTATAGCTGAACATTTTCCAATGCCAGTTTGTTTGTCTACAATTGAATTGTCACTGTTAGTTGACGGAAGTCTTACGTTTGCTTATATGGTCTCAGCCATACAAATGCAACTCCGAAAAATCTAACAAAAAATAAATGGGGCACTAGAAAAATTAAAAGTTAAATTAAAAAATTAATTTAATAATTTTGCGATATAATGCAATCACTTCTATTAAATTTCTTCAATACTTAAATACTTACTAAAGTCTCAAGCATTCTATTACATGAAGCTTAAGCTTCTCTTCCTTAGAGCAGGCGGTACCTATACAAACAAAAAATCCTATGGAGGGGGGGGGTCCACATCAGCTATTTCGGAGTATGGTCACTGTTAATTTTATGTAAAACTTCATGGCCTTCCACCGACCTTTCCAATCAGCCACGTAGTCTACTACTCTTAGGACTTTTGGTCGTCTAAACTAAACATTTCGGATTTTCTTATCTTATTATTTGCATCTTTGTTTTTTTTTACAAGAAGGTAGTTAACACCTTTTTGTTTTTTATAAAAACTATTTAACGGTGACCATACTATTACTTTTTAAGAGCCAGGGGTTTTTGTAAAAAAAACAAGCTTTTTTTTTCTTAATCACCTTGTAGGTCTAGGTGAGTACTATCACATCTTGCTCCAAGGACCACCTAGGTGGAAACATCCTGTATAGCAAAAAGGATAGTCTATGAGGAAGAAAAACTTAAGCACTTTCCTTCATATAGTAGAACCGCATCGATATGCTTGCCTAGTCATGGATGTAGTAAACTGCGATATTTTCAGAGCGGGGGCATCATTTAGTGCTTGAGACTTTAATAAGTATTGAAGAAATTTAATAGAAGAGATTCTATATTATATCGTAAAATTTGTAAATTAATTTTTGAATTTATAATTTTATAATTTCTTTATAAATTTTCAAATTTTTAAGAATTTTTCTAGTGCCCCATTTATTTTCTGATGATATTTTTTGGAGATGCCTTTGTATGGCTGAATAATATAAGCAACCGTAAACCTTCTTGTATAATCTAAAGTTTCGACTATGGGTCGGAAATTTGAACACGGTTTGTTGGAGGTATTACCGAAGCAATGTTTGCCGGATAAAAAAACATCTAAAGTTTTGATTGGCGACAAAAGAGTCCCTTACTTGGTGCATCTTTTCTAGCAAAGCAAGCGCGATAAGACCCTCAAAACCATAAGTGAAATACTTTTCTTTGTACAGCACGACGAGTGGTTGCAAACACGTATGGCATTTTTGGCTGACAAATGGAGAAATGCTTACAGCACTACTGCACCATAGCATGAAATAACTATTAAAATGGTTCAAGACCCATGCGCTCTCCACAATTTTTTACAAACAAAGCCTTGAAGATGACAATTTGCACATCCAATTTTTAGATCCGCCTTCATCAGAAATGAGGGGTTTGATAAATTTTGAAGTCAACGGAAGAAAACCAACGGAAGAAGTTTTCCAAATTCGCCAACATTTCTGTTGAGAATTCTTTTAATAACATTCAAACCATATTTAAACCTGAAAATAAAATTACCTTTATGTTAATTTACCATCTCTTACCTGTCGAACAATTAATTGAAATCATAATTAAAAGGAATACCTAATTTTATATGATGTGAACTAGATATAAAAAACGACAAAGTGGAGTGCCAGGGAGTTGAATACAGAAGTGGTTTTTTTTTAAGTATGTTAGCAAAGAGGTAATTTTAATTTAATGTTTCAATTAATTTATTTTTGAACCAGAGGGTTCTAAAAATTCATCTATTATTTATTTACTTTTTTCTTCCTAAAAAATTGTGAAGAATGCATGTGTTTTAAACTATTTTAATGGCTGTTTCAGGCTCTGTTGTAATGGGATTGACAAAAATTCCCCATTTGTGAGCCAAAATTCTGAATTCGTTTTTAAACTTTCGCCGTACTGTATCAGGATAAGTATTGTACTTATCTTTATCACGAACTTGTCGGGCTTGTCTTGCTGGGAAGGACGAATTAAGTAAAATTTTAAAGAGAATCCTATCGTCAATCATAATATGAAGTGTTCTTTGTTTTGATCAGGTAAACATCTCTTCAAAACGCATTCAAATTTTATCTCTATAGCTGAAACATTTAAAACATCTGCGGCTCTACTTTTTCTATATTTCCCAAAGTCGATTTATAAAAATTTGTATTCGATATGATCGATGGTCAGTAAGAAAAGTGAAAACTTTTTCAAATTGGAAAAAATAAATCGACCCTGGGTAAGTCGAGCTAATATTGAATTTGCATGTAATCGTAGCATGTTTACCATAGATGATTTCCAATACAATCGAGAGACTCTAATTTGTCCCGATATTCGTGTTCAGATTATTCCGAAATGTCTTTATTTGGTTCTGGGAACTATTAATGCATTTATGCATATATGACTATCGCTGTGATCTTTCGCGTTGTTGTAAAAAGAATTGTGTCGCTGGTCTATCGCGCTTTTGTGAATTAGATTTTAAGAGGAGTCAGTACCAAGATTTGCAAGTTTCATACACTTTTCAATGCGAATTTCGGGCAAACTTTTTGTAGCAGGATAATGATTTATATCTTAAATTAAAGGTAATGAAGGCAAAAATTAAAAAAAATGTGTATTGGAATGGATATATTAGCTCGAAAACTTGTAAAAAATGGTAAAAATTGATTTTGTTCAAATCAAATTCCTGTTAGTAGGTACTCTCATTTCTTTAGATTTTCACTATTTTAGAAAGATAAAGCCTAAATCTAGCAAATAACGTCGAGTTTTTTCATTTTTAGTGGTGCTTTTTTTAATTGTTTAACTCTAATAGTACTTGTTTTCTCTCTCGATATTTTACAAATGACAAATTGCAATATTTCGTTGAAAGTTGTAGAAATATAAAGCAAAATAGTATATTTAACAATTATGTGCAAAATAAAATTTAGGAGAGTTCATTCTCGTTAAAAATTTTCAATTTTTTGAAGTGCAAATTTTCATTTTTGTCTTAATTTGTCGCATGTTGGGTTTCTGTCTTTTACGGTAGATGTCTCTAATGTGACTTGTGGTCTAGGTCTACGCTAATTTTATATGAATTTTCAAAATTTCAGGACACAAACCTACGTATAGTGAATTTTATTGCCTACAGGCTCGCTGGTATCTAAATTGAAATTTTTGTTGAGTACTGACTCCTCTTAAGTTGAAAAATATATATAAGTCCTTCACGGCTAGTTGGAAAATGACCAAAAGTTTTCGATATAAAGAAACAATCGGAGAAAATTATGAACAACCTTGCTGCTTAGAGATAAGCAAGAGTGCGGATGAATGGTAGGGAGCGGGCTTAATTTCAATAGTGCAGAGAGTGTAAGAGTTAAAATTCTGAATGATACTCTCTATGATGTTTATACTCTAGATAAAACAATGGTTGCGATATATCAGGGGGATTACATTTAATATAATTCTCTACTACAACAGAAAAGCAAAAATTATTTGTTATTTTATTACACAATATTTTTTGAAAATCAATTACATCTGCGCATGCCCACAGTAGCCTGCAAAAACAAAGAAGAGAACAAACGTTTCTTATTGGACAGAAATCTCTTCAGTAGGACTGGATTTCTGCCTGTCGTAGACGCTTATGTCGAATTCTTTTCAACGAGTTCTACACCGATGCAGTGCAGCTTTATGTGTTTTTATTGTTGCATTACAAAAACAAAAACACGTAAAGCTACACTGAACCGGTGTAGAACTCGTTGAAAAGAATTCGGCATTAAAGAAAAAGATCAAGCTGAATATATTCCGAGTATGAATTATATGAGCCAAAGTTCTCATATTACCCAGAAAATATGTTCTCGGATTTCCTCATTTCCGAGAAGTTTTCAGATTGTGTATGATAACGCAAGCGTGCCAACGTCCGGAAAAACCTATATCGTCGGTGATACTATCGCGTAAGTTAAATTCTAAGTAAAATTTTCATCAGATACTAAGTTAATTTTTGTTTTTATTATAATGACAAAAGCATTGCTACTGATCTCTAGGATAGGACGAGAAATATCATATTTTTGGATTGCAGATATAAAATTAGTAAAACCAAGTTGTAGTTTCTTAGGCTGCTGTCAGAGTGCGCGCGAGAAGCTTGGCGGAGCTCAAAGCAGAGCTTGTTTATGCGATAAGCAATGCGAGAAGATGAATGGGAGACGCGCTTATGATTTTACATGTACTCTGTGGTTTCAGAATTAGTTTTTACTACATTTAGTTGTGACATTCGGAAAATAAAGTTATGGAGTCGTCCGACGAGGAATATTTTCATTGGCAAGATATTTGTAATTAATGTTTTTCAAAGAAAAAAACTAATTTTCTGCGCATCCATTAAATATTAAAAGAAACGAATATGGAGAATTTCATCAACTATACGCTGAATTAAATATTTTCGTGTGTATGGACATGTCCTGCAACACTTCAAGAAAAATCCATCTTTGTTTATGCGAGAAAGCACTGTACAGCCACCTTTCTCGCTTTACGCTTTGACATCAGCTTTGTTTTCAGTTGCGCTTTGCTTCTACTTTGACAGGATCGCGCGACTTTGTATGAAAATATATGTGCATAGTTTTCTCGCGTGAGCTCTCGCTCTGGCCAGTTTCTAGCTCTGCTTCGCTTCTTGCTAGCACCCTGACTGCAGCCGTCTGCTTTATCATCGGCGATATAATAAAGTGAGTGCTGAGAATATAAAATTTGCATTTCATAAATGTTTCTCATAGTTTACTTGTTTATTTTCAACTGGATATCGAGTAGTTTTCACACAGCGTAGTTTACTTGTCTATTCAATACAAAATAGAGTAGCTTTTACGAAGAAATCTCGCATATATAGCACCAATTCACGAAAAATCTTAGGAAAAGTCTCGACAGGACGAATCGATATCAACTCGTCTTCATTTTGATTCCTTTTCCTTCGTTTTTGGTTCGAGATAATATCGAGAATGACTTCCAGATCGAAGTCAAACTTCGATTGAGCGATTCGCTTCTTATTCGATCTCTAATCGTATAGTTTTCTGGGTACATACACAAAGAGAAAAAGGACAATGACTACGATAATAGATTGTTTGTTAGAATAACAAATAAATTCTGCTTTTCTGTTGTACTGAGGAATCCTAAAAAGTAGCCATCTTGAAAAAATACCCTAGATAAACCATGATCTAAATGTTAAAAATTCGAAAAACTGTAATTTTAGATGACTATGAAATGTTTTCAATATGAAGGCACACTAAATTGGTCTATTAGATTAAATATAATGTTAATGGAAAGAGGTGTTGAATGTTAAAGATCGAAGGAGGCATGCTCGAAGCAGATGTGGTAGAAGAAACATAGATCACTCGGGCTTGTAATTAGCCAGGAGTTATGCTGATGATAATATAGAAATTACGTTATGTACCTCGATATAAATTCAAGTAGATAAACCGCATTATAAAAATTCTATACTCCTAGCAACATTTTTGATTATATAGACTCATCTAACTTCTAATGTAGTTCTGTTTATTCTTAAGAAAATTTCGAAAATTTACATTTTTTTTTTAATCCGGAAGTTGTTTGGGTCAGTTCCAAGATGGTTGGCATTTTATCACATCAATCAATTTATTACGAGTGTAAAACTATTAAGAGATTCACATACCTTTATAAGTATGTATAATAGAGCTTATAAGAAATATGAAAGTCTATAAAATTAATATGTAACAGTTCATTTCCAAGGAATAACATTTTTATGAATGAAATGATAAAAAATTCTCAAATTCTAAAATCTTTTACATCTTAAGCACCTTACAGTGGAATAAATAAAAACTGGCTTAGATTCAATCTAACAAATACACACGTATACAGAAAGCGCGTCCATTGAGCGATTTACTCACGTATACCAATCGCCATGCCGCGTGTACATACATACATATAAACGCCAATACACAATCACTATGACATAATAAATTGCACCCAGACCCCAACACTACTCCCATAGGAGGGGTGAACAAAATCCACTCGAAGGATTCATTATGATTGCTAAGAGGGTGGGGCCATTAAACACGAAACCTGCAACTTTTCTTTATTTACTAAAAAACTTCACTTACCGATTATAAAAATCCTTCGCTTTTAGCGACGGCGAGTTTATTTTTTTTCCGGCGTTTCGCCCTTAATTCGTTCGATTATGTTTCTTCGTATAAATTCAACTTTTTTCCTTTTTTTTTACAAAAACCTCTTATTTCTCCTCGTGTTTTGGGTAGGTAGTAAGTAGTATGCTACTTTTATAAAAAAAATTTCTCGAAAAACCTTCAGCCTTACACTGCTTAATTTATACTTTTCATTTATTTATTTTTTTTATACTTTATCTTACACTCTGTGCCTAACTTTATACGTTTTAGGAGTATTTATCCAGGTAGTTGTAAATTAATATCAAATATCTCACTTTTTCTGTTATTTTATTTTATTATATTTTTAACTTTTAAAATTCTCTTACAATTATAAAATTTATTAATTTTGCGGAAAATATGCAATTGTGCACTAAATGGTGTTTCTTTTTTATTTTTTATTTTCTATTACTCAGGGAAAATTCACAGCTAAACGAATTTTTATTTTTTCTTTGCCTCTATTTTAACTTTATACTCTGTAAAAATTTGCAAAAATTTTAAAAAGCCATCAAAATTTCCTTTTTTTTATATTATTTTTTCGCTTCCTTTTTCTGCAATTCTGCAGCTTCCACTTTGCCCAGAACGCGATGGGGATATTCGCTCTTTTCGTTCTGAAAAGTTTTCGTTTATAGTAGGTGGTATCTAGTACGTTAGTTTACCGCTTATCCAAGCACTTTTCTCGATAGCTTTTAAATCGGGGTTTTTAGACGTCTTGTTACCTTTTCACTTTATTAATATTTTTCTTTTCGGTTTTTATAAATTTTATTTAATTACAAAGAAAATATTTAACTGAAAATTGTCAATTGATATGGATATGTGTACATACACAACGGAGAGGCCGAAAAACTCAAGTTCTAATGTATATTGTGTCTAGAACAGAACTTAACACCTATGGCTGGACGAAAGGGCTCCAAAACCAAACTTTTCCTCTAGCACTTTCCACTGGAAGGGAACGGAGAAAAATTCCTCTTTTTGTTTTTTTTTTCAATACAGGTGCATTTAATAAAAGCTTCATGCTGCAAAGCTAGAAAAGAGCTTCAACTATCTCTCATCATATATAGTAGTAGGTGGATAGGGTATAGTTACATGAATGATTTCCCGGCTAATTTATCGCAATAAACTTTTCTTGTCGGAAAACCCCGGTCTCTCGGGATAGGGTGTATATGTATTGCTCTGATTTGATATGGACACATTCATAGTAGACGTGGGCATCTCTTAAAATGGGTAAAAAGCTTCCATCATTTTCCAAGGGTGTAATATGGTAAAAGCAATATTGCTTAGAATTCGCAATGATCGATTTTCCAAGGGCTGTACTGATTAGTGCGCAGGACACATATTATGAATGAATTTTCCGATGTGCTTCGCATGGAATTTGGCATGAAACGTTTAGAAATTTACTGTATTGGAATGTATGATTTTTATTGCTTTTAACGTGGATCTCTATCATTGCCAAGCTAAATGAAATTTGCAAGCTTTTATATTTTCTTTTCTTTTCTTTTTACAGTTATAAAATACAGTTCAATCCGAAAGTTGGATACTTTTCTCTAGGGATTTGTATGTAATGTACGAATATAAGGTAAAATGAATCCCACATAAATATTTTATGAATATTGGACACTTAATTTTAGACATTTTGCTTTAACAAACTTGAGATTATTTATTGGGATTATCCAGTAAAATATCAAAACTTAAAAAACAGAGAACATTCAAAGTTTATATTGGTTTTAACTGTAGAAGTTAAACCAATTTTAATTTATGTTACGCCTCTGTAATTAATCATCTGAGTGTCATAATAAAGAAATTTCCATAATTTTTCCATTGTACTTAGTTGTAGTGCATTGCAGAGTCATTGTATTTGAAAATTATTAGGTCTGTTCGGTGAAAACCTCGGGTAAACCAAGGGAGCCTTAGGGCTATACTATCTTGATTTTTGAAAAACCTTAGCTTACACGGCGTTACACCAGCTCGTTCGTTGAAACCCTGGTGTTTCTGTTTTCTTGTCCCGAACTTTCACTAAAAGTTTTTTGGGACAAAAGTTTGACATTTGTCATTTGTGAACTGTCACTTGAAATTTGGTTGTGATTGCGGTCGATTGCGGTATATGGAAATAATACTTCCCTGCAAACAATTGGACGAAATTCCGCCGTAACGAAATGAATTTGAAATAGAGGAAATGCCTTAAACGAAGTTTAAGTATCATGCCCTAATTTCCGGGAACTCGAAATCTCTTCGATTTTTTTTTACCATAAACGACGTTTTCAAGCATACCGAAATTTCCTATAATTCGAGTTCTTCGAGGAGGGAACTAAAGGAGGCGACATATGATGAAAAAAGCGTAGCAACTACCGTTCTTCTTCTTGTTTTGTCGAGGTGCCGGAGGCGGCGTTAAAAATTGTTGATGCCTTAAATATCACAACAAATTAATGGCGAGAAAACTCAAACACATTTCTTAGAAACTCCGCACAATCTTCCGCACCACCCAATGACATGTATGTAAATGGACTGAGTGATTTCCTGTTTCATATGGCACCAGTTTTGATTTCAGCAATTATGTTCTCACTGACGATATATTTAAATTATTTGCGAATTTACTTATACGGGTGTCCCGTAAGTCGACGTCAAGCCGGAACCGGGTGATAGACCAAATCGTAACAGTTACCAGAAAAATATTAAAAAAATCTAAGTCATGTATTTTTCAAATTATAGGCATTTCTTTTATTTTCGAGAAAATGTACACCTTGTGATGGTTTTTTAGCTCCTGTTGCTACAAATCTTTACTTTTTTTCAATTTTATTTTTCTTATGTAATCCCGAATAGTGCTTATGTAACCTGTTGCTTTAAGTTCTAAGCCAACTGTTTCAGCTTGGAAGAAAATGTCACATTTTGCCGAACCAACAATATAAAATTAATAATTCGTTGAACTTTAACTGACTGTACTGAAAAAAAAATGTACTACGCCTGTCTGGCAAGTAACGTTAAAAGTTGACGCATTTAATAAGGATTCTAAAGTGGTACAACACTTGCTACATTACTTCTTAGATTACGGAAAAAAAAAATTTTTTTCTTCAAGAAACCCAGTTTCGAAAAATTTCTTTTCACCTACTAAAATTGATTCTAGTGTATCGAAAGCTTGCCTTAAGAGCGTAACTTTAAGATTCTAGCTTGAGTGAGACGGAGAGTAATTCCATGATGTGTGAGTGAAACAGATAGTGACCCTTTCAAGTTAGAGATGCTAACTTTTTGTTAAATTTAGGACAAATTTTCCTTAATTTTAAAATTAAACACCAATTTTTTGGATGCTAAGATTTATTATTTACAAAAGATGTTATAACTGCCTTCCTTCAGCTTCAATACAAGCTCGACATCTTCTTGAAAAAGATCGGGTTATCAGACGGGCAAATCTTCCGTTGTTGACAAATTCATCGGCTTCCGTAATTTTGGTGCCCATTTTTTGTAAAATTTGATGAGCTATACTTTTAGGCATTTCTGTGCTTTCCTGGATTACCCGTACCGAAGTACTTGTGTCTTCTTCAACTGCTTGAAGTACTAAGTTCTCGTAAGGTAAGGAACTTCTTCCTTCACCATATACTTGGTTTGGCAGTCAGTCCTCTGTGGAGAGTAGACAGTGCGCATTTGTAAAAACTCTATGATCTGGAGAACGATCAGCATTTAAGTATCTCTCGCGATACAGTCTAGCCGCAGCACTAGCATTGCCTCTGCATTCCCCATATAAGAAGTGCATGTTGGCAAATTCCTGTGAAGACATGGTGGCACTACTCAATCACACTATAGTTGAGAAAAAATCAAAGCTTATCGTAAAGAGACCGAAACTGTCTAAATCCAATTACAAGCAAACAAGTCCAATAAACGAAGCAAAAAGTCGAAAGTACGAAATAACACGAACGAATACGGAATACTTTTTAAGTTACTTGCCAAACTGGAGTAGTTGGCTTAGAATTTAAAGCAACAGGTTGCATAAGCACTATAAGTCACTATCTGTCTCACTCGCACTTCATGGAATGACTCTCCATCCCACTCAAGCTAGAATCTTAAAGTTACGGTCTTAAGGCAAGCTTTGGGTACACTAGAATCAACTTTAGTAGGTGAAAAGAAATTTTTCGAAACTGGGTTTCTTGAAGAAAAATTGTTTTTCCGTAATCTAAGAAATAATGTAGGAAGTGTTGTACCATTTTAGAATCCTTATTAAATGCGTCAACTTTTAAAGTTACTTGCCATACTGGCGTAGTACATTTCTTTTTCAGTACAGTCAGTTAAAGTTCAACGAATTATTAATTTTATATTGTTGGTTCGGCAAAATGTGACATTTTCTTCCAAGCTGGAGCAGTTGGCTTAGAACTTAAAGCAACAGGTTACATAAGCACTATTCGGGATTACATAAGAAAAATAAAATTGAAAAAAAGTAAAGATTTGTAGCAACAGGAGCTAAAAAACCATCACAGGTGTACATTTTCTCGAAAACAAAAGAAATGCCTATAATTTGAAAAATACATGACTTAGATTTTTTTAATATTTTTCTGGTAACTGTTACGATTTGGTTTATCACCCGGTTCCGGCTTGACGTCGACTTACGGGATACCCTGTATATGCATGTCAGTGGGATTTACCGAATTTACCACAAAAGTATTTTTAAAGCATTTTCCTCAACATGCGGATTATTGTATTTAAATCTTCGAGCATATATAACACCTTTTTATATTACTATCACTTAGTCCAATAGCCATTAACCATTTCCTATAAAAAAGTAAATTATCCCTTTTGTAACAACGTCTCTGCGCCAAACACACTTCGCGGCTCTTTGTTTATAAAAAAGTCACAGTCAAACATCCTGAAAAAATCAAGACGGCGAAAATATTTGGCTACGCTGCCATACATATACATTAATATGGGATGTCGTCTCCTTTAGTTCTCTCCTCAAAGTTCGAGATAGATGCATCTCTTATACCTCGAAATTTCTTCGATTTGTTTGCTACATATGGAAATTACGATACGGCTCATGTCAATTTGCTAGGAAGTCGTTAAAGCAAATATTTTCTATTCATGAAATTGGTCTTCGCAGGCATTCTAAGTTGTGATTTTATTGAGTGAAGTGCAAAGTGAAATTTTACTACAGTGAGTATTTATTATTTATTTATTTATACGATATCGTATTTACTTATTTACCAGATCGTACTGTTAAAAAACATCGAATCCAAAACGAGCTACCAACACATACTAGAAGTTCGAAAGAAAGTCGAGCTAGCGAACAGCTGTCGGGTCGCCAATACGATTTGATATCGTGTTCCGTTTTTTTTCTCCTGCCATTCGCAAGCACGTCGCAAACGAATTCGATTTCGAGGCTTAATTTTACCTAGTCGAATAGATTTACTTCGAATTCTATTCGATTTTGAACCGCAATGTTTTCAGGGTTAGAACAGCTACAGAGAATGTTATTCATAGACTCGGAACTATAATACATTTTTATATTGTTAATGGTACAAGTGAAATAAAACAAGAACAATTTTAGTGACTGATAAATACCCGTTTGTTAAATAATATACTAATAATAGAGTAACTATTAAATCTGTAGACAACAAAAGTTCAATAAATACCAGGAAGTAGGCAATTATCTTTTGGACTTTCGCTGGAGATGCTTAATAAAAAGTGCAAAAAATAGAGAAAGGGTTATATTTTGGGTACTAAGCTTTTGGGATTTTAAAATTCAATATGAAAAATTGATATTGATGACATGTTTTTTGATAAAAATAGTAGTTAAATAAAAAAAAAAAAACGAGTAAAAATTCCAAAATTTTAACTTTGTTGAGCCATAACTTCAAAATGGAAAGGGTGAGGGAAAAATTTTATAGACCATTGGTCAAACGATTATCTATCTACCAAAGTTTAAATCATCATCATAGAGTGCAACGTTCAGAAGTTACAGGGTAATCTATAAAAACATATCTTAAAGTCCCATTATCTCGGAAACCATTACGATTCCCCACCCCCCATACAATTTTAATATCGAATTATATCTTTCACAAGTGTGTGCAACATGTTTTTTTTAATAATATGCAAAATAAGCCATACAAGATTTTATATAAGAAGTAATTGCGACACACAAGTTTTTTCATAATTATTCAACAAATCAATTTATATTTGCATACGTATAAGTAAGAGAAAAAGTAATACAAAAATTAAATTTATATTTTGAACATAATATTAAAAACAAAAAACATTTAACTGTGAATTAATTACAATAAATTTTCATAAAATGGATGATGATCTCTCGGTATTAAGCCAGAAGCTCATTCCGATGCAGTGTGGTGCTGAAGCAGTGTAAGTAATTGTAGAGCACATTGAAGGAGTGCACAAGTTATATAGAATACAAGGTATTCTCGATACGAACCGCGTTCCGCCATTTTGTCTGGACATAAAATTATGGTGCGTCACTCTGTGTTCAAAATGTACCTACTCTATATATAGAAAAAAAAAAAAGAAAATCTTTGATATCTTAATAAATTTGGCAACAAATTATTGAAACTGTGTATAAATTGAAAGTTTTGAATATTTTAGATGTTTTTTTATAAAGCTGACGATGACTAGTTTATGAAAGTCTTATGCACCAAGTTAACATCCTGGTAAGTGAAATCATCTCACATAGGTACGTTGTGACTATTTGTACTGAATTTTACTTTATAGTATGAAAACTAATTTAAATCAGTAAAAAAGAAAAAAACAAAACAAAAACATTATTAAATATTTTACTGCTACAAAAACATTCTTATGTTAACAGATTTATGTCCTAAAAAAAAAACTATTTTTGTTTCTGTTTACATTTTCACTTGAACTTGAAAGTACATCTTTTTACCTTGTTGAACTTAATTATTATAAAAGCTTTATAAAACAAGTAAAAAAGCTAGAATTGGTCTAAGACCAATTCTTAGGATACCCTAGATGAATGCCCGTATTAAATTTCGTATGGTCACCGATCTATTCAAGTATTGATTTTGAAGTTGTTTTTCGCATATATTTCTAGAACGGTTTGTCGCACAGACAAAATGATTATAACCAATTTTATAGGATTTCGTATTCTGCAGAAGTTTTTAGTACCATAAAAATGTCTTGGACTGATCGTTTTCAAAGTATACGTAAAAAACCGAAATTTTTATATGGCAACACCAAGAAAGAGTTGCCCGATTTAGTCCATTTTTGACATTTTATTTGCTAATGTAGTAAAAACATCATGCGCGAAATTTCAGCTCTCTACGTCGACGCGTTCTCAGGCAGTGACCAAATATATAGCGGACAACGAAATTTTTATATGGCAACCCCACGAAGGAGTTGCCCGATTTGGCTCATTTTCGAACTTAATTTTACTTTTTTTTTTAAAGTCTGTGTACAAAATTTCAGCGTTCTCAAGTTATCGTGCGCACAGACGGACGGACGGACGGACGGACATGCAAAAATCGAAATAACTTTTAATATTATGAATGTGTCCAATCCATTTTGCTCTACCATCATTATTTCGAGGTGTTACAAACGGAATGACAAACTTAGTATACCCCTATGATTTCATCTAGGGTATAAAACTTCTAAAATATTCAAAACTTTCAATTTATGCACAATTTCAGTAATTTGTTGCCAAATATATTAAGATATCAACGATTCTCTTATTTTTCTATATCAGCTGCAATGTGTCAAAAATTTAGTGAGAATATCTTGAATTCTATATTCCTTGGGAGTGCACTGCCATTCACAATCAATTTTTGACTGTCTCATATTTAGATGTTTTTATATTGTGGATTTATTATTTTAAGAAAAATTCTACCAATATTTCTTCTAATGTCATTTTGAAATTAATTCCTCGATTCCGCTATTTCACAAATGTTAACTGATGAAGTCTATAGTGTTTTAGAAATTAGCCTAACTGATGCAGTACAGTGAATGTGAACTGTGACATGGTATTACATGAGCCCTCAATTTCAATACAGTGAAGTGCACTTTATCGAAATATGTTTTTGGCTTGACTTCCTTTTCGAAAATTTTCCAGCCTTCGTTAATAGGTTATTTAAAGAAAATATCCTTCTGTGATGTTTAGTTGATGCAGCGAAAACGTGTAACTGTAGGGTCGCCAACTTTTGAACCAAGACTGATTGAAGTGAAAATCTTTGATTGTGAGTATATTTTGAAGCAAGTGTGGTCTAAATACAGCACCAAGTATGGTTTTGGATTTCTTAAATAATTCCATTTAGACTACTGGCGAATAAATATCTTGATTTTTCAACTTTTTCTCAATTACTCTTCCGATTTTGGTAACCACAACCGTAGCTCAAAATAGTTATTGTTTGTATGGGATTCGAATTAAACTAAGACTGTACGAAGTTAATTAATATGGAATTGAACACATTGCAAGTAATGCCACCCTCTTCCTCATGTCATGTATAACAAAAATGATCTTCAGTCCTTTTGCCATGATGCCATGATGCAACTGTTTTGTTGTAGGCAATCGAGTGATCAGGCTTTATATAGTTTATAGGCTTATAGGCTTTATAAATTATTTAGGTTGACTTGATGTCATCAATTGAAATTGTTTTGGAAGCAGTTGTTACAGATCTAAAGAATGAAGAGTTTCCTGAACTAGGATCTAGTACAAAGAAATCTGAAAAATTTCCCGAATTAGGATCACCAGATAAGGGAAAAAATCGTGGAGCCCAAGCAAATAGATTTGAAGCAAACAACTTATAAGAAATTCTCTAAGCTTTTAAATGAGATGTTAGAACAGGATTTAATAGTTGTTCGAGAAGAAGTCAAAGGGATAGAGGAAATTATTGCTGTAGATTTTGATTACCGATACATTATTAATTTTATATAATAATAACATTGAACTTCTATGGTAGGCGATCAAAGATAACCATACCGATGAGACCTCTCTGATCGCTGGGTCGAAAAGTTCAATAATTTTTTTTGCACTTAAAATGCATTTTGTAAATTTATTGAAATTATTTTCAATAAATTTCAGTTTGTTAGACAAGAAATCTTCTTCAAATAATAATAATATACAATTTGTATTTTCGAAACTTGATCAACTGTGCGGATACTACACACCTAGACAAACAAAAAATTGTATTGCAGGGGGTTCCACTTCAACCGTTTGGGAATTACAGGGTGATTAAGAAAAAAAGCTAGATTTTCACATAACACCCTGTATATTAAAAGCTACAGGATGTACGGTCACAGTTAAAAGCTCATTTTGTGCAGAGCTTCATGGTTTTTCCAACGACTGCTGAACCAGCTACGTACCCCACTCGTCTCAGACGTTGTCAGGGTCTAAAATAAAAATTTATGATTTGTTACCCTTTTTTTTTAAATTGACCTCTATTATTTGTGCAAAAAGGTCGTTAACATAACTTTTGTTTATTAAAACTGTAAACTGTAGCCTCTCTTTAATTAGTGTTAGTTCTAAACCTATTCTCATACCTATTTTCAAACCTATTCTCAACGATAATTTGTTCCCTTAACACGTCATTTAAAAAAATATCGTCTAATTTCGGTGTGACCTGAATAGATTATTAGTTATTAACTGTTTAACTGCTACAGTTAACACATAGAGTGTAATAGGTCAAATTAAAGAGGAAAGTCTACAGTTTACAGTTTTTATTCAAAAACGTTATGTTAACGACCTTTCTGCAAAAATAATGGAGTTTGTAGCGTTGATTGAAAATAATTAGTTCTTAGAAATATTCTTTTATAATATATTTATTCGGTGGTAACTTCTTAAAGTCTATGACAAAATAGATATTTCATTAGTTTCTGCTCTTGCTTATATAGCACACGGGAAGGTTGGAATTTTAACTGGAAGCGGCTTTGAAGAGGGGGAAGTTCATGTGTATGCATCGTATTGACTGGATGACTCTGGTTTACGGCGGTTTACGACGTACGTGGAAGGTTTGGAGATTGGTGCTTCGGTGAAATATGTTGCAGTGGCGTAGTTTTAGCAGTGGCGTGCTACAATCTCCCCCTCTGGCGCTGAGATCGCCTCGACGATGCGCCAGATTTTCCAGAGCACGCATTGCTTTTAGCTCCTTTTGGTCGTCCTCGCTTCTTAATAGCTATAATTGGCGTAGGAAGGATGGTTGACTCATCTGGCCCTTTGTATCGAGAGAGAGCAGAAGCATGATACATTCCAATAGACCTGTCGGGGCTTTCCGTAGATGCGACTTCATATGTTGATGCGCCTCTCTTTCGTAAGACGATATATGGTCCGTCTCGCCTAGGTGCCATTTTTGAAGAAAATCGTTGCTTTGTACTACTGAGAAGATGGGTTTGCACCCAAACTTTAGTACCATTTTCGAATCCAGGATCGGGGTTTCTTTTCTTATCAGAGTAGGTTTCGTTACGTATCTGCAGCTTTTCGTTAAGTTCTCTCGCCTCTCGGAGTGTGTCTCCAAGTTGCAAGAGGTTTGGTGTTATCTGAGGAACAAAATTTTCCGCTTGAACTATAGCTCTTAAATCGTTATTAACGTCATCTGGTGTTCGCATTTCCCGTCCGAATGTTAAGAAAGCTGCTGTATGACCCGTGCTTTGACATTTTGCCGTATTCATTGCGAATCTTATTGCTGGTAGCTTTTCTGACCATTCGTGATGTTTATTGCCTACTAGAATGGCAAGTTGCGCTTTCAGATCTCTATTCTTTCTTTCTACAGGGTTAGCTGCTGGGTGATACACTGGGGTGACGATTTGTTCAATACCGAGACAGTAAGTTAGATGCTGCACCACTGCTGAAATAAACTGTGTACCATTATCACTAATGATTTTGCGGGGCGTTCCATATCTCAAAATTATTTCATTAAGGAGAACCTTAGCACAATTTTCTGCTGTGGCCTCGGAAAGAGCAAAGAGTTCAATCCATCGACTTGTTGTATCTTCTATGATGAGTATCCATCGTTTCTTATCTGTGGACTCAGGAAGTGGTCCGAATAGGTCAACAGAGAGTATCTCAAATCTTTTTCCACTTGCAGTTGTTTGGATAAGTCCTGCTGGTTTAAGATTACTAGCCTTGTATCTCTGACATTCAAGACATTGTCCGATATATTTCATGATATCCTGTCTCATGCCATTCCAATAATATCGGCTTGCTATACGTGAAATCGTACGGTCCACTCCATAATGTCCAGATGTCGGCGTATCATGGTGAGCTCTAAGAATCTCTTCTAATTCATTTTTGGGAACTACCAACTGGGCTTCGTCTCCTTCGTGATCTGGTGCATATCTGTAGAGAATACCTAAATTCATTAGATAACCTCTTTTGCTCCAACGTATGTAATTTTCATTTACTCCTGTGTCCTCGAGGCAATTGATAATTATTTTTAGCTCAGGATCTTCAAGTTGCTTCGCACGGATCTCTTCTGCTGTTTTTCTTGGAATCTCCACCTCTGTACTACATACTTCACAGGATACTTGTATATGTTCGGTACAAGGAGGCCTAGACAAACTATCGGCAACCACATTGGTTCTTCCAGGTGTGTATTGTATATTTAAGTCATACGGCTGCAATTGTAATGCCCATCTGGCTAAGCGGCCCGTTGGTGACTTAAGAGTCATCAACCATTTTAAAGGTTGGTGGTCTGAAAGGATAGTGACCTTGGTTCCCTCAACAT
Organism: Dioctria rufipes; assembly: GCA_963924295.1. Lineage (NCBI taxonomy): Eukaryota > Metazoa > Arthropoda > Insecta > Diptera > Asilidae > Dioctria > Dioctria rufipes. The sequence goes on from OZ002742.1 coordinate 70,566,726, forward strand.
AACCTCTGAATTTGCTTAGCGCCCATACAATTGCTAGCGCCTCACGTTCTGTTGTCGTATAATTTCTTTCTGCTTGTGTGAGCAGTCGACTGGCATATTCAATAGGATGCTCATTTGCACCCTCCCCCTGTACTAAAATTGCTCCAATAGCGTAACTGCTCGCATCCGTCTTTAGAATAAATGGTAAGCTTTCATCTGCTTGTTTTAGAACAGGGGTTGTTGTTAATGACTTCTTCAATGCATTGAAAGCAAACTGTTCTTTGTCTTGCCATTTCCAAATAGCATTTTTTTTTTGTAAGATTTGTCAACGGTTTGGCTACTTCTGCAAAATGTGGTATAAAACGCCTATACCAAGAGCACATCTGAAGAAATGATATTAATTGCTTTAATGCTCGCGGCTGCGGAAGGTCACAAATTGCTTCAACCTTTTGGGGATCAACGGAAATTCCTTCTTTGTTGATAATATGTCCAAGATATTTGACTTGTGGACAAACAAATTTACACTTTTCCCTATTTGCTTTTAATTTGTATGTTCTTAAACGCTGAAATACTTTCTCAAGATCGTTCAGATGCTCGTTGAATGTACTTGAGCAGACAATCAAATCATCAAGATATACTAGTACACTTATAGGACTTAGGCTTATCCGGAACCTGTCCATTAACCTTTGAAAAGTTGCTGGAGCATTCCTCAATCCGAAAGGCATTCGTTTGAAACGAAACATGCCAAAAGGTGTGATGAAAGCAGTTTTATCTTGGTCTGCCTCATGTACTTTGATTTGCCAATAGCCAGAGCGTAGGTCAATAGTGGACATAAATGGTGTGCTTTTGGCAGCGTGTAGTAAATCGTCCATCCTTGGTAATGGATATCTATCAGGTACAGTATTGGCATTAAGTTGTCGATAATCTATGCATACGCGAATTCCTCCATCCTTTTTGGGAACAATCACAACTGGTGCTGCCCATGGAGATTCACATTCCTCTATTATGTCCTTCGTAAGCATTTTATCAATCTCGATTTTGAGCTGCTCACGTCTCACAGGGGAGAGACGATACGGTGGTGTAGCTACTGGAGATTGATCTAGCGTTTTTATTCGGTGTTCTGTGAAAGGTGTGACATCGACATTTTCTTCGAAAACGTCACAATTTTCTACGAGTAAACTGTTTAGTTTTTCTCGTTCAAACATATCCAATTCAGGTGCTTCACATTGCCGCAAAGATACTTCAATGGCTTCGAATGTGTAGGTTACTGGACTGCCAAATACTTCTCCCGTTCTTGGATCTCTCCTTGGTGTGGACATACCTGGCGGTATTGAATCTCTAAAAATTTCTGAGATTGCCGATGGAGAATAGTCATCCTGAGGGCGTTGAACGGGCTGTCGGGGAGGTGTTTCCAGTTTTATTAACTTCCAAGCTGGTTCAGTTACTGGAGATTGACTTGGAGATTCTGCAATCGGAGAGCTTGATAAATCTAAATACCAATCTACAAATGGAGAAGAATTTTCCTTTCTGAATGCTTGCTCGGCATTAATATTTTCCTTGTCGTTTGACATACAATTTTCATTTCCTTTGTTGACACACTTTTGAAAATTCTGAATTGCTACTGTAGAAGTTGGTGCATTTGTTCGGTCTTGTAGAATTTCCTGTTGGGGATCCTTGCTTGATTCGAAAGGTATGCTGCTCATACTCAGTATAAGATTACATTGTGTGGGAGCCACAAATTCAAAATGTTGCGATGGTTGGTCTGCGAAGCTCCAAGTACCCTGAGCGAGATTTAAAATCATTCCGGCGTTCTCAAGGAAATCAATACCTAACAACGTATTATTGTCCATTGCACCGGGCAGGACAATGAAATTAATTGGAAGCGTGCGTTGGCCTAGACAGATATCTAACCTTGTCGAAAATACATTTTGTTGTTTTGATGTCCCATCAGCAAGTGTAACGTCTGCAAGCATTTCAATAAATTTGCAATTATGTTGCTTTAAATGCTGATAAAGAGTAGTTCCAGCAATACTGGTCCTAGCTGCCGTATCGATATGTGCGATTCCTTCTAAGCCAAAGATTTTAACACATACCATAGGAGGATTCTGACCTAAACGAACAACCGTATCTACTGCGTAAAAGTTCACTTGAGGAGATTTTTGATCATTTTTCTTTTTGCACTTTGGGCAATTAGTTCTAAAGAAACCGGGATTGCCACATCCATAACAGGAAACAGCATTCGATGTCGTTGGCGTATTTAATCCAGAACGTATAGTTGATGTTTGCTCGGGCTTGCCTATTTTTAGACGCTTGCGGCATATATCCGCCGTATGTCCACGAAACCCGCAATGAGCACATCTTGCTTTCTTTGATTGTATTGGACTGTCGTGTCGCTCAGTTCTTATCTCGGTTTCAATTGCTTCTACCTGTCTCGATTTTTCCAGCAGCTCCGTAAACGATGAAAAGCTTCCTCGCGATATTTTATTTCTTATTGAAATATTCAATAAGCCATAAACAAAATCAAGTTCTGTTGCCTCTGTATGCCGATTTCTCGGAAGTTGCGAAAGTAGGACACGTTTCTGACAAACGAATGTGTGAGTTGGCGTTTTTACATCTTGTTTTTCCGAGAATAGTTCGATGTAGATCTGATGTGCTGGCTTAGCTGGCGAATAGCTGTTTCTGATGAGAGAAATAGCTTCATCCCACCGCCTAATTTGAGCCTTAACACCCTGCCACCATGTTGCTGCTTCCCCTAGTAAAAGAAGAGGTAGTCCTTTAATGGCATCTTCATCGCTGATTTTCTCAATTTCTTTGTAAATTGATATGTTTTGCAAAAATCCTTCCACTTCATTAAATTCTCGAGAGCCTTCAAATCTTGCAGTACACGTACTGAAACTTCCCGCTTTTCCGCTGACATTAGCTGCTCCACCTGCTGCTATTACAGATGAAAGGAAATTCTGGAACTGCTCCTCGGTCATCTGTACTGCCGTTGGGTTGATGGGCTCCCCTGTATTATTTTGACTCGCTTGCTGTGTTTGCTGTCTTGTGGTCATTCTGTAATATTTCGCAGTTTTTTAAATATATTGAAAGCAGAAGACTGGTAAAAAGCCTGTGGCGAATGTCCCGTCGTTCCTGCTTAAAGTTTAAGACTTTTTCTAATGAAATTTGAAGCAAAGACAAGTGCAGAGCTTATTAAAGCGAGTGCAATTATCGAATGTTTCTTAAATATACCCACAGCAAAATCAAAGACGGATGCAAAGTCGAAAGACGAAAGCACTATCGAATGAATTTTACTTAGAGTTTAAGATACAAAACAAAGACGAGTGCAGAGCCTATTAGAAAGCGAGTGCATTCGACGAATGTTTTAAGCAATTCGCAACAAAATCAGAGACGATTGCAAAGTCAAAAAGACGAAGGCAGCGTCGAGTGAATCCGTATGCAAATACCAATCTGTATATACTACTACTATACAGGAGACGGAACAAAGCCACTTGCGAATGTACCTGTCGAACTGAAACCAAATATTTTCATGAGTCGGCCACAAGTTGGGCGTCAGTTTGTAGCGTTGATTGAAAATAATTAGTTCTTAGAAATATTCTTTTATAATATATTTATTCGCTTGTAACTTCTTAAAGTCTATGACAAAATAGATATTTCATTAGTTTCTGCTCTTGCTTATATAGCACACGGGAAGGTTGGAATTTTAACTGGAAGCGGCTTTGAAGAGGGGGAAGTTCATGTGTATGCATCGTATTGACTGGATGACTCTGGTTTACGGCGGTTTACGACGTACGTGGAAGGTTTGGAGATTGGTGCTTCGGTGAAATATGTTGCAGTGGCGTAGTTTTAGCAGTGGCGTGCTACAAAGTCAAATTAAAATAAACGTAAAAAAATCTGAAATTTTTAGTTTAGGCAACCAACCATAATTCTTGATGGGAGAGGGGTATGAGGCTGGTTGAGCTGTAGTTGGGAAGTCCATGAAGTTTTGCATATAAAGAGGTTTTAACTGTGACCATCTGCCCTGTAGTTTTTAAAATACAGGGTATTATGCGAAAATCAAGCTTTTTTTTCTTAATCGCCCTGTAACTCCCAAGCAGTTGATTCGGAACCCCCCTGCAATACAATTTTTTGTTTGTATAGGGGTCTAGTATCCGCACATTTCGTTTGATGAAGTTTCGAAAACAAACATTGTATATTCAAAAAAAGTAATGAGTGCACTAGATCTACAATTTTATATTCGTACAACTAAATTAGAGGATGTGAAATTACGGCTGCGCATTAAAAAAACAAAAAAAAAAAAAAACAAAAAAAAAGGGAAAACTAAATACAAAATAAAAAAGGTTACTATTCACAGTAGACTAAAAAAAGAAAGAGAAAAAAAATTAATAATAAGCATATAAAATGAAATGAAAAACTATATAAAATAAAGAATAGGTCATGAGAAAGTAAGTAAACTGAAATAAAAATCAAAACATATTTAATTTAATTTATGCCAGCCGAAGGAAGAACTTAGAAGCGATCCTTGAATAACCTCTTGAACATGTGCAGGGAACCAGCGTTTTGAATATTTGTTGGTAAACTATTCCACAATCTAGTAGCCTGAACAAAGTACGGAAACGAGGCAAGAGAATACTTGAGTCTCTAGCAGAACGTAGATTTTGTATATTGGAAAACAAATAGCGTGGGGTGTTTGATTTTAGCAGATTATATAGAAAAATCAGTAAATTGAATTCAAGATATTTGAATATGGAGAAGCCGAGCAAACGATAATTAAAAGGAGACACGTGGTCAAATTTTCGAAGGCAATAGATAAATCTGATCCAATATTGAATACGATGATAAGTTTACTGGAGCAGGTACTATCCAATTTCGGATATATCACATTTCCTAATGTAAAATGAGGCACCAGAAGAGTTTTCACCAATTTTGACCGTATCTCTCTAGAAGACAAAAACGAGACGGTTAGCCACAGTTGCCTGAGTCCTTCATAGATCATACCAAGGATTGAGCTAACATGATCGCAGCATTTCAGAGATGAGTACCTAAATTTTTAACAGATCCTACCAAAAATAGAGGAGAATCGTTAAGTAAAATGTCGAGGAATTCAGTATGATCAGCTTGCTGTGTTATTGATAATAATGTAGTGAGATTTACTTGGATTGTGCCCATTGATGTGTCTTATTTAGGTTACTATTTACTCGAGCAAAGCAATTCTCAATCAGACCAATAGGTCTGCTGAAGTAAATCTGGACATCATCAGCATACAAATGAATGTTAACGTCCTCCACAGTTTCAAGCAGATCATTTATGAAGATACTGAAAACTAGGTGTCCCAATATTGATCCCTGCGGAACACCACAAGAAAGTGGAAGGAGGCCTGAGAAAGTATTGTTTACCTTTACTTGTTGATATTTGTGTGACAAGAAACATTGAATTAACTGAACAGCCGTAGAGGAAAATCCAAAATGAGTAGACAATTTCTTCAGAAGCATCATATGATTGACGCAGTCGAAAGCCCTGGAAAAGTCCAGAAGGGCCAAGATACTAATATAACCGTCATCAAGAGCAGCTCGCAAGTCATCAGTAACTTTTAACAAAGCTGAAGTTCAGCTGTGCTTTGCGCGGAATCCTGATTGCCCTTTGGTTAAAAGTGCATTTTCTACTAAAAATTTTGACATCTGGGTGTACAGTAGCCTTTCCAGAACTTTGGAGAGAAAGGACAGAATGCTTATCGGGCGGACACCACTCATGTCTGTAGGAGAAGATTTTTTCGGTAGAGCCAGCACTATTGCAAAGGATCAATAATCAAAGGGAGGATAACTTTAAGAAAGCGAGGGTGTATTTCGTCGGGACCCACTGATTAAGAAAGTATCGAACGAATAGCATAGATGAGTTCTATCGAGCTAACGCACCGGAATGAGAAAGGTACGTTGAGATTAATCTATTTGATTCGAAAGTGTTAACGGTGATATCCTCCGTTGTTACTATTTCCTGTCCTTGCTGTAAAAAGTGACTATTTAGATCATCGGGGTCGAAATCGGGAAAATTTGAAATTTTTTACCGCAGCAGTCAAGTTTCCTCAAATTATTCCATATTGTTTTTGGGGACGACTAGGATTTAGCCTTACCATAAAGTATCTTCTTTTGGCTTTCCTTAACTCGAGAGTAACACGCTTTCGTGCCTTTTTATATAGTTTGTTGGTATTTTGTTATTTAAAATGCCGATGAAGCTGATAGAAATACTCCCATTCTGAAATTAGAGCAGATATGTTAGCAGTAAACCAGGGATATCCGCTTGATCTAATCCTTTTACGAATTAATGGAATGTGCTGGTTGTATAAGTAATTGACAAAATCATTTAAAATAGCCACTTGCTGGTTTGTTACTGAAGTCTTCGGAAAGTACTGAGATGTCTATATCATTAAAGTCTCTGTTTATAATGAAGGAAGGCCCACAGGGATGAAGGGCTATATCGTAAGTAATGAACAAAATATCATAGCGTGGCATCAAAACATCTGATGATAATAGTGAAAATAGTGAGCACAACTGTATTATGCAGAAATGATGATACTATGTCTGATCACAGAGGAAGCAATTGTCGTCTTTTCGATGTTGAGTTACTGAAAAGGCGATGCAATATCTAGCACCGATATAAAAAAGATCGTAAAAGAATACGTAATTAAAAATAAACTGAGAAATATTTTCTTTTTTCATATTTTTATATTTTATTTTTCTTTAGTACAATAATAAGTTTTTAATTTTTTCATCTATTTTATAAACACTTTTTCACAAATCACTAAAAAATTGCTCAGCAGAACTGCCAGTGAAATGTCACTAAACTAGGTTTACCCTGCCTGAACTACAAAAACTTTGTTCGATGAGTGCTAAAAACTCCGGGTAAATAGCCGCCATATTGTAGGGGGAAATTTTACACCGTATTTTCATCCTATTAAGTCAAGCTTAGGGCAGTGGCGTCTCCAGGGGCGGGGTCCTGGGGTCATTACCCTCCCTCTAAAAAGTAAAAAATATTTAATTAATTGATTTATTTGAAAAGGCATATTTTTTATTTTTTATTTTTTTTTTATTCGACATCAAATATGTATTTATACAATATATTTTTATTCCAAAAATTTATATCAATAAATATTGTTATATGAATGTGATGTATGTGTACAGGATTTTCTCAGAATTTGAGTTTGGGACCTCAATTTTGGGTGAGCCAAAACCCTCGAGCAACACTTCCCAAGCCACGAATCAGACTCCCCACCATCAGAGAACTAACTTAGTCCTATATCCTAACATTCTAAAATATTTGCAGCGTTCTTATGCAAAACCACTGACATGTATAATATGGACTGACTACGTTCATAGTAATACACTGCAGAAAGTGGGCTCACTTCTATATAGCGGTCTATTTTAGTCTAAGAGCCAAGTACCAACTGAGAGAGAACTGTACACAGCAAAAAAATTAGTAGGTTCGTCGAAAAAAATGTTTTTAAATTAATTATTTGAGTTCATTAGTGATAAAAAGTGTTTTATGAAAGGCAATATATTCATAGATACTCAAGAGAAATTCGAAAGTTTTTATTAAAATCACTTTTCAACTTCTCACCGGTAGTTTGATAACATAAACTAAGTCCAAGTAAGTCACAGTGCATCGATTTTTCCTTTAGTGCCGTTGATTGTTCATTACTTCAATCTACTGTTTTCAATCCTCTTTCAATTCCCTATGTAGATAAAGTCTGCACCTTCGGTGTCACATTATACTTTTACGATGTCGTTACATCTATTACCTATCAAACATTTACGCTACTCTCTTTGGTAGTCTGCTAGAATAATTTCGCGTAAGGTTCTCTGTCAGAGTGGTGGATCCAGCTAGATGGCGCGGGGGAGTGCGCTCACTTCTGAAGACCACTGAGCAAAAAAATTGCAGTAGATCTTATGAATTTTTCTTGACAAAATGATTCACTGCGTAGTAAATTTATTCTACTGTACTTTGTGTAAAAAAACATAAAAATTTCTGGAAACGTTTGATACGCTTAGGAACGCAGCTCTTATAACTAGGGACCTTCTCTCTAATTTAGGTTGAAACTGTTGAAGTCTCTACAGAAAATAGGAAGTGCTGATACTTGTAAAATTATTGTACATGAGCGTGTCTTTTATAGGGATTTTTGAATCAGGACAGAACCTATTTGGGTAAAAGCGATGGAAGGGTTATTTTAATTGAAAACAGTCGCCAAAGGGTCTGTGATAAGTTTTCTTCATCTATTGTTGTATTGGGTTATTACATTCAAAGCAAGAGATCTATTTTGGAATAATTTCTTTTATTATTCCGTTGAATGTGCAATAGTTTTATTAGAATACTTAGCCCAAACATTCAATGAAAACAGTATAAAACTGGTTCTGAGATCTAGTCACGAATGTGGGAGGAAGGACAGCTCAATTATTTTAAGTCCAAATATAAAATTTTTATTCAACAGAATTCATTTGATTTGCTTAATACAAAAAATTCACAATATAAAAATTCAAATAAAAAACTTCAAACAAATATAAATAGAGACAATTTAAAAATTAAAATTAAAATTCCGTGATGTCCTGCTCCTAAGTTTGCTATTTACTCGTTCTGAAAAGAAGAAGAACACCAGAGTAAATCGCCTGTTAACGGAATAAATTGTAAAGGTAAAAATGTTAGTGCTGCTATTGCGTGTGAGCAGCAGGGTAGCAAAATGATGCACAGAATAAATTTCTGTGAGTTATTTAACAAGTGCTGCTATGTGTAGGCACAAAGGTAGCAAAATGATGTAGAGTATAAATCTCTGAGAATTAATGAACGAGTGCTGCTACGTGTAGGCAGGAAGGCTGAATGAGTAAAATTGTGGCAGCGTGCTGCAACGTGTGGTGCTGAACAGATGTAGCACAATAAAAGTGTTGCAGATTAGTCTCCGCGGCACAATTATTCTTCTACTTAGGTGAGGGCAGGAGAGTAGCAGATTAATCTCTCTGCAGAATTATTCTTCTGCTTAGGTATAGGCAGGAGTGTAGCAGATTAACCTCTGCGGAGAATAATTCTCCTGCTTAGGTGTGGGCAGAAGAGTAGCAGATTAATATCTGCGCAAAATTATTCTTCTGCTTAGGTGTAGGAAATGATAAGAATTTTTAGATTAGCCTCTGAAATATAGAATTAACTTTCTATGTTGGAGGTTGGGAATATTATTCTTGAATTTAGATTAATCTTTAAACCAGATAAGCTCTGAAACAAGAATGATTTTCTGCTGCGGCTTGTCGGCTTCATATAGCCGCAGTATGCAGTTATTTGTCCTCGCCTTTTGGTGTTGCCCTAGCAACGTTTGTCGATCTTTGAATGTACCACAGATAGCTGACTAATGTAAGTATGCTTTGGTGAATTTAGTATTATTTACTTAATTTTCTGTATTTGCTCGCACTTTTGATCATTTTAGATAAAATACGAGCCATGATAGAGGATAGCCTGCGAGTTTTAAAAGGTTTGTTGCAGCATCTTAAGCTTTTAGTACCAATAATTTACCCATTTTTGAGATTTTGGAACTGCCATGGATAATTAGGATTTAGGTCAGTATTCTTTTTGTGATTTTTTAAAGTTTAAATTCTTTGCGGTTTCCTTTTCTTTCTTATTAGGTATGTATTTACATCGAAGGAATTAAAAATACGTCGGTGAACTGAACACTTGTGATTGGGAATGTCTCAATCAGTATCTTGGAGAAATTGATTGATCGGTCAGTTTTGCTTCAAGGGATATGGATGAATGCACATTAGAGCTTAGAAACATTCTAAGGCTTGCAATGCGTGTATATATTGTATATTCCTGCAGCAAAAATCAATAACAGCGAAATCGCTCTTCATCTAATTATAAGTCCAACTAAGCAATCAAGCCGAAAAAGTCTGCTTTTCGTACCAATCAATTGCATCCATTTCTACAACTGAAATAAATTAAAAGACTGCACGGAGCACCTGCAAATCCATTATCCAGGTTGAAAATATCTTTTTGACCAGAATGTTATACAAAGAATCCTAACAAGCCGCATAGGCAGCAAAGGTTTCTGATCCCTGATCAAAACTATCAGAAACAACTTCAGCAGTTACTCTATACCTTCACTACTTAACAGTGGTGAAGTGGTTGTTGACTTCTTGGTTAAAGGTAATGATGCAAGAGCAAATACGCATCCGTACGAGAGATATGTTCAAGGTCCTGAAGGAGATCAACGTCTCCAGGTGCAGATGGTTTCTAGCCTCTAGCCAAAATTCTTCCTCATCCTTAGCTAAACCTCTCCTCAAAATATTCTATTTGTCTTGTTTGACCAGAAAATTTCCAATTGCTTGGAAGCTAGATAGAGTTCAGCCTATTCCCAAGAAAGAAAACGCGTGCGATCCCTCATTTATTATACAGAAACTCCGTGGAGGATAAGAAACATTTTTATTTATTTATTACCGACCAATTGCAATCTCTTCGATTTTTTCAAAGTTTTTTGAATCTATCAGTAACTCCAAATAAATGAAGTATCTCGAAACAAATCAATTCATAACGATCGCCAATATAGCTATCGGACTGGAAGCTTCTCTGGAGACTTACCGGCTTTTCTTGCCGTAGTCTTCAACATGTTTTGCAAGTCCTTTGATAGAGTCTGGCATCCAGCACTTTTAAACAAGCTTATCTCTCTCTCTCTTATATCTATGCTGTCCTCTTCTATAATGGATAGAAAGTGTTTGGTCTCATCATTTATTACGGATTATATTAGATGGCGTTACATTTGCCTTCACCCAATAAATGCCAGTGTGCCACAGGGCCTTGCTATCTCTGCATGTCTTTTCTTAATTTTCATTAATGATCTGCTTTCCTTTTCTTTTATTCCCATCCAAAGTTTTGCCGATGAGATGACTCTTGATTTCGTTTACTCGTTTGATACTCTTGGGGACTTCAGATTTTTATATTGTGCGATAGAGAGTAGACGTGATTTCGTTCGGCTCCCGCGTATATTTATGATGGGCCATCCCACACGAGTATTATTGATGCAGTATGTAAACAGGTTGCATAACTACGTCAAGTTTTCTTCAGAAGAAAATGGATGGCATTGGCAAGCACATTTATTCCAAAATCGATGAAGCTATACGTTTCTTAGATAAAAGCAGATTTGTAGCAGATTTTCGTCTAATTAATATTTTGTTCACTGATTTTATGGATAACACTTGGTGGAATAAGTTTATTTTAATTGCCATCTTAAAAAAAGATAATAAAAAATACTACTTGTTTTTTTTTTCCACAACGTACATGTATATTTTAAATTTACATATAATGTAACAGCCAACGCGTTTCGTCTTATCAGGACATCATCAGGGCTTTTGTTGTACTGAGGGAATGATTGATTTAGCTGCTAAATAAACTCTCATGGGTAGCTAACGCATGCGTAATGTACTAAAATTCACATTCAAAAGTGGACTGTTGTTTTTAAAATCTAGCTGATCATTTACTATAAAGCAGCCATCATCCTTAGCTTTTTTAATCTCAAAAGTTTCATATCTATCTAGTAATTTTTTATCAGATAAATTGTGTAATAATTTAATGTCGTCTGCATTAGGCTTAAGGTCTTTAATTAGGGAACACCTTTAACTTTTTGCATTTTGTGTTAAAACTGATGTGATTGCAAGTGGACATGAACGAGATTATCAGTCTCTGGTACAACACTAATAGTTTGCTTAGATCAGCATTTTTAATATAGTTCACTGATTTTATGGATAACACTTTCTGGAATAAGTTTATTTTAATTGCCATCTTAAAAAAAGATAATAAAAAATACTACTTGTTTTTTTTTTCCACAACGTACATGTACATATTTTAAATTTACATATAATGTAACAGCCAACGCGTTTCGTCTTATCAGGACATCATCAGGGCTTTTGTTGTACTGAGGGAATGATTGATTTAGCTGCTAAATAAACTCTCATGGGTAGCTAACGCATGCGTAATGTACTAAAATTCACATTCAAAAGTGGACTGTTGTTTTTAAAATCTAGCTGATCATTTACTATAAAGCAGCCATCATCCTTAGCTTTTTTAATCTCAAAAGTTTCATATCTATCTAGTAATTTTTTATCAGATAAATTGTGTAATAATTTAATGTCGTCTGCATTAGGCTTAAGGTCTTTAATTAGGGAACACCTTTAACTTTTTGCATTTTGTGTTAAAACTGATGTGATTGCAAGTGGACATGAACGAGATTATCAGTCTCTGGTACAACACTAATAGTTTGCTTAGATCAGCATTTTTAATATAGTTCACTGATTTTATGGATAACACTTGGTGGAATAAGTTTATTTTAATTGCCATCTTAAAAAAAGATAATAAAAAATACTACTTGTTTTTTTTTTCCACAACGTACATGTACATATTTTAAATTTACATATAATGTAACAGCCAACGCGTTTCGTCTTATCAGGACATCATCAGGGCTTTTGTTGTACTGAGGGAATGATTGATTTAGCTGCTAAATAAACTCTCATGGGTAGCTAACGCATGCGTAATGTACTAAAATTCACATTCAAAAGTGGACTGTTGTTTTTAAAATCTAGCTGATCATTTACTATAAAGCAGCCATCATCCTTAGCTTTTTTAATCTCAAAAGTTTCATATCTATCTAGTAATTTTTTATCAGATAAATTGTGTAATAATTTAATGTCGTCTGCATTAGGCTTAAGGTCTTTAATTAGGGAACACCTTTAACTTTTTGCATTTTGTGTTAAAACTGATGTGATTGCAAGTGGACATGAACGAGATTATCAGTCTCTGGTACAACACTAATAGTTTGCTTAGATCAACATTTTTAATATAGTTCACTGATTTTATGGATAACACTTGGTGGAATAAGTTTATTTTAATTGCCATCTTAAAAAAAGATAATAAAAAATACTACTTGTTTTTTTTTTTTTCACAACGTACATGTACATATTTTAAATTTACATATAATGTAACAGCCAACGCGTTTCGTCTTATCAGGACATCATCAGGGCTTTTGTTGTACTGAGGGAATGATTGATTTAGCTGCTAAATAAACTCTCATGGGTAGCTAACGCATGCGTAATGTACTAAAATTCACATTCAAAAGTGGGCTGTTGTTTTTAAAATCTAGCTGATCATTTACTATAAAGCAGCCATCATCCTTAGCTTTTTTAATCTCAAAAGTTTCATATCTATCTAGTAATTTTTTATCAGATAAATTGTGTAATAATTTAATGTCGTCTGCATTAGGCTTAAGGTCTTTAATTAGGGAACACCTTTAACTTTTTGCATTTTGTGTTAAAACTGATGTGATTGCAAGTGGACATGAACGAGATTATCAGTCTCTGGTACAACACTAATAGTTTGCTTAGATCAACATTTTTAATATAGTTCACTGATTTTATGGATAACACTTGGTGGAATAAGTTTATTTTAATTGCCATCTTAAAAAAAGATAATAAAAAATACTACTTGTTTTTTTTTTTCACAACGTACATGTACATATTTTAAATTTACATATAATGTAACAGCCAACGCGTTTCGTCTTATCAGGACATCATCAGGGCTTTTGTTGTACTGAGGGAATGATTGATTTAGCTGCTAAATAAACTCTCATGGGTAGCTAACGCATGCGTAATGTACTAAAATTCACATTCAAAAGTGGGCTGTTGTTTTTAAAATCTAGCTGATCATTTACTATAAAGCAGCCATCATCCTTAGCTTTTTTAATCTCAAAAGTTTCATATCTATCTAGTAATTTTTTATCAGATAAATTGTGTAATAATTTAATGTCGTCTGCATTAGGCTTAAGGTCTTTAATTAGGGAACACCTTTAACTTTTTGCATTTTGTGTTAAAACTGATGTGATTGCAAGTGGACATGAACGAGATTATCAGTCTCTGGTACAACACTAATAGTTTGCTTAGATCAACATTTTTAATATAGTTCACTGATTTTATGGATAACACTTGGTGGAATAAGTTTATTTTAATTGCCATCTTAAAAAAAGATAATAAAAAATACTACTTGTTTTTTTTTTTCACAACGTACATGTACATATTTTAAATTTACATATAATGTAACAGCCAACGCGTTTCGTCTTATCAGGACATCATCAGGGCTTTTGTTGTACTGAGGGAATGATTGATTTAGCTGCTAAATAAACTCTCATGGGTAGCTAACGCATGCGTAATGTACTAAAATTCACATTCAAAAGTGGGCTGTTGTTTTTAAAATCTAGCTGATCATTTACTATAAAGCAGCCATCATCCTTAGCTTTTTTAATCTCAAAAGTTTCATATCTATCTAGTAATTTTTTATCAGATAAATTGTGTAATAATTTAATGTCGTCTGCATTAGGCTTAAGGTCTTTAATTAGGGAACACCTTTAACTTTTTGCATTTTGTGTTAAAACTGATGTGATTGCAAGTGGACATGAACGAGATTATCAGTCTCTGGTACAACACTAATAGTTTGCTTAGATCAGCATTTTTAATATAGTTCACTGATTTTATGGATAACACTTGGTGGAATAAGTTTATTTTAAATGCCATCTTAAAAAAAGATAATAAAAAATACTACTTGTTTTTTTTTCCACAACGTACATGTATATTTTAAATTTACATATAATGTAACAGCCAACGCGTTTCGTCTTATCAGGACATCATCAGGGGTTTTGTTGTACTGAGGGAATGATTGATTTAGCTGCTAAATAAACTCTCATGGGTAGCTAACGCATGCGTAATGTACTAAAATTCACATTCAAAAGTGGGCTGTTGTTTTTAAAATCTAGCTGATCATTTACTATAAAGCAGCCATCATTCTTAGCTTTTTTAATCTCAAAAGTTTCATATCTATCTAGTAATTTTTTATCAGATAAATTGTGTAATAATTTAATGTCGTCTGCATTAGGCTTAAGGTCTTTAATTAGGGAACACCTTTAACTTTTTGCATTTTGTGTTAAAACTGATGTGATTGCAAGTGGACATGAACGAGATTATCAGTCTCTGGTACAACACTAATAGTTTGCTTAGATCAGCATTTTTAATATAGTTCACTGATTTTATGGATAACACTTGGTGGAATAAGTTTATTTTAATTGCCATCTTAAAAAAAGATAATAAAAAATACTACTTGTTTTTTTTTTCCACAACGTACATGTATATTTTAAATTTACATATAATGTAACAGCCAACGCGTTTCGTCTTATCAGGACATCATCAGGGCTTTTGTTGTACTGAGGGAATGATTGATTTAGCTGCTAAATAAACTCTCATGGGTAGCTAACGCATGCGTAATGTACTAAAATTCACATTCAAAAGTGGACTGTTGTTTTTAAAATCTAGCTGATCATTTACTATAAAGCAGCCATCATCCTTAGCTTTTTTAATCTCAAAAGTTTCATATCTATCTAGTAATTTTTTATCAGATAAATTGTGTAATAATTTAATGTCGTCTGCATTAGGCTTAAGGTCTTTAATTAGGGAACACCTTTAACTTTTTGCATTTTGTGTTAAAACTGATGTGATTGCAAGTGGACATGAACGAGATTATCAGTCTCTGGTACAACACTAATAGTTTGCTTAGATCAGCATTTTTAATATAGTTCACTGATTTTATGGATAACACTTGGTGGAATAAGTTTATTTTAATTGCCATCTTAAAAAAAGATAATAAAAAATACTACTTGTTTTTTTTTTCCACAACGTACATGTATATTTTAAATTTACATATAATGTAACAGCCAACGCGTTTCGTCTTATCAGGACATCATCAGGGCTTTTGTTGTACTGAGGGAATGATTGATTTAGCTGCTAAATAAACTCTCATGGGTAGCTAACGCATGCGTAATGTACTAAAATTCACATTCAAAAGTGGACTGTTGTTTTTAAAATCTAGCTGATCATTTACTATAAAGCAGCCATCATCCTTAGCTTTTTTAATCTCAAAAGTTTCATATCTATCTAGTAATTTTTTATCAGATAAATTGTGTAATAATTTAATGTCGTCTGCATTAGGCTTAAGGTCTTTAATTAGGGAACACCTTTAACTTTTTGCATTTTGTGTTAAAACTGATGTGATTGCAAGTGGACATGAACGAGATTATCAGTCTCTGGTACAACACTAATAGTTTGCTTAGATCAGCATTTTTAATATAGTTCACTGATTTTATGGATAACACTTGGTGGAATAAGTTTATTTTAATTGCCATCTTAAAAAAAGATAATAAAAAATACTACTTGTTTTTTTTTTCCACAACGTACATGTATATTTTAAATTTACATATAATGTAACAGCCAACGCGTTTCGTCTTATCAGGACATCATCAGGGCTTTTGTTGTACTGAGGGAATGATTGATTTAGCTGCTAAATAAACTCTCATGGGTAGCTAACGCATGCGTAATGTACTAAAATTCACATTCAAAAGTGGACTGTTGTTTTTAAAATCTAGCTGATCATTTACTATAAAGCAGCCATCATCCTTAGCTTTTTTAATCTCAAAAGTTTCATATCTATCTAGTAATTTTTTATCAGATAAATTGTGTAATAATTTAATGTCGTCTGCATTAGGCTTAAGGTCTTTAATTAGGGAACACCTTTAACTTTTTGCATTTTGTGTTAAAACTGATGTGATTGCAAGTGGACATGAACGAGATTATCAGTCTCTGGTACAACACTAATAGTTTGCTTAGATCAGCATTTTTAATATAGTTCACTGATTTTATGGATAACACTTGGTGGAATAAGTTTATTTTAATTGCCATCTTAAAAAAAGATAATAAAAAATACTACTTGTTTTTTTTTTCCACAACGTACATGTATATTTTAAATTTACATATAATGTAACAGCCAACGCGTTTCGTCTTATCAGGACATCATCAGGGGTTTTGTTGTACTGAGGGAATGATTGATTTAGCTGCTAAATAAACTCTCATGGGTAGCTAACGCATGCGTAATGTACTGAAATTCACATTCAAAAGTGGGCTGTTGTTTTTAAAATCTAGCTGATCATTTACTATAAAGCAGCCATCATCCTTAGCTTTTTTAATCTCAAAAGTTTCATATCTATCTAGAAATTTTTTATCAGATAAATTGTGTAATAATTTAATGTCGTCTGCATTAGGCTTAAGGTCTTTAATTAGGGAACACCTTTAACTTTTTGCATTTTGTGTTAAAACTGATGTGATTGCAAGTGGACATGAACGAGATTATCAGTCTCTGGTACAACACTAATAGTTTGCTTAGATCAGCATTTTTAATATAGTTCACTGATTTTATGGATAACACTTGGTGGAATAAGTTTATTTTAATTGCCATCTTAAAAACAGATAATAAAAAATACTACTTGTTTTTTTTTCCACAACGTACATGTATATTTTAAATTTACATATAATGTAACAGCCAACGCGTTTCGTCTTATCAGGACATCATCAGGGCTTTTGTTGTACTGAGGGAATGATTGATTTAGCTGCTAAATAAACTCTCATGGGTAGCTAACGCATGCGTAATGTACTAAAATTCACATTCAAAAGTGGGCTGTTGTTTTTAAAATCTAGCTGATCATTTACTATAAAGCAGCCATCATCCTTAGCTTTTTTAATCTCAAAAGTTTCATATCTATCTAGAAATTTTTTATCAGATAAATTGTGTAATAATTTAATGTCGTCTGCATTAGGCTTAAGGTCTTTAATTAGGGAACACCTTTAACTTTTTGCATTTTGTGTTAAAACTGATGTGATTGCAAGTGGACATGAACGAGATTATCAGTCTCTGGTACAACACTAATAGTTTGCTTAGATCAGCATTTTTAATATAGTTCACTGATTTTATGGATAACACTTGGTGGAATAAGTTTATTTTAATTGCCATCTTAAAAAAAGATAATAAAAAATACTACTTGTTTTTTTTTCCACAACGTACATGTATATTTTAAATTTACATATAATGTAACAGCCAACGCGTTTCGTCTTATCAGGACATCATCAGGGCTTTTGTTGTACTGAGGGAATGATTGATTTAGCTGCTAAATAAACTCTCATGGGTAGCTAACGCATGCGTAATGTACTAAAATTCACATTCAAAAGTGGACTGTTGTTTTTAAAATCTAGCTGATCATTTACTATAAAGCAGCCATCATCCTTAGCTTTTTTAATCTCAAAAGTTTCATATCTATCTAGTAATTTTTTATCAGATAAATTGTGTAATAATTTAATGTCGTCTGCATTAGGCTTAAGGTCTTTAATTAGGGAACACCTTTAACTTTTTGCATTTTGTGTTAAAACTGATGTGATTGCAAGTGGACATGAACGAGATTATCAGTCTCCGGTACAACACTAATAGTTTGCTTAGATCAGCATTTTTAATATAGTTCACTGATTTTATGGATAACACTTGGTGGAATAAGTTTATTTTAATTGCCATCTTAAAAAAAGATAATAAAAAATACTACTTGTTTTTTTTTTCCACAACGTACATGTATATTTTAAATTTACATATAATGTAACAGCCAACGCGTTTCGTCTTATCAGGACATCATCAGGGCTTTTGTTGTACTGAGGGAATGATTGATTTAGCTGCTAAATAAACTCTCATGGGTAGCTAACGCATGCGTAATGTACTAAAATTCACATTCAAAAGTGGACTGTTGTTTTTAAAATCTAGCTGATCATTTACTATAAAGCAGCCATCATCCTTAGCTTTTTTAATCTCAAAAGTTTCATATCTATCTAGAAATTTTTTATCAGATAAATTGTGTAATAATTTAATGTCGTCTGCATTAGGCTTAAGGTCTTTAATTAGGGAACACCTTTAACTTTTTGCATTTTGTGTTAAAACTGATGTGATTGCAAGTGGACATGAACGAGATTATCAGTCTCTGGTACAACACTAATAGTTTGCTTAGATCAGCATTTTTAATATAGTTCACTGATTTTATGGATAACACTTGGTGGAATAAGTTTATTTTAATTGCCATCTTAAAAACAGATAATAAAAAATACTACTTGTTTTTTTTTCCACAACGTACATGTATATTTTAAATTTACATATAATGTAACAGCCAACGCGTTTCGTCTTATCAGGACATCATCAGGGCTTTTGTTGTACTGAGGGAATGATTGATTTAGCTGCTAAATAAACTCTCATGGGTAGCTAACGCATGCGTAATGTACTAAAATTCACATTCAAAAGTGGACTGTTGTTTTTAAAATCTAGCTGATCATTTACTATAAAGCAGCCATCATCCTTAGCTTTTTTAATCTCAAAAGTTTCATATCTATCTAGAAATTTTTTATCAGATAAATTGTGTAATAATTTAATGTCGTCTGCATTAGGCTTAAGGTCTTTAATTAGGGAACACCTTTAACTTTTTGCATTTTGTGTTAAAACTGATGTGATTGCAAGTGGACATGAACGAGATTATCAGTCTCTGGTACAACACTAATAGTTTGCTTAGATCAGCATTTTTAATATAGTTCACTGATTTTATGGATAACACTTGGTGGAATAAGTTTATTTTAATTGCCATCTTAAAAAAAGATAATAAAAAATACTACTTGTTTTTTTTTTCCACAACGTACATGTATATTTTAAATTTACATATAATGTAACAGCCAACGCGTTTCGTCTTATCAGGACATCATCAGGGCTTTTGTTGTACTGAGGGAATGATTGATTTAGCTGCTAAATAAACTCTCATGGGTAGCTACCGCATGCGTAATGTACTAAAATTCACATTCAAAAGTGGACTGTTGTTTTTAAAATCTAGCTGATCATTTACTATAAAGCAGCCATCATCCTTAGCTTTTTTAATCTCAAAAGTTTCATATCTATCTAGAAATTTTTTATCAGATAAATTGTGTAATAATTTAATGTCGTCTGCATTAGGCTTAAGGTCTTTAATTAGGGAACACCTTTAACTTTTTGCATTTTGTGTTAAAACTGATGTGATTGCAAGTGGACATGAACGAGATTATCAGTCTCTGGTACAACACTAATAGTTTGCTTAGATCAGCATTTTTAATATAGTTCACTGATTTTATGGATAACACTTGGTGGAATAAGTTTATTTTAATTGCCATCTTAAAAACAGATAATAAAAAATACTACTTGTTTTTTTTCCACAACGTACATGTATATTTTAAATTTACATATAATGTAACAGCCAACGCGTTTCGTCTTATCAGGACATCATCAGGGCTTTTGTTGTACTGAGGGAATGATTGATTTAGCTGCTAAATAAACTCTCATGGGTAGCTAACGCATGCGTAATGTACTAAAATTCACATTCAAAAGTGGACTGTTGTTTTTAAAATCTAGCTGATCATTTACTATAAAGCAGCCATCATCCTTAGCTTTTTTAATCTCAAAAGTTTCATATCTATCTAGAAATTTTTTATCAGATAAATTGTGTAATAATTTAATGTCGTCTGCATTAGGCTTAAGGTCTTTAATTAGGGAACACCTTTAACTTTTTGCATTTTGTGTTAAAACTGATGTGATTGCAAGTGGACATGAACGAGATTATCAGTCTCTGGTACAACACTAATAGTTTGCTTAGATCAGCATTTTTAATATAGTTCACTGATTTTATGGATAACACTTGGTGGAATAAGTTTATTTTAATTGCCATCTTAAAAACAGATAATAAAAAATACTACTTGTTTTTTTTTCCACAACGTACATGTATATTTTAAATTTACATATAATGTAACAGCCAACGCGTTTCGTCTTATCAGGACATCATCAGGGCTTTTGTTGTACTGAGGGAATGATTGATTTAGCTGCTAAATAAACTCTCATGGGTAGCTAACGCATGCGTAATGTACTAAAATTCACATTCAAAAGTGGACTGTTGTTTTTAAAATCTAGCTGATCATTTACTATAAAGCAGCCATCATCCTTAGCTTTTTTAATCTCAAAAGTTTCATATCTATCTAGAAATTTTTTATCAGATAAATTGTGTAATAATTTAATGTCGTCTGCATTAGGCTTAAGGTCTTTAATTAGGGAACACCTTTAACTTTTTGCATTTTGTGTTAAAACTGATGTGATTGCAAGTGGACATGAACGAGATTATCAGTCTCTGGTACAACACTAATAGTTTGCTTAGATCAGCATTTTTAATATAGTTCACTGATTTTATGGATAACACTTGGTGGAATAAGTTTATTTTAATTGCCATCTTAAAAAAAGATAATAAAAAATACTACTTGTTTTTTTTTTCCACAACGTACATGTATATTTTAAATTTACATATAATGTAACAGCCAACGCGTTTCGTCTTATCAGGACATCATCAGGGCTTTTGTTGTACTGAGGGAATGATTGATTTAGCTGCTAAATAAACTCTCATGGGTAGCTACCGCATGCGTAATGTACTAAAATTCACATTCAAAAGTGGACTGTTGTTTTTAAAATCTAGCTGATCATTTACTATAAAGCAGCCATCATCCTTAGCTTTTTTAATCTCAAAAGTTTCATATCTATCTAGAAATTTTTTATCAGATAAATTGTGTAATAATTTAATGTCGTCTGCATTAGGCTTAAGGTCTTTAATTAGGGAACACCTTTAACTTTTTGCATTTTGTGTTAAAACTGATGTGATTGCAAGTGGACATGAACGAGATTATCAGTCTCTGGTACAACACTAATAGTTTGCTTAGATCAGCATTTTTAATATAGTTCACTGATTTTATGGATAACACTTGGTGGAATAAGTTTATTTTAATTGCCATCTTAAAAACAGATAATAAAAAATACTACTTGTTTTTTTTCCACAACGTACATGTATATTTTAAATTTACATATAATGTAACAGCCAACGCGTTTCGTCTTATCAGGACATCATCAGGGCTTTTGTTGTACTGAGGGAATGATTGATTTAGCTGCTAAATAAACTCTCATGGGTAGCTAACGCATGCGTAATGTACTAAAATTCACATTCAAAAGTGGACTGTTGTTTTTAAAATCTAGCTGATCATTTACTATAAAGCAGCCATCATCCTTAGCTTTTTTAATCTCAAAAGTTTCATATCTATCTAGAAATTTTTTATCAGATAAATTGTGTAATAATTTAATGTCGTCTGCATTAGGCTTAAGGTCTTTAATTAGGGAACACCTTTAACTTTTTGCATTTTGTGTTAAAACTGATGTGATTGCAAGTGGACATGAACGAGATTATCAGTCTCTGGTACAACACTAATAGTTTGCTTAGATCAGCATTTTTAATATAGTTCACTGATTTTATGGATAACACTTGGTGGAATAAGTTTATTTTAATTGCCATCTTAAAAACAGATAATAAAAAATACTACTTGTTTTTTTTTCCACAACGTACATGTATATTTTAAATTTACATATAATGTAACAGCCAACGCGTTTCGTCTTATCAGGACATCATCAGGGCTTTTGTTGTACTGAGGGAATGATTGATTTAGCTGCTAAATAAACTCTCATGGGTAGCTAACGCATGCGTAATGTACTAAAATTCACATTCAAAAGTGGACTGTTGTTTTTAAAATCTAGCTGATCATTTACTATAAAGCAGCCATCATCCTTAGCTTTTTTAATCTCAAAAGTTTCATATCTATCTAGAAATTTTTTATCAGATAAATTGTGTAATAATTTAATGTCGTCTGCATTAGGCTTAAGGTCTTTAATTAGGGAACACCTTTAACTTTTTGCATTTTGTGTTAAAACTGATGTGATTGCAAGTGGACATGAACGAGATTATCAGTCTCTGGTACAACACTAATAGTTTGCTTAGATCAGCATTTTTAATATAGTTCACTGATTTTATGGATAACACTTGGTGGAATAAGTTTATTTTAATTGCCATCTTAAAAAAAGATAATAAAAAATACTACTTGTTTTTTTTTCCACAACGTACATGTATATTTTAAATTTACATATAATGTAACAGCCAACGCGTTTCGTCTTATCAGGACATCATCAGGGCTTTTGTTGTACTGAGGGAATGATTGATTTAGCTGCTAAATAAACTCTCATGGGTAGCTAACGCATGCGTAATGTACTAAAATTCACATTCAAAAGTGGGCTGTTGTTTTTAAAATCTAGCTGATCATTTACTATAAAGCAGCCATCATCCTTAGCGTTTTTAATCTCAAAAGTTTCATATCTATCTAGAAATTTTTTATCAGATAAATTGTGTAATAATTTAATGTCGTCTGCATTAGGCTTAAGGTCTTTAATTAGGGAACACCTTTAACTTTTTGCATTTTGTGTTAAAACTGATGTGATTGCAAGTGGACATGAACGAGATTATCAGTCTCTGGTACAACACTAATAGTTTGCTTAGATCAGCATTTTTAATATAGTTCACTGATTTTATGGATAACACTTGGTGGAATAAGTTTATTTTAATTGCCATCTTAAAAAAAGATAATAAAAAATACTACTTGTTTTTTTTTTCCACAACGTACATGTATATTTTAAATTTACATATAATGTAACAGCCAACGCGTTTCGTCTTATCAGGACATCATCAGGGCTTTTGTTGTACTGAGGGAATGATTGATTTAGCTGCTAAATAAACTCTCATGGGTAGCTAACGCATGCGTAATGTACTAAAATTCACATTCAAAAGTGGGCTGTTGTTTTTAAAATCTAGCTGATCATTTACTATAAAGCAGCCATCATCCTTAGCTTTTTTAATCTCAAAAGTTTCATATCTATCTAGTAATTTTTTATCAGATAAATTGTGTAATAATTTAATGTCGTCTGCATTAGGCTTAAGGTCTTTAATTAGGGAACACCTTTAACTTTTTGCATTTTGTGTTAAAACTGATGTGATTGCAAGTGGACATGAACGAGATTATCAGTCTCTGGTACAACACTAATAGTTTGCTTAGATCAGCATTTTTAATATAGTTCACTGATTTTATGGATAACACTTGGTGGAATAAGTTTATTTTAATTGCCATCTTAAAAAAAGATAATAAAAAATACTACTTGTTTTTTTTTTCCACAACGTACATGTATATTTTAAATTTACATATAATGTAACAGCCAACGCGTTTCGTCTTATCAGGACATCATCAGGGCTTTTGTTGTACTGAGGGAATGATTGATTTAGCTGCTAAATAAACTCTCATGGGTAGCTAACGCATGCGTAATGTACTAAAATTCACATTCAAAAGTGGACTGTTGTTTTTAAAATCTAGCTGATCATTTACTATAAAGCAGCCATCATCCTTAGCTTTTTTAATCTCAAAAGTTTCATATCTATCTAGTAATTTTTTATCAGATAAATTGTGTAATAATTTAATGTCGTCTGCATTAGGCTTAAGGTCTTTAATTAGGGAACACCTTTAACTTTTTGCATTTTGTGTTAAAACTGATGTGATTGCAAGTGGACATGAACGAGATTATCAGTCTCTGGTACAACACTAATAGTTTGCTTAGATCAGCATTTTTAATATAGTTCACTGATTTTATGGATAACACTTGGTGGAATAAGTTTATTTTAATTGCCATCTTAAAAAAAGATAATAAAAAATACTACTTGTTTTTTTTTCCACAACGTACATGTATATTTTAAATTTACATATAATGTAACAGCCAACGCGTTTCGTCTTATCAGGACATCATCAGGGCTTTTGTTGTACTGAGGGAATGATTGATTTAGCTGCTAAATAAACTCTCATGGGTAGCTAACGCATGCGTAATGTACTAAAATTCACATTCAAAAGTGGACTGTTGTTTTTAAAATCTAGCTGATCATTTACTATAAAGCAGCCATCATCCTTAGCTTTTTTAATCTCAAAAGTTTCATATCTATCTAGTAATTTTTTATCAGATAAATTGTGTAATAATTTAATGTCGTCTGCATTAGGCTTAAGGTCTTTAATTAGGGAACACCTTTAACTTTTTGCATTTTGTGTTAAAACTGATGTGATTGCAAGTGGACATGAACGAGATTATCAGTCTCTGGTACAACACTAATAGTTTGCTTAGATCAGCATTTTTAATATAGTTCACTGATTTTATGGATAACACTTGGTGGAATAAGTTTATTTTAATTGCCATCTTAAAAAAAGATAATAAAAAATACTACTTGTTTTTTTTTTCCACAACGTACATGTATATTTTAAATTTACATATAATGTAACAGCCAACGCGTTTCGTCTTATCAGGACATCATCAGGGCTTTTGTTGTACTGAGGGAATGATTGATTTAGCTGCTAAATAAACTCTCATGGGTAGCTAACGCATGCGTAATGTACTAAAATTCACATTCAAAAGTGGACTGTTGTTTTTAAAATCTAGCTGATCATTTACTATAAAGCAGCCATCATCCTTAGCTTTTTTAATCTCAAAAGTTTCATATCTATCTAGTAATTTTTTATCAGATAAATTGTGTAATAATTTAATGTCGTCTGCATTAGGCTTAAGGTCTTTAATTAGGGAACACCTTTAACTTTTTGCATTTTGTGTTAAAACTGATGTGATTGCAAGTGGACATGAACGAGATTATCAGTCTCTGGTACAACACTAATAGTTTGCTTAGATCAGCATTTTTAATATAGTTCACTGATTTTATGGATAACACTTGGTGGAATAAGTTTATTTTAATTGCCATCTTAAAAAAAGATAATAAAAAATACTACTTGTTTTTTTTTCCACAACGTACATGTATATTTTAAATTTACATATAATGTAACAGCCAACGCGTTTCGTCTTATCAGGACATCATCAGGGCTTTTGTTGTACTGAGGGAATGATTGATTTAGCTGCTAAATAAACTCTCATGGGTAGCTAACGCATGCGTAATGTACTGAAATTCACATTCAAAAGTGGGCTGTTGTTTTTAAAATCTAGCTGATCATTTACTATAAAGCAGCCATCATCCTTAGCTTTTTTAATCTCAAAAGTTTCATATCTATCTAGAAATTTTTTATCAGATAAATTGTGTAATAATTTAATGTCGTCTGCATTAGGCTTAAGGTCTTTAATTAGGGAACACCTTTAACTTTTTGCATTTTGTGTTAAAACTGATGTGATTGCAAGTGGACATGAACGAGATTATCAGTCTCTGGTACAACACTAATAGTTTGCTTAGATCAGCATTTTTAATATAGTTCACTGATTTTATGGATAACACTTGGTGGAATAAGTTTATTTTAATTGCCATCTTAAAAAAAGATAATAAAAAATACTACTTGTTTTTTTTTTCCACAACGTACATGTATATTTTAAATTTACATATAATGTAACAGCCAACGCGTTTCGTCTTATCAGGACATCATCAGGGCTTTTGTTGTACTGAGGGAATGATTGATTTAGCTGCTAAATAAACTCTCATGGGTAGCTAACGCATGCGTAATGTACTAAAATTCACATTCAAAAGTGGGCTGTTGTTTTTAAAATCTAGCTGATCATTTACTATAAAGCAGCCATCATCCTTAGCTTTTTTAATCTCAAAAGTTTCATATCTATCTAGAAATTTTTTATCAGATAAATTGTGTAATAATTTAATGTCGTCTGCATTAGGCTTAAGGTCTTTAATTAGGGAACACCTTTAACTTTTTGCATTTTGTGTTAAAACTGATGTGATTGCAAGTGGACATGAACGAGATTATCAGTCTCTGGTACAACACTAATAGTTTGCTTAGATCAGCATTTTTAATATAGTTCACTGATTTTATGGATAACACTTGGTGGAATAAGTTTATTTTAATTGCCATCTTAAAAAAAGATAACAAAAAATACTACTTGTTTTTTTTTTCCACAACGTACATGTATATTTTAAATTTACATATAATGTAACAGCCAACGCGTTTCGTCTTATCAGGACATCATCAGGGCTTTTGTTGTACTGAGGGAATGATTGATTTAGCTGCTAAATAAACTCTCATTTGTAGCTAACGCATGCGTAATGTACTAAAATTCACATTCAAAAGTGGGCTGTTGTTTTTAAAATCTAGCTGATCATTTACTATAAAGCAGCCATCATCCTTAGCTTTTTTAATCTCAAAAGTTTCATATCTATCTAGAAATTTTTTATCAGATAAATTGTGTAATAATTTAATGTCGTCTGCATTAGGCTTAAGGTCTTTAATTAGGGAACACCTTTAACTTTTTGCATTTTGTGTTAAAACTGATGTGATTGCAAGTGGACATGAACGAGATTATCAGTCTCTGGTACAACACTAATAGTTTGCTTAGATCAGCATTTTTAATATAGTTCACTGATTTTATGGATAACACTTGGTGGAATAAGTTTATTTTAATTGCCATCTTAAAAAAAGATAATAAAAAATACTACTTGTTTTTTTTTTCCACAACGTACATGTATATTTTAAATTTACATATAATGTAACAGCCAACGCGTTTCGTCTTATCAGGACATCATCAGGGCTTTTGTTGTACTGAGGGAATGATTGATTTAGCTGCTAAATAAACTCTCATGGGTAGCTAACGCATGCGTAATGTACTAAAATTCACATTCAAAAGTGGACTGTTGTTTTTAAAATCTAGCTGATCATTTACTATAAAGCAGCCATCATCCTTAGCTTTTTTAATCTCAAAAGTTTCATATCTATCTAGTAATTTTTTATCAGATAAATTGTGTAATAATTTAATGTCGTCTGCATTAGGCTTAAGGTCTTTAATTAGGGAACACCTTTAACTTTTTGCATTTTGTGTTAAAACTGATGTGATTGCAAGTGGACATGAACGAGATTATCAGTCTCTGGTACAACACTAATAGTTTGCTTAGATCAGCATTTTTAACATAGTTCACTGATTTTATGGATAACACTTGGTGGAATAAGTTTATTTTAATTGCCATCTTAAAAAAAGATAATAAAAAATACTGCTTGTTTTTTTTTTTCCACAACGTACATGTATATTTTAAATTTACATATAATGTAACAGCCAACGCGTTTCGTCTTATCAGGACATCATCAGGGCTTTTGTTGTACTGAGGGAATGATTGATTTAGCTGCTAAATAAACTCTCATGGGTAGCTAACGCATGCGTAATGTACTAAAATTCACATTCAAAAGTGGACTGTTGTTTTTAAAATCTAGCTGATCATTTACTATAAAGCAGCCATCATCCTTAGCTTTTTTAATCTCAAAAGTTTCATATCTATCTAGTAATTTTTTATCAGATAAATTGTGTAATAATTTAATGTCGTCTGCATTAGGCTTAAGGTCTTTAATTAGGGAACACCTTTAACTTTTTGCATTTTGTGTTAAAACTGATGTGATTGCAAGTGGATATGAACGAGATTATCAGTCTCTGGTACAACACTAATAGTTTGCTTAGATCAGCATTTTTAATATAGTTCACTGATTTTATGGATAACACTTGGTGGAATAAGTTTATTTTAATTGCCATCTTAAAAAAAGATAATAAAAAATACTACTTGTTTTTTTTTTCCACAACGTACATGTATATTTTAAATTTACATATAATGTAACAGCCAACGCGTTTCGTCTTATCAGGACATCATCAGGGCTTTTGTTGTACTGAGGGAATGATTGATTTAGCTGCTAAATAAACTCTCATGGGTAGCTAACGCATGCGTAATGTACTAAAATTCACATTCAAAAGTGGACTGTTGTTTTTAAAATCTAGCTGATCATTTACTATAAAGCAGCCATCATCCTTAGCTTTTTTAATCTCAAAAGTTTCATATCTATCTAGTAATTTTTTATCAGATAAATTGTGTAATAATTTAATGTCGTCTGCATTAGGCTTAAGGTCTTTAATTAGGGAACACCTTTAACTTTTTGCATTTTGTGTTAAAACTGATGTGATTGCAAGTGGACATGAACGAGATTATCAGTCTCTGGTACAACACTAATAGTTTGCTTAGATCAGCATTTTTAATATAGTTCACTGATTTTATGGATAACACTTGGTGGAATAAGTTTATTTTAATTGCCATCTTAAAAAAAGATAATAAAAAATACTACTTGTTTTTTTTTTCCACAACGTACATGTATATTTTAAATTTACATATAATGTAACAGCCAACGCGTTTCGTCTTATCAGGACATCATCAGGGCTTTTGTTGTACTGAGGGAATGATTGATTTAGCTGCTAAATAAACTCTCATGGGTAGCTAACGCATGCGTAATGTACTAAAATTCACATTCAAAAGTGGACTGTTGTTTTTAAAATCTAGCTGATCATTTACTATAAAGCAGCCATCATCCTTAGCTTTTTTAATCTCAAAAGTTTCATATCTATCTAGTAATTTTTTATCAGATAAATTGTGTAATAATTTAATGTCGTCTGCATTAGGCTTAAGGTCTTTAATTAGGGAACACCTTTAACTTTTTGCATTTTGTGTTAAAACTGATGTGATTGCAAGTGGACATGAACGAGATTATCAGTCTCTGGTACAACACTAATAGTTTGCTTAGATCAGCATTTTTAATATAGTTCACTGATTTTATGGATAACACTTGGTGGAATAAGTTTATTTTAATTGCCATCTTAAAAAAAGATAACAAAAAATACTACTTGTTTTTTTTTCCACAACGTACATGTATATTTTAAATTTACATATAATGTAACAGCCAACGCGTTTCGTCTTATCAGGACATCATCAGGGCTTTTGTTGTACTGAGGGAATGATTGATTTAGCTGCTAAATAAACTCTCATGGGTAGCTAACGCATGCGTAATGTACTAAAATTCACATTCAAAAGTGGGCTGTTGTTTTTAAAATCTAGCTGATCATTTACTATAAAGCAGCCATCATCCTTAGCTTTTTTAATCTCAAAAGTTTCATATCTATCTAGAAATTTTTTATCAGATAAATTGTGTAATAATTTAATGTCGTCTGCATTAGGCTTAAGGTCTTTAATTAGGGAACACCTTTAACTTTTTGCATTTTGTGTTAAAACTGATGTGATTGCAAGTGGACATGAACGAGATTATCAGTCTCTGGTACAACACTAATAGTTTGCTTAGATCAGCATTTTTAATATAGTTCACTGATTTTATGGATAACACTTGGTGGAATAAGTTTATTTTAATTGCCATCTTAAAAAAAGATAATAAAAAATACTACTTGTTTTTTTTTTCCACAACGTACATGTATATTTTAAATTTACATATAATGTAACAGCCAACGCGTTTCGTCTTATCAGGACATCATCAGGGCTTTTGTTGTACTGAGGGAATGATTGATTTAGCTGCTAAATAAACTCTCATGGGTAGCTAACGCATGCGTAATGTACTAAAATTCACATTCAAAAGTGGACTGTTGTTTTTAAAATCTAGCTGATCATTTACTATAAAGCAGCCATCATCCTTAGCTTTTTTAATCTCAAAAGTTTCATATCTATCTAGTAATTTTTTATCAGATAAATTGTGTAATAATTTAATGTCGTCTGCATTAGGCTTAAGGTCTTTAATTAGGGAACACCTTTAACTGTTTGCATTTTGTGTTAAAACTGATGTGATTGCAAGTGGACATGAACGAGATTATCAGTCTCTGGTACAACACTAATAGTTTGCTTAGATCAGCATTTTTAATATAGTTCACTGATTTTATGGATAACACTTGGTGGAATAAGTTTATTTTAATTGCCATCTTAAAAAAAGATAATAAAAAATACTACTTGTTTTTTTTTTTCCACAACGTACATGTATATTTTAAATTTACATATAATGTAACAGCCAACGCGTTTCGTCTTATCAGGACATCATCAGGGCTTTTGTTGTACTGAGGGAATGATTGATTTAGCTGCTAAATAAACTCTCATGGGTAGCTAACGCATGCGTAATGTACTAAAATTCACATTCAAAAGTGGACTGTTGTTTTTAAAATCTAGCTGATCATTTACTATAAAGCAGCCATCATCCTTAGCTTTTTTAATCTCAAAAGTTTCATATCTATCTAGTAATTTTTTATCAGATAAATTGTGTAATAATTTAATGTCGTCTGCATTAGGCTTAAGGTCTTTAATTAGGGAACACCTTTAACTTTTTGCATTTTGTGTTAAAACTGATGTGATTGCAAGTGGACATGAACGAGATTATCAGTCTCTGGTACAACACTAATAGTTTGCTTAGATCAGCATTTTTAACATAGTTCACTGATTTTATGGATAACACTTGGTGGAATAAGTTTATTTTAATTGCCATCTTAAAAAAAGATAATAAAAAATACTACTTGTTTTTTTTTTCCACAACGTACATGTATATTTTAAATTTACATATAATGTAACAGCCAACGCGTTTCGTCTTATCAGGACATCATCAGGGCTTTTGTTGTACTGAGGGAATGATTGATTTAGCTGCTAAATAAACTCTCATGGGTAGCTAACGCATGCGTAATGTACTAAAATTCACATTCAAAAGTGGACTGTTGTTTTTAAAATCTAGCTGATCATTTACTATAAAGCAGCCATCATCCTTAGCTTTTTTAATCTCAAAAGTTTCATATCTATCTAGTAATTTTTTATCAGATAAATTGTGTAATAATTTAATGTCGTCTGCATTAGGCTTAAGGTCTTTAATTAGGGAACACCTTTAACTTTTTGCATTTTGTGTTAAAACTGATGTGATTGCAAGTGGACATGAACGAGATTATCAGTCTCTGGTACAACACTAATAGTTTGCTTAGATCAGCATTTTTAATATAGTTCACTGATTTTATGGATAACACTTGGTGGAATAAGTTTATTTTAATTGCCATCTTAAAAAAAGATAATAAAAAATACTACTTGTTTTTTTTTTCCACAACGTACATGTATATTTTAAATTTACATATAATGTAACAGCCAACGCGTTTCGTCTTATCAGGACATCATCAGGGCTTTTGTTGTACTGAGGGAATGATTGATTTAGCTGCTAAATAAACTCTCATGGGTAGC
The DNA here is from genome assembly GCA_963924295.1 of Dioctria rufipes. Classification (NCBI taxonomy): domain Eukaryota; kingdom Metazoa; phylum Arthropoda; class Insecta; order Diptera; family Asilidae; genus Dioctria; species Dioctria rufipes. The sequence goes on from OZ002742.1 coordinate 70,598,593, forward strand.
TAACGCATGCGTAATGTACTAAAATTCACATTCAAAAGTGGACTGTTGTTTTTAAAATCTAGCTGATCATTTACTATAAAGCAGCCATCATCCTTAGCTTTTTTAATCTCAAAAGTTTCATATCTATCTAGTAATTTTTTATCAGATAAATTGTGTAATAATTTAATGTCGTCTGCATTAGGCTTAAGGTCTTTAATTAGGGAACACCTTTAACTGTTTGCATTTTGTGTTAAAACTGATGTGATTGCAAGTGGACATGAACGAGATTATCAGTCTCTGGTACAACACTAATAGTTTGCTTAGATCAGCATTTTTAATATAGTTCACTGATTTTATGGATAACACTTGGTGGAATAAGTTTATTTTAATTGCCATCTTAAAAAAAGATAATAAAAAATACTACTTGTTTTTTTTTTTCCACAACGTACATGTATATTTTAAATTTACATATAATGTAACAGCCAACGCGTTTCGTCTTATCAGGACATCATCAGGGCTTTTGTTGTACTGAGGGAATGATTGATTTAGCTGCTAAATAAACTCTCATGGGTAGCTAACGCATGCGTAATGTACTAAAATTCACATTCAAAAGTGGACTGTTGTTTTTAAAATCTAGCTGATCATTTACTATAAAGCAGCCATCATCCTTAGCTTTTTTAATCTCAAAAGTTTCATATCTATCTAGTAATTTTTTATCAGATAAATTGTGTAATAATTTAATGTCGTCTGCATTAGGCTTAAGGTCTTTAATTAGGGAACACCTTTAACTGTTTGCATTTTGTGTTAAAACTGATGTGATTGCAAGTGGACATGAACGAGATTATCAGTCTCTGGTACAACACTAATAGTTTGCTTAGATCAGCATTTTTAATATAGTTCACTGATTTTATGGATAACACTTGGTGGAATAAGTTTATTTTAATTGCCATCTTAAAAAAAGATAATAAAAAATACTACTTGTTTTTTTTTTTCCACAACGTACATGTATATTTTAAATTTACATATAATGTAACAGCCAACGCGTTTCGTCTTATCAGGACATCATCAGGGCTTTTGTTGTACTGAGGGAATGATTGATTTAGCTGCTAAATAAACTCTCATGGGTAGCTAACGCATGCGTAATGTACTAAAATTCACATTCAAAAGTGGACTGTTGTTTTTAAAATCTAGCTGATCATTTACTATAAAGCAGCCATCATCCTTAGCTTTTTTAATCTCAAAAGTTTCATATCTATCTAGTAATTTTTTATCAGATAAATTGTGTAATAATTTAATGTCGTCTGCATTAGGCTTAAGGTCTTTAATTAGGGAACACCTTTAACTTTTTGCATTTTGTGTTAAAACTGATGTGATTGCAAGTGGACATGAACGAGATTATCAGTCTCTGGTACAACACTAATAGTTTGCTTAGATCAGCATTTTTAACATAGTTCACTGATTTTATGGATAACACTTGGTGGAATAAGTTTATTTTAATTGCCATCTTAAAAAAAGATAATAAAAAATACTACTTGTTTTTTTTTTCCACAACGTACATGTATATTTTAAATTTACATATAATGTAACAGCCAACGCGTTTCGTCTTATCAGGACATCATCAGGGCTTTTGTTGTACTGAGGGAATGATTGATTTAGCTGCTAAATAAACTCTCATGGGTAGCTAACGCATGCGTAATGTACTAAAATTCACATTCAAAAGTGGACTGTTGTTTTTAAAATCTAGCTGATCATTTACTATAAAGCAGCCATCATCCTTAGCTTTTTTAATCTCAAAAGTTTCATATCTATCTAGTAATTTTTTATCAGATAAATTGTGTAATAATTTAATGTCGTCTGCATTAGGCTTAAGGTCTTTAATTAGGGAACACCTTTAACTTTTTGCATTTTGTGTTAAAACTGATGTGATTGCAAGTGGACATGAACGAGATTATCAGTCTCTGGTACAACACTAATAGTTTGCTTAGATCAGCATTTTTAATATAGTTCACTGATTTTGTGGATAACACTTGGTGGAATAAGTTTATTTTAATTGCCATCTTAAAAAAAGATAATAAAAAATACTACTTGTTTTTTTTTTCCACAACGTACATGTATATTTTAAATTTACATATAATGTAACAGCCAACGCGTTTCGTCTTATCAGGACATCATCAGGGCTTTTGTTGTACTGAGGGAATGATTGATTTAGCTGCTAAATAAACTCTCATGGGTAGCTAACGCATGCGTAATGTACTAAAATTCACATTCAAAAGTGGACTGTTGTTTTTAAAATCTAGCTGATCATTTACTATAAAGCAGCCATCATCCTTAGCTTTTTTAATCTCAAAAGTTTCATATCTATCTAGTAATTTTTTATCAGATAAATTGTGTAATAATTTAATGTCGTCTGCATTAGGCTTAAGGTCTTTAATTAGGGAACACCTTTAACTTTTTGCATTTTGTGTTAAAACTGATGTGATTGCAAGTGGACATGAACGAGATTATCAGTCTCTGGTACAACACTAATAGTTTGCTTAGATCAGCATTTTTAATATAGTTCACTGATTTTATGGATAACACTTGGTGGAATAAGTTTATTTTAATTGCCATCTTAAAAAAAGATAATAAAAAATACTACTTGTTTTTTTTTTCCACAACGTACATGTATATTTTAAATTTACATATAATGTAACAGCCAACGCGTTTCGTCTTATCAGGACATCATCAGGGCTTTTGTTGTACTGAGGGAATGATTGATTTAGCTGCTAAATAAACTCTCATGGGTAGCTAACGCATGCGTAATGTACTAAAATTCACATTCAAAAGTGGACTGTTGTTTTTAAAATCTAGCTGATCATTTACTATAAAGCAGCCATCATCCTTAGCTTTTTTAATCTCAAAAGTTTCATATCTATCTAGTAATTTTTTATCAGATAAATTGTGTAATAATTTAATGTCGTCTGCATTAGGCTTAAGGTCTTTAATTAGGGAACACCTTTAACTTTTTGCATTTTGTGTTAAAACTGATGTGATTGCAAGTGGACATGAACGAGATTATCAGTCTCTGGTACAACACTAATAGTTTGCTTAGATCAGCATTTTTAATATAGTTCACTGATTTTATGGATAACACTTGGTGGAATAAGTTTATTTTAATTGCCATCTTAAAAAAAGATAATAAAAAATACTACTTGTTTTTTTTTCCACAACGTACATGTATATTTTAAATTTACATATAATGTAACAGCCAACGCGTTTCGTCTTATCAGGACATCATCAGGGCTTTTGTTGTACTGAGGGAATGATTGATTTAGCTGCTAAATAAACTCTCATGGGTAGCTAACGCATGCGTAATGTACTAAAATTCACATTCAAAAGTGGACTGTTGTTTTTAAAATCTAGCTGATCATTTACTATAAAGCAGCCATCATCCTTAGCTTTTTTAATCTCAAAAGTTTCATATCTATCTAGTAATTTTTTATCAGATAAATTGTGTAATAATTTAATGTCGTCTGCATTAGGCTTAAGGTCTTTAATTAGGGAACACCTTTAACTTTTTGCATTTTGTGTTAAAACTGATGTGATTGCAAGTGGACATGAACAAGATTATCAGTCTCTGGTACAACACTAATAGTTTGCTTAGATCAGCATTTTTAATATAGTTCACTGATTTTATGGATAACACTTGGTGGAATAAGTTTATTTTAATTGCCATCTTAAAAAAAGATAATAAAAAATACTACTTGTTTTTTTTTCCACAACGTACATGTATATTTTAAATTTACATATAATGTAACAGCCAACGCGTTTCGTCTTATCAGGACATCATCAGGGCTTTTGTTGTACTGAGGGAATGATTGATTTAGCTGCTAAATAAACTCTCATGGGTAGCTAACGCATGCGTAATGTACTAAAATTCACATTCAAAAGTGGACTGTTGTTTTTAAAATCTAGCTGATCATTTACTATAAAGCAGCCATCATCCTTAGCTTTTTTAATCTCAAAAGTTTCATATCTATCTAGTAATTTTTTATCAGATAAATTGTGTAATAATTTAATGTCGTCTGCATTAGGCTTAAGGTCTTTAATTAGGGAACACCTTTAACTTTTTGCATTTTGTGTTAAAACTGATGTGATTGCAAGTGGACATGAACGAGATTATCAGTCTCTGGTACAACACTAATAGTTTGCTTAGATCAGCATTTTTAATATAGTTCACTGATTTTATGGATAACACTTGGTGGAATAAGTTTATTTTAATTGCCATCTTAAAAAAAGATAATAAAAAATACTACTTGTTTTTTTTTCCACAACGTACATGTATATTTTAAATTTACATATAATGTAACAGCCAACGCGTTTCGTCTTATCAGGACATCATCAGGGCTTTTGTTGTACTGAGGGAATGATTGATTTAGCTGCTAAATAAACTCTCATGGGTAGCTAACGCATGCGTAATGTACTAAAATTCACATTCAAAAGTGGACTGTTGTTTTTAAAATCTAGCTGATCATTTACTATAAAGCAGCCATCATCCTTAGCTTTTTTAATCTCAAAAGTTTCATATCTATCTAGTAATTTTTTATCAGATAAATTGTGTAATAATTTAATGTCGTCTGCATTAGGCTTAAGGTCTTTAATTAGGGAACACCTTTAACTTTTTGCATTTTGTGTTAAAACTGATGTGATTGCAAGTGGACATGAACGAGATTATCAGTCTCTGGTACAACACTAATAGTTTGCTTAGATCAGCATTTTTAATATAGTTCACTGATTTTATGGATAACACTTGGTGGAATAAGTTTATTTTAATTGCCATCTTAAAAAAAGATAATAAAAAATACTACTTGTTTTTTTTTCCACAACGTACATGTATATTTTAAATTTACATATAATGTAACAGCCAACGCGTTTCGTCTTATCAGGACATCATCAGGGCTTTTGTTGTACTGAGGGAATGATTGATTTAGCTGCTAAATAAACTCTCATGGGTAGCTAACGCATGCGTAATGTACTAAAATTCACATTCAAAAGTGGACTGTTGTTTTTAAAATCTAGCTGATCATTTACTATAAAGCAGCCATCATCCTTAGCTTTTTTAATCTCAAAAGTTTCATATCTATCTAGTAATTTTTTATCAGATAAATTGTGTAATAATTTAATGTCGTCTGCATTAGGCTTAAGGTCTTTAATTAGGGAACACCTTTAACTTTTTGCATTTTGTGTTAAAACTGATGTGATTGCAAGTGGACATGAACAAGATTATCAGTCTCTGGTACAACACTAATAGTTTGCTTAGATCAGCATTTTTAATATAGTTCACTGATTTTATGGATAACACTTGGTGGAATAAGTTTATTTTAATTGCCATCTTAAAAAAAGATAATAAAAAACACTACTTGTTTTTTTTTCCACAACGTACATGTATATTTTAAATTTACATATAATGTAACAGCCAACGCGTTTCGTCTTATCAGGACATCATCAGGGCTTTTGTTGTACTGAGGGAATGATTGATTTAGCTGCTAAATAAACTCTCATGGGTAGCTAACGCATGCGTAATGTACTAAAATTCACATTCAAAAGTGGACTGTTGTTTTTAAAATCTAGCTGATCATTTACTATAAAGCAGCCATCATCCTTAGCTTTTTTAATCTCAAAATTTTCATATCTATCTAGTAATTTTTTATCAGATAAATTGTGTAATAATTTAATGTCGTCTGCATTAGGCTTAAGGTCTTTAATTAGGGAACACCTTTAACTTTTTGCATTTTGTGTTAAAACTGATGTGATTGCAAGTGGACATGAACGAGATTATCAGTCTCTGGTACAACACTAATAGTTTGCTTAGATCAGCATTTTTAATATAGTTCACTGATTTTATGGATAACACTTGGTGGAATAAGTTTATTTTAATTGCCATCTTAAAAAAAGATAATAAAAAATACTACTTGTTTTTTTTTCCACAACGTACATGTATATTTTAAATTTACATATAATGTAACAGCCAACGCGTTTCGTCTTATCAGGACATCATCAGGGCTTTTGTTGTACTGAGGGAATGATTGATTTAGCTGCTAAATAAACTCTCATGGGTAGCTAACGCATGCGTAATGTACTAAAATTCACATTCAAAAGTGGACTGTTGTTTTTAAAATCTAGCTGATCATTTACTATAAAGCAGCCATCATCCTTAGCTTTTTTAATCTCAAAAGTTTCATATCTATCTAGTAATTTTTTATCAGATAAATTGTGTAATAATTTAATGTCGTCTGCATTAGGCTTAAGGTCTTTAATTAGGGAACACCTTTAACTTTTTGCATTTTGTGTTAAAACTGATGTGATTGCAAGTGGACATGAACAAGATTATCAGTCTCTGGTACAACACTAATAGTTTGCTTAGATCAGCATTTTTAATATAGTTCACTGATTTTATGGATAACACTTGGTGGAATAAGTTTATTTTAATTGCCATCTTAAAAAAAGATAATAAAAAATACTACTTGTTTTTTTTTCCACAACGTACATGTATATTTTAAATTTACATATAATGTAACAGCCAACGCGTTTCGTCTTATCAGGACATCATCAGGGCTTTTGTTGTACTGAGGGAATGATTGATTTAGCTGCTAAATAAACTCTCATGGGTAGCTAACGCATGCGTAATGTACTAAAATTCACATTCAAAAGTGGACTGTTGTTTTTAAAATCTAGCTGATCATTTACTATAAAGCAGCCATCATCCTTAGCTTTTTTAATCTCAAAAGTTTCATATCTATCTAGTAATTTTTTATCAGATAAATTGTGTAATAATTTAATGTCGTCTGCATTAGGCTTAAGGTCTTTAATTAGGGAACACCTTTAACTTTTTGCATTTTGTGTTAAAACTGATGTGATTGCAGTGGACATGAACGAGATTATCAGTCTCTGGTACAACACTAATAGTTTGCTTAGATCAGCATTTTTAATATAGTTCACTGATTTTATGGATAACACTTGGTGGAATAAGTTTATTTTAATTGCCATCTTAAAAAAAGATAATAAAAAATACTACTTGTTTTTTTTTCCACAACGTACATGTATATTTTAAATTTACATATAATGTAACAGCCAACGCGTTTCGTCTTATCAGGACATCATCAGGGCTTTTGTTGTACTGAGGGAATGATTGATTTAGCTGCTAAATAAACTCTCATGGGTAGCTAACGCATGCGTAATGTACTAAAATTCACATTCAAAAGTGGACTGTTGTTTTTAAAATCTAGCTGATCATTTACTATAAAGCAGCCATCATCCTTAGCTTTTTTAATCTCAAAAGTTTCATATCTATCTAGTAATTTTTTATCAGATAAATTGTGTAATAATTTAATGTCGTCTGCATTAGGCTTAAGGTCTTTAATTAGGGAACACCTTTAACTTTTTGCATTTTGTGTTAAAACTGATGTGATTGCAAGTGGACATGAACGAGATTATCAGTCTCTGGTACAACACTAATAGTTTGCTTAGATCAGCATTTTTAATATAGTTCACTGATTTTATGGATAACACTTGGTGGAATAAGTTTATTTTAATTGCCATCTTAAAAAAAGATAATAAAAAATACTACTTGTTTTTTTTTCCACAACGTACATGTATATTTTAAATTTACATATAATGTAACAGCCAACGCGTTTCGTCTTATCAGGACATCATCAGGGCTTTTGTTGTACTGAGGGAATGATTGATTTAGCTGCTAAATAAACTCTCATGGGTAGCTAACGCATGCGTAATGTACTAAAATTCACATTCAAAAGTGGACTGTTGTTTTTAAAATCTAGCTGATCATTTACTATAAAGCAGCCATCATCCTTAGCTTTTTTAATCTCAAAAGTTTCATATCTATCTAGTAATTTTTTATCAGATAAATTGTGTAATAATTTAATGTCGTCTGCATTAGGCTTAAGGTCTTTAATTAGGGAACACCTTTAACTTTTTGCATTTTGTGTTAAAACTGATGTGATTGCAAGTGGACATGAACGAGATTATCAGTCTCTGGTACAACACTAATAGTTTGCTTAGATCAGCATTTTTAACATAGTTCACTGATTTTATGGATAACACTTGGTGGAATAAGTTTATTTTAATTGCCATCTTAAAAAAAGATAATAAAAAATACTACTTGTTTTTTTTTCCACAACGTACATGTATATTTTAAATTTACATATAATGTAACAGCCAACGCGTTTCGTCTTATCAGGACATCATCAGGGCTTTTATTGTACTGAGGGAATGATTGATTTAGCTGCTAAATAAACTCTCATGGGTAGCTAACGCATGCGTAATGTACTAAAATTCACATTCAAAAGTGGACTGTTGTTTTTAAAATCTAGCTGATCATTTACTATAAAGCAGCCATCATCCTTAGCTTTTTTAATCTCAAAAGTTTCATATCTATCTAGTAATTTTTTATCAGATAAATTGTGTAATAATTTAATGTCGTCTGCATTAGGCTTAAGGTCTTTAATTAGGGAACACCTTTAACTTTTTGCATTTTGTGTTAAAACTGATGTGATTGCAAGTGGACATGAACGAGATTATCAGTCTCTGGTACAACACTAATAGTTTGCTTAGATCAGCATTTTTAATATAGTTCACTGATTTTATGGATAACACTTGGTGGAATAAGTTTATTTTAATTGCCATCTTAAAAAAAGATAATAAAAAATACTACTTGTTTTTTTTTCCACAACGTACATGTATATTTTAAATTTACATATAATGTAACAGCCAACGCGTTTCGTCTTATCAGGACATCATCAGGGCTTTTGTTGTACTGAGGGAATGATTGATTTAGCTGCTAAATAAACTCTCATGGGTAGCTAACGCATGCGTAATGTACTAAAATTCACATTCAAAAGTGGACTGTTGTTTTTAAAATCTAGCTGATCATTTACTATAAAGCAGCCATCATCCTTAGCTTTTTTAATCTCAAAAGTTTCATATCTATCTAGTAATTTTTTATCAGATAAATTGTGTAATAATTTAATGTCGTCTGCATTAGGCTTAAGGTCTTTAATTAGGGAACACCTTTAACTTTTTGCATTTTGTGTTAAAACTGATGTGATTGCAAGTGGACATGAACGAGATTATCAGTCTCTGGTACAACACTAATAGTTTGCTTAGATCAGCATTTTTAACATAGTTCACTGATTTTATGGATAACACTTGGTGGAATAAGTTTATTTTAATTGCCATCTTAAAAAAAGATAATAAAAAATACTACTTGTTTTTTTTTCCACAACGTACATGTATATTTTAAATTTACATATAATGTAACAGCCAACGCGTTTCGTCTTATCAGGACATCATCAGTGCTTTTATTGTACTGAGGGAATGATTGATTTAGCTGCTAAATAAACTCTCATGGGTAGCTAACGCATGCGTAATGTACTAAAATTCACATTCAAAAGTGGACTGTTGTTTTTAAAATCTAGCTGATCATTTACTATAAAGCAGCCATCATCCTTAGCTTTTTTAATCTCAAAAGTTTCATATCTATCTAGTAATTTTTTATCAGATAAATTGTGTAATAATTTAATGTCGTCTGCATTAGGCTTAAGGTCTTTAATTAGGGAACACCTTTAACTTTTTGCATTTTGTGTTAAAACTGATGTGATTGCAAGTGGACATGAACGAGATTATCAGTCTCTGGTACAACACTAATAGTTTGCTTAGATCAGCATTTTTAATATAGTTCACTGATTTTATGGATAACACTTGGTGGAATAAGTTTATTTTAATTGCCATCTTAAAAAAAGATAATAAAAAATACTACTTGTTTTTTTTTCCACAACGTACATGTATATTTTAAATTTACATATAATGTAACAGCCAACGCGTTTCGTCTTATCAGGACATCATCAGGGCTTTTGTTGTACTGAGGGAATGATTGATTTAGCTGCTAAATAAACTCTCATGGGTAGCTAACGCATGCGTAATGTACTAAAATTCACATTCAAAAGTGGACTGTTGTTTTTAAAATCTAGCTGATCATTTACTATAAAGCAGCCATCATCCTTAGCTTTTTTAATCTCAAAAGTTTCATATCTATCTAGTAATTTTTTATCAGATAAATTGTGTAATAATTTAATGTCGTCTGCATTAGGCTTAAGGTCTTTAATTAGGGAACACCTTTAACTTTTTGCATTTTGTGTTAAAACTGATGTGATTGCAAGTGGACATGAACAAGATTATCAGTCTCTGGTACAACACTAATAGTTTGCTTAGATCAGCATTTTTAATATAGTTCACTGATTTTATGGATAACACTTGGTGGAATAAGTTTATTTTAATTGCCATCTTAAAAAAAGATAATAAAAAACACTACTTGTTTTTTTTTCCACAACGTACATGTATATTTTAAATTTACATATAATGTAACAGCCAACGCGTTTCGTCTTATCAGGACATCATCAGGGCTTTTGTTGTACTGAGGGAATGATTGATTTAGCTGCTAAATAAACTCTCATGGGTAGCTAACGCATGCGTAATGTACTAAAATTCACATTCAAAAGTGGACTGTTGTTTTTAAAATCTAGCTGATCATTTACTATAAAGCAGCCATCATCCTTAGCTTTTTTAATCTCAAAAGTTTCATATCTATCTAGTAATTTTTTATCAGATAAATTGTGTAATAATTTAATGTCGTCTGCATTAGGCTTAAGGTCTTTAATTGGGGAACACCTTTAACTTTTTGCATTTTGTGTTAAAACTGATGTGATTGCAAGTGGACATGAACGAGATTATCAGTCTCTGGTACAACACTAATAGTTTGCTTAGATCAGCATTTTTAATATAGTTCACTGATTTTATGGATAACACTTGGTGGAATAAGTTTATTTTAATTGCCATCTTAAAAAAAGATAATAAAAAATACTACTTGTTTTTTTTTCCACAACGTACATGTATATTTTAAATTTACATATAATGTAACAGCCAACGCGTTTCGTCTTATCAGGACATCATCAGGGCTTTTGTTGTACTGAGGGAATGATTGATTTAGCTGCTAAATAAACTCTCATGGGTAGCTAACGCATGCGTAATGTACTAAAATTCACATTCAAAAGTGGACTGTTGTTTTTAAAATCTAGCTGATCATTTACTATAAAGCAGCCATCATCCTTAGCTTTTTTAATCTCAAAAGTTTCATATCTATCTAGTAATTTTTTATCAGATAAATTGTGTAATAATTTAATGTCGTCTGCATTAGGCTTAAGGTCTTTAATTAGGGAACACCTTTAACTTTTTGCATTTTGTGTTAAAACTGATGTGATTGCAAGTGGACATGAACGAGATTATCAGTCTCTGGTACAACACTAATAGTTTGCTTAGATCAGCATTTTTAACATAGTTCACTGATTTTATGGATAACACTTGGTGGAATAAGTTTATTTTAATTGCCATCTTAAAAAAAGATAATAAAAAATACTACTTGTTTTTTTTTTCCACAACGTACATGTATATTTTAAATTTACATATAATGTAACAGCCAACGCGTTTCGTCTTATCAGGACATCATCAGGGCTTTTGTTGTACTGAGGGAATGATTGATTTAGCTGCTAAATAAACTCTCATGGGTAGCTAACGCATGCGTAATGTACTAAAATTCACATTCAAAAGTGGACTGTTGTTTTTAAAATCTAGCTGATCATTTACTATAAAGCAGCCATCATCCTTAGCTTTTTTAATCTCAAAAGTTTCATATCTATCTAGTAATTTTTTATCAGATAAATTGTGTAATAATTTAATGTCGTCTGCATTAGGCTTAAGGTCTTTAATTAGGGAACACCTTTAACTTTTTGCATTTTGTGTTAAAACTGATGTGATTGCAAGTGGACATGAACGAGATTATCAGTCTCTGGTACAACACTAATAGTTTGCTTAGATCAGCATTTTTAACATAGTTCACTGATTTTATGGATAACACTTGGTGGAATAAGTTTATTTTAATTGCCATCTTAAAAAAAGATAATAAAAAATACTACTTGTTTTTTTTTCCACAACGTACATGTATATTTTAAATTTACATATAATGTAACAGCCAACGCGTTTCGTCTTATCAGGACATCATCAGGGCTTTTGTTGTACTGAGGGAATGATTGATTTAGCTGCTAAATAAACTCTCATGGGTAGCTAACGCATGCGTAATGTACTAAAATTCACATTCAAAAGTGGACTGTTGTTTTTAAAATCTAGCTGATCATTTACTATAAAGCAGCCATCATCCTTAGCTTTTTTAATCTTAAAAGTTTCATATCTATCTAGTAATTTTTTATCAGATAAATTGTGTAATAATTTAATGTCGTCTGCATTAGGCCTAAGGTCTTTAATTAGGGAACACCTTTAACTTTTTGCATTTTGTGTTAAAACTGATGTGATTGCAAGTGGACATGAACGAGATTATCAGTCTCTGGTACAACACTAATAGTTTGCTTAGATCAGCATTTTTAATATAGTTCACTGATATTATCGATAACACTTGGTGGAATAAGTTTATTTTAATTGCCATCTTAAAAAAAGATAATAAAAAATACTACTTGTTTTTTTTTCCACAACGTACATGTATATTTTAAATTTACATATAATGTAACAGCCAACGCGTTTCGTCTTATCAGGACATCATCAGGGCTTTTGTTGTACTGAGGGAATGATTGATTTAGCTGCTAAATAAACTCTCATGGGTAGCTAACGCATGCGTAATGTACTAAAATTCACAATCAAAAGTGGGCTGTTGTTTTTAAAATCTAGCTGATCATTTACTATAAAGCAGCCATCATCCTTAGCTTTTTTAATCTCAAAAGTTTCATATCTATCTAGTAATTTTTTATCAGATAAATTGTGTAATAATTTAATGTCGTCTGCATTAGGCTTAAGGTCTTTAATTAGGGAACACCTTTAACTTTTTGCATTTTGTGTTAAAACTGATGTGATTGCAAGTGGACATGAACGAGATTATCAGTCTCTGGTACAACACTAATAGTTTGCTTAGATCAGCATTTTTAACATAGTTCACTGATTTTATGGATAACACTTGGTGGAATAAGTTTATTTTAATTGCCATCTTAAAAAAAGATAATAAAAAATACTACTTGTTTTTTTTTTCCACAACGTACATGTATATTTTAAATTTACATATAATGTAACAGCCAACGCGTTTCGTCTTATCAGGACATCATCAGGGCTTTTGTTGTACTGAGGGAATGATTGATTTAGCTGCTAAATAAACTCTCATGGGTAGCTAACGCATGCGTAATGTACTAAAATTCACATTCAAAAGTGGACTGTTGTTTTTAAAATCTAGCTGATCATTTACTATAAAGCAGCCATCATCCTTAGCTTTTTTAATCTCAAAAGTTTCATATCTATCTAGTAATTTTTTATCAGATAAATTGTGTAATAATTTAATGTCGTCTGCATTAGGCTTAAGGTCTTTAATTAGGGAACACCTTTAACTTTTTGCATTTTGTGTTAAAACTGATGTGATTGCAAGTGGACATGAACGAGATTATCAGTCTCTGGTACAACACTAATAGTTTGCTTAGATCAGCATTTTTAACATAGTTCACTGATTTTATGGATAACACTTGGTGGAATAAGTTTATTTTAATTGCCATCTTAAAAAAAGATAATAAAAAATACTACTTGTTTTTTTTTCCACAACGTACATGTATATTTTAAATTTACATATAATGTAACAGCCAACGCGTTTCGTCTTATCAGGACATCATCAGGGCTTTTGTTGTACTGAGGGAATGATTGATTTAGCTGCTAAATAAACTCTCATGGGTAGCTAACGCATGCGTAATATACTAAAATTCACATTCAAAAGTGGGCTGTTGTTTTTAAAATCTGGCTGATCATTTACTATAAAGCAGCCATCATCCTTAGCTTTTTTAATCTCAAAAGTTTCATATCTATCTAGTAATTTTTTATCAGATAAATTGTGTAATAATTTAATGTCGTCTGCATTAGGCTTAAGGTCTTTAATTAGGGAACACCTTTAACTTTTTGCATTTTGTGTTAAAACTGATGTGATTGCAAGTGGATATGAACGAGATTATCAGTCTCTGGTACAACACTAATAGTTTGCTTAGATCAGCATTTTTAATATAGTTCACTGATTTTATGGATAACACTTGGTGGAATAAGTTTATTTTAATTGCCATCTTAAAAAAAGATAATAAAAAACACTACTTGTTTTTTTTTCCACAACGTACATGTATATTTTAAATTTACATATAATGTAACAGCCAACGCGTTTCGTCTTATCAGGACATCATCAGGGCTTTTGTTGTACTGAGGGAATGATTGATTTAGCTGCTAAATAAACTCTCATGGGTAGCTAACGCATGCGTAATGTACTAAAATTCACATTCAAAAGTGGGCTGTTGTTTTTAAAATCTAGCTGATCATTTACTATAAAGCAGCCATCATCCTTAGCTTTTTTAATCTCAAAAGTTTCATATCTATCTAGTAATTTTTTATCAGATAAATTGTGTAATAATTTAATGTCGTCTGCATTAGGCTTAAGGTCTTTAATTAGGGAACACCTTTAACTTTTTGCATTTTGTGTTAAAACTGATGTGATTGCAAGTGGACATGAACGAGATTATCAGTCTCTGGTACAACACTAATAGTTTGCTTAGATCAGCATTTTTAATATAGTTCACTGATTTTATGGATAACACTTGGTGGAATAAGTTTATTTTAATTGCCATCTTAAAAAAAGATAATAAAAAATACTACTTGTTTTTTTTTCCACAACGTGCATGTATATTTTAAATTTACATATAATGTAACAGCCAACGCGTTTCGTCTTATCAGGACATCATCAGGGCTTTTGTTGTACTGAGGGAATGATTGATTTAGCTGCTAAATAAACTCTCATGGGTAGCTAACGCATGCGTAATATACTAAAATTCACAATCAAAAGTGGGCTGTTGTTTTTAAAATCTAGCTGATCATTTACTATAAAGCAGCCATCATCCTTAGCTTTTTTAATCTCAAAAGTTTCATATCTATCTAGTAATTTTTTATCAGATAAATTGTGTAATAATTTAATGTCGTCTGCATTAGGCTTAAGGTCTTTAATTAGGGAACACCTTTAACTTTTTGCATTTTGTGTTAAAACTGATGTGATTGCAAGTGGACATGAACGAGATTATCAGTCTCTGGTACAACACTAATAGTTTGCTTAGATCAGCATTTTTAATATAGTTCACTGATTTTATGGATAACACTTGGTGGAATAAGTTTATTTTAATTGCCATCTTAAAAAAAGATAATAAAAAATACTACTTGTTTTTTTTTTCCACAACGTACATGTATATTTTAAATTTACATATAATGTAACACCCAACGCGTTTCGTCTTATCAGGACATCATCAGGGCTTTTGTTGTACTGAGGGAATGATTGATTTAGCTGCTAAATAAACTCTCATGGGTAGCTAACGCATGCGTAATATACTAAAATTCACATTCAAAAGTGGGCTGTTGTTTTTAAAATCTAGCTGATCATTTACTATAAAGCAGCCATCATCCTTAGCTTTTTTAATCTCAAAAGTTTCATATCTATCTAGTAATTTTTTATCAGATAAATTGTGTAATAATTTAATGTCGTCTGCATTAGGCTTAAGGTCTTTAATTAGGGAACACCTTTAACTTTTTGCATTTTGTGTTAAAACTGATGTGATTGCAAGTGGACATGAACGAGATTATCAGTCTCTGGTACAACACTAATAGTTTGCTTAGATCAGCATTTTTAATATAGTTCACTGATTTTATGGATAACACTTGGTGGAATAAGTTTATTTTAATTGCCATCTTAAAAAAAGATAATAAAAAACACTACTTGTTTTTTTTTCCACAACGTACATGTATATTTTAAATTTACATATAATGTAACAGCCAACGCGTTTCGTCTTATCAGGACATCATCAGGGCTTTTGTTGTACTGAGGGAATGATTGATTTAGCTGCTAAATAAACTCTCATGGGTAGCTAACGCATGCGTAATGTACTAAAATTCACATTCAAAAGTGGACTGTTGTTTTTAAAATCTAGCTGATCATTTACTATAAAGCAGCCATCATCCTTAGCTTTTTTAATCTCAAAAGTTTCATATCTATCTAGTAATTTTTTATCAGATAAATTGTGTAATAATTTAATGTCGTCTGCATTAGGCTTAAGGTCTTTAATTAGGGAACACCTTTAACTTTTTGCATTTTGTGTTAAAACTGATGTGATTGCAAGTGGACATGAACGAGATTATCAGTCTCTGGTACAACACTAATAGTTTGCTTAGATCAGCATTTTTAATATAGTTCACTGATATTATCGATAACACTTGGTGGAATAAGTTTATTTTAATTGCCATCTTAAAAAAAGATAATAAAAAATACTACTTGTTTTTTTTTCCACAACGTACATGTATATTTTAAATTTACATATAATGTAACAGCCAACGCGTTTCGTCTTATCAGGACATCATCAGGGCTTTTGTTGTACTGAGGGAATGATTGATTTAGCTGCTAAATAAACTCTCATGGGTAGCTAACGCATGCGTAATGTACTAAAATTCACAATCAAAAGTGGGCTGTTGTTTTTAAAATCTAGCTGATCATTTACTATAAAGCAGCCATCATCCTTAGCTTTTTTAATCTCAAAAGTTTCATATCTATCTAGTAATTTTTTATCAGATAAATTGTGTAATAATTTAATGTCGTCTGCATTACGCTTAAGGTCTTTAATTAGGGAACACCTTTAACTTTTTGCATTTTGTGTTAAAACTGATGTGATTGCAAGTGGACATGAACGAGATTATCAGTCTCTGGTACAACACTAATAGTTTGCTTAGATCAGCATTTTTAACATAGTTCACTGATTTTATGGATAACACTTGGTGGAATAAGTTTATTTTAATTGCCATCTTAAAAAAAGATAATAAAAAATACTACTTGTTTTTTTTTCCACAACGTACATGTATATTTTAAATTTACATATAATGTAACAGCCAACGCGTTTCGTCTTATCAGGACATCATCAGGGCTTTTGTTGTACTGAGGGAATGATTGATTTAGCTGCTAAATAAACTCTCATGGGTAGCTAACGCATGCGTAATGTACTAAAATTCACATTCAAAAGTGGACTGTTGTTTTTAAAATCTAGCTGATCATTTACTATAAAGCAGCCATCATCCTTAGCTTTTTTAATCTCAAAAGTTTCATATCTATCTAGTAATTTTTTATCAGATAAATTGTGTAATAATTTAATGTCGTCTGCATTAGGCTTAAGGTCTTTAATTAGGGAACACCTTTAACTTTTTGCATTTTGTGTTAAAACTGATGTGATTGCAAGTGGACATGAACGAGATTATCAGTCTCTGGTACAACACTAATAGTTTGCTTAGATCAGCATTTTTAACATAGTTCACTGATTTTATGGATAACACTTGGTGGAATAAGTTTATTTTAATTGCCATCTTAAAAAAAGATAATAAAAAATACTACTTGTTTTTTTTTCCACAACGTACATGTATATTTTAAATTTACATATAATGTAACAGCCAACGCGTTTCGTCTTATCAGGACATCATCAGGGCTTTTGTTGTACTGAGGGAATGATTGATTTAGCTGCTAAATAAACTCTCATGGGTAGCTAACGCATGCGTAATGTACTAAAATTCACAATCAAAAGTGGGCTGTTGTTTTTAAAATCTAGCTGATCATTTACTATAAAGCAGCCATCATCCTTAGCTTTTTTAATCTCAAAAGTTTCATATCTATCTAGTAATTTTTTATCAGATAAATTGTGTAATAATTTAATGTCGTCTGCATTACGCTTAAGGTCTTTAATTAGGGAACACCTTTAACTTTTTGCATTTTGTGTTAAAACTGATGTGATTGCAAGTGGACATGAACGAGATTATCAGTCTCTGGTACAACACTAATAGTTTGCTTAGATCAGCATTTTTAACATAGTTCACTGATTTTATGGATAACACTTGGTGGAATAAGTTTATTTTAATTGCCATCTTAAAAAAAGATAATAAAAAATACTACTTGTTTTTTTTTCCACAACGTACATGTATATTTTAAATTTACATATAATGTAACAGCCAACGCGTTTCGTCTTATCAGGACATCATCAGGGCTTTTGTTGTACTGAGGGAATGATTGATTTAGCTGCTAAATAAACTCTCATGGGTAGCTAACGCATGCGTAATGTACTAAAATTCACATTCAAAAGTGGACTGTTGTTTTTAAAATCTAGCTGATCATTTACTATAAAGCAGCCATCATCCTTAGCTTTTTTAATCTCAAAAGTTTCATATCTATCTAGTAATTTTTTATCAGATAAATTGTGTAATAATTTAATGTCGTCTGCATTACGCTTAAGGTCTTTAATTAGGGAACACCTTTAACTTTTTGCATTTTGTGTTAAAACTGATGTGATTGCAAGTGGACATGAACGAGATTATCAGTCTCTGGTACAACACTAATAGTTTGCTTAGATCAGCATTTTTAACATAGTTCACTGATTTTATGGATAACACTTGGTGGAATAAGTTTATTTTAATTGCCATCTTAAAAAAAGATAATAAAAAATACTACTTGTTTTTTTTTCCACAACGTACATGTATATTTTAAATTTACATATAATGTAACAGCCAACGCGTTTCGTCTTATCAGGACATCATCAGGGCTTTTGTTGTACTGAGGGAATGATTGATTTAGCTGCTAAATAAACTCTCATGGGTAGCTAACGCATGCGTAATGTACTAAAATTCACATTCAAAAGTGGACTGTTGTTTTTAAAATCTAGCTGATCATTTACTATAAAGCAGCCATCATCCTTAGCTTTTTTAATCTCAAAAGTTTCATATCTATCTAGTAATTTTTTATCAGATAAATTGTGTAATAATTTAATGTCGTCTGCATTAGGCTTAAGGTCTTTAATTAGGGAACACCTTTAACTTTTTGCATTTTGTGTTAAAACTGATGTGATTGCAAGTGGACATGAACGAGATTATCAGTCTCTGGTACAACACTAATAGTTTGCTTAGATCAGCATTTTTAATATAGTTCACTGATATTATCGATAACACTTGGTGGAATAAGTTTATTTTAATTGCCATCTTAAAAAAAGATAATAAAAAATACTACTTGTTTTTTTTTCCACAACGTACATGTATATTTTAAATTTACATATAATGTAACAGCCAACGCGTTTCGTCTTATCAGGACATCATCAGGGCTTTTGTTGTACTGAGGGAATGATTGATTTAGCTGCTAAATAAACTCTCATGGGTAGCTAACGCATGCGTAATGTACTAAAATTCACAATCAAAAGTGGGCTGTTGTTTTTAAAATCTAGCTGATCATTTACTATAAAGCAGCCATCATCCTTAGCTTTTTTAATCTCAAAAGTTTCATATCTATCTAGTAATTTTTTATCAGATAAATTGTGTAATAATTTAATGTCGTCTGCATTACGCTTAAGGTCTTTAATTAGGGAACACCTTTAACTTTTTGCATTTTGTGTTAAAACTGATGTGATTGCAAGTGGACATGAACGAGATTATCAGTCTCTGGTACAACACTAATAGTTTGCTTAGATCAGCATTTTTAACATAGTTCACTGATTTTATGGATAACACTTGGTGGAATAAGTTTATTTTAATTGCCATCTTAAAAAAAGATAATAAAAAATACTACTTGTTTTTTTTTCCACAACGTACATGTATATTTTAAATTTACATATAATGTAACAGCCAACGCGTTTCGTCTTATCAGGACATCATCAGGGCTTTTGTTGTACTGAGGGAATGATTGATTTAGCTGCTAAATAAACTCTCATGGGTAGCTAACGCATGCGTAATGTACTAAAATTCACATTCAAAAGTGGACTGTTGTTTTTAAAATCTAGCTGATCATTTACTATAAAGCAGCCATCATCCTTAGCTTTTTTAATCTCAAAAGTTTCATATCTATCTAGTAATTTTTTATCAGATAAATTGTGTAATAATTTAATGTCGTCTGCATTAGGCTTAAGGTCTTTAATTAGGGAACACCTTTAACTTTTTGCATTTTGTGTTAAAACTGATGTGATTGCAAGTGGACATGAACGAGATTATCAGTCTCTGGTACAACACTAATAGTTTGCTTAGATCAGCATTTTTAATATAGTTCACTGATATTATCGATAACACTTGGTGGAATAAGTTTATTTTAATTGCCATCTTAAAAAAAGATAATAAAAAATACTACTTGTTTTTTTTTCCACAACGTACATGTATATTTTAAATTTACATATAATGTAACAGCCAACGCGTTTCGTCTTATCAGGACATCATCAGGGCTTTTGTTGTACTGAGGGAATGATTGATTTAGCTGCTAAATAAACTCTCATGGGTAGCTAACGCATGCGTAATGTACTAAAATTCACAATCAAAAGTGGGCTGTTGTTTTTAAAATCTAGCTGATCATTTACTATAAAGCAGCCATCATCCTTAGCTTTTTTAATCTCAAAAGTTTCATATCTATCTAGTAATTTTTTATCAGATAAATTGTGTAATAATTTAATGTCGTCTGCATTACGCTTAAGGTCTTTAATTAGGGAACACCTTTAACTTTTTGCATTTTGTGTTAAAACTGATGTGATTGCAAGTGGACATGAACGAGATTATCAGTCTCTGGTACAACACTAATAGTTTGCTTAGATCAGCATTTTTAACATAGTTCACTGATTTTATGGATAACACTTGGTGGAATAAGTTTATTTTAATTGCCATCTTAAAAAAAGATAATAAAAAATACTACTTGTTTTTTTTTCCACAACGTACATGTATATTTTAAATTTACATATAATGTAACAGCCAACGCGTTTCGTCTTATCAGGACATCATCAGGGCTTTTGTTGTACTGAGGGAATGATTGATTTAGCTGCTAAATAAACTCTCATGGGTAGCTAACGCATGCGTAATGTACTAAAATTCACATTCAAAAGTGGACTGTTGTTTTTAAAATCTAGCTGATCATTTACTATAAAGCAGCCATCATCCTTAGCTTTTTTAATCTCAAAAGTTTCATATCTATCTAGTAATTTTTTATCAGATAAATTGTGTAATAATTTAATGTCGTCTGCATTAGGCTTAAGGTCTTTAATTAGGGAACACCTTTAACTTTTTGCATTTTGTGTTAAAACTGATGTGATTGCAAGTGGACATGAACGAGATTATCAGTCTCTGGTACAACACTAATAGTTTGCTTAGATCAGCATTTTTAACATAGTTCACTGATTTTATGGATAACACTTGGTGGAATAAGTTTATTTTAATTGCCATCTTAAAAAAAGATAATAAAAAATACTACTTGTTTTTTTTTCCACTACGTACATGTATATTTTAAATTTACATATAATGTAACAGCCAACGCGTTTCGTCTTATCAGGACATCATCAGGGGTTTTGTTGTACTGAGGGAATGATTGATTTAGCTGCTAAATAAACTCTCATGGGTAGCTAACGCATGCGTAATGTCCTAAAATTCACAATCAAAAGTGGGCTGTTGTTTTTAAAATCTAGCTGATCATTTACTATAAAGCAGCCATCATCCTTAGCTTTTTTAATCTCAAAAGTTTCATATCTATCTAGTAATTTTTTATCAGATAAATTGTGTAATAATTTAATGTCGTCTGCATTAGGCTTAAGGTCTTTAATTAGGGAACACCTTTAACTTTTTGCATTTTGTGTTAAAACTGATGTGATTGCAAGTGGACATGAACGAGATTATCAGTCTCTGGTACAACACTAATAGTTTGCTTAGATCAGCATTTTTAACATAGTTCACTGATTTTATGGATAACACTTGGTGGAATAAGTTTATTTTAATTGCCATCTTAAAAAAAGATAATAAAAAATACTACTTGTTTTTTTTTTCCACAACGTACATGTATATTTTAAATTTACATATAATGTAACAGCCAACGCGTTTCGTCTTATCAGGACATCATCAGGGCTTTTGTTGTACTGAGGGAATGATTGATTTAGCTGCTAAATAAACTCTCATGGGTAGCTAACGCATGCGTAATGTACTAAAATTAACATTCAAAAGTGGACTGTTGTTTTTAAAATCTAGCTGATCATTTACTATAAAGCAGCCATCATCCTTAGCTTTTTTAATCTCAAAAGTTTCATATCTATCTAGTAATTTTTTATCAGATAAATTGTGTAATAATTTAATGTCGTCTGCATTAGGCTTAAGGTCTTTAATTAGGGAACACCTTTAACTTTTTGCATTTTGTGTTAAAACTGATGTGATTGCAAGTGGACATGAACGAGATTATCAGTCTCTGGTACAACACTAATAGTTTGCTTAGATCAGCATTTTTAATATAGTTCACTGATTTTATGGATAACACTTGGTGGAATAAGTTTATTTTAATTGCCATCTTAAAAAAAGATAATAAAAAATACTACTTGTTTTTTTTTTTCCACAACGTACATGTATATTTTAAATTTACATATAATGTAACAGCCAACGCGTTTCGTCTTATCAGGACATCATCAGGGGTTTTGTTGTACTGAGGGAATGATTGATTTAGCTGCTAAATAAACTCTCATGGGTAGCTAACGCATGCGTAATGTCCTAAAATTCACAATCAAAAGTGGGCTGTTGTTTTTAAAATCTAGCTGATCATTTACTATAAAGCAGCCATCATCCTTAGCTTTTTTAATCTCAAAAGTTTCATATCTATCTAGTAATTTTTTATCAGATAAATTGTGTAATAATTTAATGTCGTCTGCATTAGGCTTAAGGTCTTTAATTAGGGAACACCTTTAACTTTTTGCATTTTGTGTTAAAACTGATGTGATTGCAAGTGGACATGAACGAGATTATCAGTCTCTGGTACAACACTAATAGTTTGCTTAGATCAGCATTTTTAACATAGTTCACTGATTTTATGGATAACACTTGGTGGAATAAGTTTATTTTAATTGCCATCTTAAAAAAAGATAATAAAAAATACTACTTGTTTTTTTTTCCACAACGTACATGTATATTTTAAATTTACATATAATGTAACAGCCAACGCGTTTCGTCTTATCAGGACATCATCAGGGGTTTTGTTGTACTGAGGGAATGATTGATTTAGCTGCTAAATAAACTCTCATGGGTAGCTAACGCATGCGTAATGTCCTAAAATTCACAATCAAAAGTGGGCTGTTGTTTTTAAAATCTAGCTGATCATTTACTATAAAGCAGCCATCATCCTTAGCTTTTTTAATCTCAAAAGTTTCATATCTATCTAGTAATTTTTTATCAGATAAATTGTGTAATAATTTAATGTCGTCTGCATTAGGCTTAAGGTCTTTAATTAGGGAACACCTTTAACTTTTTGCATTTTGTGTTAAAACTGATGTGATTGCAAGTGGACATGAACGAGATTATCAGTCTCTGGTACAACACTAATAGTTTGCTTAGATCAGCATTTTTAACATAGTTCACTGATTTTATGGATAACACTTGGTGGAATAAGTTTATTTTAATTGCCATCTTAAAAAAAGATAATAAAAAATACTACTTGTTTTTTTTTCCACAACGTACATGTATATTTTAAATTTACATATAATGTAACAGCCAACGCGTTTCGTCTTATCAGGACATCATCAGGGGTTTTGTTGTACTGAGGGAATGATTGATTTAGCTGCTAAATAAACTCTCATGGGTAGCTAACGCATGCGTAATGTCCTAAAATTCACAATCAAAAGTGGGCTGTTGTTTTTAAAATCTAGCTGATCATTTACTATAAAGCAGCCATCATCCTTAGCTTTTTTAATCTCAAAAGTTTCATATCTATCTAGTAATTTTTTATCAGATAAATTGTGTAATAATTTAATGTCGTCTGCATTAGGCTTAAGGTCTTTAATTAGGGAACACCTTTAACTTTTTGCATTTTGTGTTAAAACTGATGTGATTGCAAGTGGACATGAACGAGATTATCAGTCTCTGGTACAACACTAATAGTTTGCTTAGATCAGCATTTTTAACATAGTTCACTGATTTTATGGATAACACTTGGTGGAATAAGTTTATTTTAATTGCCATCTTAAAAAAAGATAATAAAAAATACTACTTGTTTTTTTTTTCCACAACGTACATGTATATTTTAAATTTACATATAATGTAACAGCCAACGCGTTTCGTCTTATCAGGACATCATCAGGGGTTTTGTTGTACTGAGGGAATGATTGATTTAGCTGCTAAATAAACTCTCATGGGTAGCTAACGCATGCGTAATGTCCTAAAATTCACAATCAAAAGTGGGCTGTTGTTTTTAAAATCTAGCTGATCATTTACTATAAAGCAGCCATCATCCTTAGCTTTTTTAATCTCAAAAGTTTCATATCTATCTAGTAATTTTTTATCAGATAAATTGTGTAATAATTTAATGTCGTCTGCATTAGGCTTAAGGTCTTTAATTAGGGAACACCTTTAACTTTTTGCATTTTGTGTTAAAACTGATGTGATTGCAAGTGGACATGAACGAGATTATCAGTCTCTGGTACAACACTAATAGTTTGCTTAGATCAGCATTTTTAACATAGTTCACTGATTTTATGGATAACACTTGGTGGAATAAGTTTATTTTAATTGCCATCTTAAAAAAAGATAATAAAAAATACTACTTGTTTTTTTTTCCACAACGTACATGTATATTTTAAATTTACATATAATGTAACAGCCAACGCGTTTCGTCTTATCAGGACATCATCAGGGGTTTTGTTGTACTGAGGGAATGATTGATTTAGCTGCTAAATAAACTCTCATGGGTAGCTAACGCATGCGTAATGTCCTAAAATTCACAATCAAAAGTGGGCTGTTGTTTTTAAAATCTAGCTGATCATTTACTATAAAGCAGCCATCATCCTTAGCTTTTTTAATCTCAAAAGTTTCATATCTATCTAGTAATTTTTTATCAGATAAATTGTGTAATAATTTAATGTCGTCTGCATTAGGCTTAAGGTCTTTAATTAGGGAACACCTTTAACTTTTTGCATTTTGTGTTAAAACTGATGTGATTGTAAGTGGACATGAACCAGATTATCAGTCTCTGGTACAACACTAATAGTTTGCTTAGATCAGCATTTTTAACATAGTTCACTGATTTTATGGATAACACTTGGTGGAATAAGTTTATTTTAATTGCCATTTTAAAAAAAGATAATAAAAAATACTACTTGTTTTTTTTTTCCACAACGTACATGTATATTTTAAATTTACATATAATGTAACAGCCAACGCGTTTCGTCCTATCAGGACATCATCAGGGCTTTTGTTGTACTGAGGGAATGATTGATTTAGCTGCTAAATAAACTCTCATGGGTAGCTAACGCATGCGTAATGTACTAAAATTCACATTCAAAAGTGGACTGTTGTTTTTAAAATCTAGCTGATCATTTACTATAAAGCAGCCATCATCCTTAGCTTTTTTAATCTCAAAAGTTTCATATCTATCTAGTAATTTTTTATCAGATAAATTGTGTAATAATTTAATGTCGTCTGCATTAGGCTTAAGGTCTTTAATTAGGGAACACCTTTAACTTTTTGCATTTTGTGTTAAAACTGATGTGATTGCAAGTGGACATGAACGAGATTATCAGTCTCTGGTACAACACTAATAGTTTGCTTAGATCAGCATTTTTAATATAGTTCACTGATTTTATGGATAACACTTGGTGGAATAAGTTTATTTTAATTGCCATCTTAAAAAAAGATAATAAAAAATACTACTTGTTTTTTTTTCCACAACGTACATGTATATTTTAAATTTACATATAATGTAACAGCCAACGCGTTTCGTCTTATCAGGACATTATCAGGGGTTTTGTTGTACTGAGGGAATGATTGATTTAGCTGCTAAATAAACTCTCATGGGTAGCTAACGCATGCGTAATGTCCTAAAATTCACAATCAAAAGTGGGCTGTTGTTTTTAAAATCTAGCTGATCATTTACTATAAAGCAGCCATCATCCTTAGCTTTTTTAATCTCAAAAGTTTCATATCTATCTAGTAATTTTTTATCAGATAAATTGTGTAATAATTTAATGTCGTCTGCATTAGGCTTAAGGTCTTTAATTAGGGAACACCTTTAACTTTTTGCATTTTGTGTTAAAACTGATGTGATTGCAAGTGGACATGAACGAGATTATCAGTCTCTGGTACAACACTAATAGTTTGCTTAGATCAGCATTTTTAATATAGTTCACTGATTTTATGGATAACACTTGGTGGAATAAGTTTATTTTAATTGCCATCTTAAAAAAAGATAATAAAAAATACTACTTGTTTTTTTTTTCCACAACGTACATGTATATTTTAAATTTACATATAATGTAACAGCCAACGCGTTTCGTCTTATCAGGACATCATCAGGGGTTTTGTTGTACTGAGGGAATGATTGATTTAGCTGCTAAATAAACTCTCATGGGTAGCTAACGCATGCGTAATGTCCTAAAATTCACAATCAAAAGTGGGCTGTTGTTTTTAAAATCTAGCTGATCATTTACTATAAAGCAGCCATCATCCTTAGCTTTTTTAATCTCAAAAGTTTCATATCTATCTAGTAATTTTTTATCAGATAAATTGTGTAATAATTTAATGTCGTCTGCATTAGGCTTAAGGTCTTTAATTAGGGAACACCTTTAACTTTTTGCATTTTGTGTTAAAACTGATGTGATTGCAAGTGGACATGAACGAGATTATCAGTCTCTGGTACAACACTAATAGTTTGCTTAGATCAGCATTTTTAACATAGTTCACTGATTTTATGGATAACACTTGGTGGAATAAGTTTATTTTAATTGCCATTTTAAAAAAAGATAATAAAAAATACTACTTGTTTTTTTTTTCCACAACGTACATGTATATTTTAAATTTACATATAATGTAACAGCCAACGCGTTTCGTCTTATCAGGACATCATCAGGGCTTTTGTTGTACTGAGGGAATGATTGATTTAGCTGCTAAATAAACTCTCATGGGTAGCTAACGCATGCGTAATGTACTAAAATTCACATTCAAAAGTGGACTGTTGTTTTTAAAATCTAGCTGATCATTTACTATAAAGCAGCCATCATCCTTAGCTTTTTTAATCTCAAAAGTTTCATATCTATCTAGTAATTTTTTATCAGATAAATTGTGTAATAATTTAATGTCGTCTGCATTAGGCTTAAGGTCTTTAATTAGGGAACACCTTTAACTTTTTGCATTTTGTGTTAAAACTGATGTGATTGCAAGTGGACATGAACGAGATTATCAGTCTCTGGTACAACACTAATAGTTTGCTTAGATCAGCATTTTTAATATAGTTCACTGATTTTATGGATAACACTTGGTGGAATAAGTTTATTTTAATTGCCATCTTAAAAAAAGATAATAAAAAATACTACTTGTTTTTTTTTTCCACAACGTACATGTATATTTTAAATTTACATATAATGTAACAGCCAACGCGTTTCGTCTTATCAGGACATCATCAGGGGTTTTGTTGTACTGAGGGAATGATTGATTTAGCTGCTAAATAAACTCTCATGGGTAGCTAACGCATGCGTAATGTCCTAAAATTCACAATCAAAAGTGGGCTGTTGTTTTTAAAATCTAGCTGATCATTTACTATAAAGCAGCCATCATCCTTAGCTTTTTTAATCTCAAAAGTTTCATATCTATCTAGTAATTTTTTATCAGATAAATTGTGTAATAATTTAATGTCGTCTGCATTAGGCTTAAGGTCTTTAATTAGGGAACACCTTTAACTTTTTGCATTTTGTGTTAAAACTGATGTGATTGCAAGTGGACATGAACGAGATTATCAGTCTCTGGTACAACACTAATAGTTTGCTTAGATCAGCATTTTTAATATAGTTCACTGATTTTATGGATAACACTTGGTGGAATAAGTTTATTTTAATTGCCATCTTAAAAAAAGATAATAAAAAATACTACTTGTTTTTTTTTCCACAACGTACATGTATATTTTAAATTTACATATAATGTAACAGCCAACGCGTTTCGTCTTATCAGGACATCATCAGGGGTTTTGTTGTACTGAGGGAATGATTGATTTAGCTGCTAAATAAACTCTCATGGGTAGCTAACGCATGCGTAATGTCCTAAAATTCACAATCAAAAGTGGGCTGTTGTTTTTAAAATCTAGCTGATCATTTACTATAAAGCAGCCATCATCCTTAGCTTTTTTAATCTCAAAAGTTTCATATCTATCTAGTAATTTTTTATCAGATAAATTGTGTAATAATTTAATGTCGTCTGCATTAGGCTTAAGGTCTTTAATTAGGGAACACCTTTAACTTTTTGCATTTTGTGTTAAAACTGATGTGATTGCAAGTGGACATGAACGAGATTATCAGTCTCTGGTACAACACTAATAGTTGGCTTAGATCAGCATTTTTAATATAGTTCACTGATTTTATGGATAACACTTGGTGGAATAAGTTTATTTTAATTGCCATCTTAAAAAAAGATAATAAAAAATACTACTTGTTTTTTTTTTCCACAACGTACATGTATATTTTAAATTTACATATAATGTAACAGCCAACGCGTTTCGTCTTATCAGGACATCATCAGGGGTTTTGTTGTACTGAGGGAATGATTGATTTAGCTGCTAAATAAACTCTCATGGGTAGCTAACGCATGCGTAATGTCCTAAAATTCACAATCAAAAGTGGGCTGTTGTTTTTAAAATCTAGCTGATCATTTACTATAAAGCAGCCATCATCCTTAGCTTTTTTAATCTCAAAAGTTTCATATCTATCTAGTAATTTTTTATCAGATAAATTGTGTAATAATTTAATGTCGTCTGCATTAGGCTTAAGGTCTTTAATTAGGGAACACCTTTAACTTTTTGCATTTTGTGTTAAAACTGATGTGATTGTAAGTGGACATGAACCAGATTATCAGTCTCTGGTACAACACTAATAGTTTGCTTAGATCAGCATTTTTAACATAGTTCACTGATTTTATGGATAACACTTGGTGGAATAAGTTTATTTTAATTGCCATTTTAAAAAAAGATAATAAAAAATACTACTTGTTTTTTTTTTCCACAACGTACATGTATATTTTAAATTTACATATAATGTAACAGCCAACGCGTTTCGTCTTATCAGGACATCATCAGGGCTTTTGTTGTACTGAGGGAATGATTGATTTAGCTGCTAAATAAACTCTCATGGGTAGCTAACGCATGCGTAATGTACTAAAATTCACATTCAAAAGTGGACTGTTGTTTTTAAAATCTAGCTGATCATTTACTATAAAGCAGCCATCATCCTTAGCTTTTTTAATCTCAAAAGTTTCATATCTATCTAGTAATTTTTTATCAGATAAATTGTGTAATAATTTAATGTCGTCTGCATTAGGCTTAAGGTCTTTAATTAGGGAACACCTTTAACTTTTTGCATTTTGTGTTAAAACTGATGTGATTGCAAGTGGACATGAACGAGATTATCAGTCTCTGGTACAACACTAATAGTTTGCTTAGATCAGCATTTTTAATATAGTTCACTGATTTTATGGATAACACTTGGTGGAATAAGTTTATTTTAATTGCCATCTTAAAAAAAGATAATAAAAAATACTACTTGTTTTTTTTTTCCACAACGTACATGTATATTTTAAATTTACATATAATGTAACAGCCAACGCGTTTCGTCTTATCAGGACATCATCAGGGGTTTTGTTGTACTGAGGGAATGATTGATTTAGCTGCTAAATAAACTCTCATGGGTAGCTAACGCATGCGTAATGTCCTAAAATTCACAATCAAAAGTGGGCTGTTGTTTTTAAAATCTAGCTGATCATTTACTATAAAGCAGCCATCATCCTTAGCTTTTTTAATCTCAAAAGTTTCATATCTATCTAGTAATTTTTTATCAGATAAATTGTGTAATAATTTAATGTCGTCTGCATTAGGCTTAAGGTCTTTAATTAGGGAACACCTTTAACTTTTTGCATTTTGTGTTAAAACTGATGTGATTGCAAGTGGACATGAACGAGATTATCAGTCTCTGGTACAACACTAATAGTTTGCTTAGATCAGCATTTTTAACATAGTTCACTGATTTTATGGATAACACTTGGTGGAATAAGTTTATTTTAATTGCCATCTTAAAAAAAGATAATAAAAAATACTACTTGTTTTTTTTTTCCACAACGTACATGTATATTTTAAATTTACATATAATGTAACAGCCAACGCGTTTCGTCTTATCAGGACATCATCAGGGGTTTTGTTGTACTGAGGGAATGATTGATTTAGCTGCTAAATAAACTCTCATGGGTAGCTAACGCATGCGTAATGTCCTAAAATTCACAATCAAAAGTGGGCTGTTGTTTTTAAAATCTAGCTGATCATTTACTATAAAGCAGCCATCATCCTTAGCTTTTTTAA
This sequence comes from Dioctria rufipes, assembly GCA_963924295.1. Classification (NCBI taxonomy): domain Eukaryota; kingdom Metazoa; phylum Arthropoda; class Insecta; order Diptera; family Asilidae; genus Dioctria; species Dioctria rufipes. The sequence goes on from OZ002742.1 coordinate 70,629,080, forward strand.
TCTCAAAAGTTTCATATCTATCTAGTAATTTTTTATCAGATAAATTGTGTAATAATTTAATGTCGTCTGCATTAGGCTTAAGGTCTTTAATTAGGGAACACCTTTAACTTTTTGCATTTTGTGTTAAAACTGATGTGATTGCAAGTGGACATGAACGAGATTATCAGTCTCTGGTACAACACTAATAGTTTGCTTAGATCAGCATTTTTAACATAGTTCACTGATTTTATGGATAACACTTGGTGGAATAAGTTTATTTTAATTGCCATCTTAAAAAAAGATAATAAAAAATACTACTTGTTTTTTTTTTCCACAACGTACATGTATATTTTAAATTTACATATAATGTAACAGCCAACGCGTTTCGTCTTATCAGGACATCATCAGGGGTTTTGTTGTACTGAGGGAATGATTGATTTAGCTGCTAAATAAACTCTCATGGGTAGCTAACGCATGCGTAATGTCCTAAAATTCACAATCAAAAGTGGGCTGTTGTTTTTAAAATCTAGCTGATCATTTACTATAAAGCAGCCATCATCCTTAGCTTTTTTAATCTCAAAAGTTTCATATCTATCTAGTAATTTTTTATCAGATAAATTGTGTAATAATTTAATGTCGTCTGCATTAGGCTTAAGGTCTTTAATTAGGGAACACCTTTAACTTTTTGCATTTTGTGTTAAAACTGATGTGATTGCAAGTGGACATGAACGAGATTATCAGTCTCTGGTACAACACTAATAGTTTGCTTAGATCAGCATTTTTAACATAGTTCACTGATTTTATGGATAACACTTGGTGGAATAAGTTTATTTTAATTGCCATCTTAAAAAAAGATAATAAAAAATACTACTTGTTTTTTTTTCCACAACGTACATGTATATTTTAAATTTACATATAATGTAACAGCCAACGCGTTTCGTCTTATCAGGACATCATCAGGGGTTTTGTTGTACTGAGGGAATGATTGATTTAGCTGCTAAATAAACTCTCATGGGTAGCTAACGCATGCGTAATGTCCTAAAATTCACAATCAAAAGTGGGCTGTTGTTTTTAAAATCTAGCTGATCATTTACTATAAAGCAGCCATCATCCTTAGCTTTTTTAATCTCAAAAGTTTCATATCTATCTAGTAATTTTTTATCAGATAAATTGTGTAATAATTTAATGTCGTCTGCATTAGGCTTAAGGTCTTTAATTAGGGAACACCTTTAACTTTTTGCATTTTGTGTTAAAACTGATGTGATTGTAAGTGGACATGAACCAGATTATCAGTCTCTGGTACAACACTAATAGTTTGCTTAGATCAGCATTTTTAACATAGTTCACTGATTTTATGGATAACACTTGGTGGAATAAGTTTATTTTAATTGCCATTTTAAAAAAAGATAATAAAAAATACTACTTGTTTTTTTTTTCCACAACGTACATGTATATTTTAAATTTACATATAATGTAACAGCCAACGCGTTTCGTCTTATCAGGACATCATCAGGGGTTTTGTTGTACTGAGGGAATGATTGATTTAGCTGCTAAATAAACTCTCATGGGTAGCTAACGCATGCGTAATGTCCTAAAATTCACAATCAAAAGTGGGCTGTTGTTTTTAAAATCTAGCTGATCATTTACTATAAAGCAGCCATCATCCTTAGCTTTTTTAATCTCAAAAGTTTCATATCTATCTAGTAATGTTTTATCAGATAAATTGTGTAATAATTTAATGTCGTCTGCATTAGGCTTAAGGTCTTTAATTAGGGAACACCTTTAACTTTTTGCATTTTGTGTTAAAACTGATGTGATTGCAAGTGGACATGAACGAGATTATCAGTCTCTGGTACAACACTAATAGTTTGCTTAGATCAGCATTTTTAATATAGTTCACTGATTTTATGGATAACACTTGGTGGAATAAGTTTATTTTAATTGCCATCTTAAAAAAAGATAATAAAAAATACTACTTGTTTTTTTTTCCACAACGTACATGTATATTTTAAATTTACATATAATGTAACAGCCAACGCGTTTCGTCTTATCAGGACATCATCAGGGGTTTTGTTGTACTGAGGGAATGATTGATTTAGCTGCTAAATAAACTCTCATGGGTAGCTAACGCATGCGTAATGTCCTAAAATTCACAATCAAAAGTGGGCTGTTGTTTTTAAAATCTAGCTGATCATTTACTATAAAGCAGCCATCATCCTTAGCTTTTTTAATCTCAAAAGTTTCATATCTATCTAGTAATTTTTTATCAGATAAATTGTGTAATAATTTAATGTCGTCTGCATTAGGCTTAAGGTCTTTAATTAGGGAACACCTTTAACTTTTTGCATTTTGTGTTAAAACTGATGTGATTGCAAGTGGACATGAACGAGATTATCAGTCTCTGGTACAACACTAATAGTTTGCTTAGATCAGCATTTTTAATATAGTTCACTGATTTTATGGATAACACTTGGTGGAATAAGTTTATTTTAATTGCCATCTTAAAAAAAGATAATAAAAAATACTACTTGTTTTTTTTTCCACAACGTACATGTATATTTTAAATTTACATATAATGTAACAGCCAACGCGTTTCGTCTTATCAGGACATCATCAGGGGTTTTGTTGTACTGAGGGAATGATTGATTTAGCTGCTAAATAAACTCTCATGGGTAGCTAACGCATGCGTAATGTCCTAAAATTCACAATCAAAAGTGGGCTGTTGTTTTTAAAATCTAGCTGATCATTTACTATAAAGCAGCCATCATCCTTAGCTTTTTTAATCTCAAAAGTTTCATATCTATCTAGTAATTTTTTATCAGATAAATTGTGTAATAATTTAATGTCGTCTGCATTAGGCTTAAGGTCTTTAATTAGGGAACACCTTTAACTTTTTGCATTTTGTGTTAAAACTGATGTGATTGCAAGTGGACATGAACGAGATTATCAGTCTCTGGTACAACACTAATAGTTTGCTTAGATCAGCATTTTTAACATAGTTCACTGATTTTATGGATAACACTTGGTGGAATAAGTTTATTTTAATTGCCATCTTAAAAAAAGATAATAAAAAATACTACTTGTTTTTTTTTTCCACAACGTACATGTATATTTTAAATTTACATATAATGTAACAGCCAACGCGTTTCGTCTTATCAGGACATCATCAGGGGTTTTGTTGTACTGAGGGAATGATTGATTTAGCTGCTAAATAAACTCTCATGGGTAGCTAACGCATGCGTAATGTCCTAAAATTCACAATCAAAAGTGGGCTGTTGTTTTTAAAATCTAGCTGATCATTTACTATAAAGCAGCCATCATCCTTAGCTTTTTTAATCTCAAAAGTTTCATATCTATCTAGTAATTTTTTATCAGATAAATTGTGTAATAATTTAATGTCGTCTGCATTAGGCTTAAGGTCTTTAATTAGGGAACACCTTTAACTTTTTGCATTTTGTGTTAAAACTGATGTGATTGCAAGTGGACATGAACGAGATTATCAGTCTCTGGTACAACACTAATAGTTTGCTTAGATCAGCATTTTTAACATAGTTCACTGATTTTATGGATAACACTTGGTGGAATAAGTTTATTTTAATTGCCATCTTAAAAAAAGATAATAAAAAATACTACTTGTTTTTTTTTCCACAACGTACATGTATATTTTAAATTTACATATAATGTAACAGCCAACGCGTTTCGTCTTATCAGGACATCATCAGGGGTTTTGTTGTACTGAGGGAATGATTGATTTAGCTGCTAAATAAACTCTCATGGGTAGCTAACGCATGCGTAATGTCCTAAAATTCACAATCAAAAGTGGGCTGTTGTTTTTAAAATCTAGCTGATCATTTACTATAAAGCAGCCATCATCCTTAGCTTTTTTAATCTCAAAAGTTTCATATCTATCTAGTAATTTTTTATCAGATAAATTGTGTAATAATTTAATGTCGTCTGCATTAGGCTTAAGGTCTTTAATTAGGGAACACCTTTAACTTTTTGCATTTTGTGTTAAAACTGATGTGATTGTAAGTGGACATGAACCAGATTATCAGTCTCTGGTACAACACTAATAGTTTGCTTAGATCAGCATTTTTAACATAGTTCACTGATTTTATGGATAACACTTGGTGGAATAAGTTTATTTTAATTGCCATTTTAAAAAAAGATAATAAAAAATACTACTTGTTTTTTTTTTCCACAACGTACATGTATATTTTAAATTTACATATAATGTAACAGCCAACGCGTTTCGTCTTATCAGGACATCATCAGGGGTTTTGTTGTACTGAGGGAATGATTGATTTAGCTGCTAAATAAACTCTCATGGGTAGCTAACGCATGCGTAATGTCCTAAAATTCACAATCAAAAGTGGGCTGTTGTTTTTAAAATCTAGCTGATCATTTACTATAAAGCAGCCATCATCCTTAGCTTTTTTAATCTCAAAAGTTTCATATCTATCTAGTAATTTTTTATCAGATAAATTGTGTAATAATTTAATGTCGTCTGCATTAGGCTTAAGGTCTTTAATTAGGGAACACCTTTAACTTTTTGCATTTTGTGTTAAAACTGATGTGATTGCAAGTGGACATGAACGAGATTATCAGTCTCTGGTACAACACTAATAGTTTGCTTAGATCAGCATTTTTAATATAGTTCACTGATTTTATGGATAACACTTGGTGGAATAAGTTTATTTTAATTGCCATCTTAAAAAAAGATAATAAAAAATACTACTTGTTTTTTTTTTCCACAACGTACATGTATATTTTAAATTTACATATAATGTAACAGCCAACGCGTTTCGTCTTATCAGGACATCATCAGGGGTTTTGTTGTACTGAGGGAATGATTGATTTAGCTGCTAAATAAACTCTCATGGGTAGCTAACGCATGCGTAATGTCCTAAAATTCACAATCAAAAGTGGGCTGTTGTTTTTAAAATCTAGCTGATCATTTACTATAAAGCAGCCATCATCCTTAGCTTTTTTAATCTCAAAAGTTTCATATCTATCTAGTAATTTTTTATCAGATAAATTGTGTAATAATTTAATGTCGTCTGCATTAGGCTTAAGGTCTTTAATTAGGGAACACCTTTAACTTTTTGCATTTTGTGTTAAAACTGATGTGATTGCAAGTGGACATGAACGAGATTATCAGTCTCTGGTACAACACTAATAGTTTGCTTAGATCAGCATTTTTAATATAGTTCACTGATTTTATGGATAACACTTGGTGGAATAAGTTTATTTTAATTGCCATCTTAAAAAAAGATAATAAAAAATACTACTTGTTTTTTTTTTCCACAACGTACATGTATATTTTAAATTTACATATAATGTAACAGCCAACGCGTTTCGTCTTATCAGGACATCATCAGGGGTTTTGTTGTACTGAGGGAATGATTGATTTAGCTGCTAAATAAACTCTCATGGGTAGCTAACGCATGCGTAATGTCCTAAAATTCACAATCAAAAGTGGGCTGTTGTTTTTAAAATCTAGCTGATCATTTACTATAAAGCAGCCATCATCCTTAGCTTTTTTAATCTCAAAAGTTTCATATCTATCTAGTAATTTTTTATCAGATAAATTGTGTAATAATTTAATGTCGTCTGCATTAGGCTTAAGGTCTTTAATTAGGGAACACCTTTAACTTTTTGCATTTTGTGTTAAAACTGATGTGATTGCAAGTGGACATGAACGAGATTATCAGTCTCTGGTACAACACTAATAGTTTGCTTAGATCAGCATTTTTAATATAGTTCACTGATTTTATGGATAACACTTGGTGGAATAAGTTTATTTTAATTGCCATCTTAAAAAAAGATAATAAAAAATACTACTTGTCTTTTTTTTCCACAACGTACATGTATATTTTAAATTTACATATAATGTAACAGCCAACGCGTTTCGTCTTATCAGGACATCATCAGGGCTTTTGTTGTACTGAGGGAATGATTGATTTAGCTGCTAAATAAACTCTCATGGGTAGCTAACGCATGCGTAATGTACTAAAATTCACATTCAAAAGTGGGCTGTTGTTAGTACATTACGCATACGTTAGCTACCCATGAGAGTTTATTTAGCAGCTAAATCAATCATTCCCTCAGTACAACAAAAGCCCTGATGATGTCCTGATAAGACGAAACGCGTTGGCTGTTACATTATATGTAAATTTAAAATATACATGTACGTTGTGGAAAAAAAAACAAGTAGTATTTTTTATTATCTTTTTTTAAGATGGCAATTAAAATAAACTTATTCCACCAAGTGTTATCCATAAAATCAGTGAACTATATTAAAAATGCTGATCTAAGCAAACTATTAGTGTTGTACCAGAGACTGATAATCTTGTTCATGTCCACTTGCAATCACATCAGTTTTAACACAAAATGCAAAAAGTTAAAGGTGTTCCCTAATTAAAGACCTTAAGCCTAATGCAGACGACATTAAATTATTACACAATTTATCTGATAAAAAATTACTAGATAGATATGAAACTTTTTAGATTAAAAACGCTAAGGATGATGGCTGCTTTATAGTAAATGATCAGCTAGATTTTAAAAACAACAGTCCACTTTTGAATGTGAATTTTAGTACATTACGCATGCGTTAGCTACCCATGAGAGTTTATTTAGCAGCTAAATCAATCATTCCCTCAGTACAACAAAAGCCCTGATGATGTCCTGATAAGACGAAACGCGTTGGCTGTTACATTATATGTAAATTTAAAATATACATGTACGTTGTGGAAAAAAAAAACAAGTAGTATTTTTTATTATCTTTTTTTAAGATGGCAATTAAAATAAACTTATTCCACCAAGTGTTATCCATAAAATCAGTGAACTATATTAAAAATGCTGATCTAAGCAAACTATTAGTGTTGTACCAGAGACTGATAATCTTGTTCATGTCCACTTGCAATCACATCAGTTTTAACACAAAATGCAAAAAGTTAAAGGTGTTCCCTAATTAAAGACCTTAAGCCTAATGCAGACGACATTAAATTATTACACAATTTATCTGATAAAAAATTACTAGATAGATATGAAACTTTTGAGATTAAAAAAGCTAAGGATGATGGCTGCTTTATAGTAAATGATCAGCTAGATTTTAAAAACAACAGTCCACTTTTGAATGTGAATTTTAGGACACTACGCATGCGTTAGCTACCCATGAGAGTTTATTTAGCAGCTAAATCAATCATTCCCTCAGTACAACAAAAGCCCTGATGATGTCCTGATAAGACGAAACGCGTTGGCTGTTACATTATATGTAAATTTAAAATATACATGTACGTTGTGGAAAAAAAAACAAGTAGTATTTTTTATTATCTTTTTTTAAGATGGCAATTTAATATTTTGTGCTTTATATCCTAAGTCTTTGAAAAGCTAATGTATAAATAGATACTTAAATATCTCGACCAGGGTGATTTTCTGACGTGCTGGTAATCGGGATTCCGACGATTTCATACTTGTGAAACTGCTGTGTTAAAAGTGCGAAAGAAGCCCTCTAGTATTAGTACTTCTAGATTTCTCCAAGGCTTTTAATAGCGTGAATCACCACATCCTCCTCGATAAACTTGCTAACTGCTTTAATTTTAGCAGCTCTTTCGTTGCTTTGATCAACAATTTTCGGACTGGTCGTAAACAGTGAGTCAAAGCCAACGAAATCTTGTCTACCTCACTACCACTGCTAAGTAGAGTTCCTCAAGGCTCTATATTGGGTCCTTTGCTTTACAGTATGTTTATAAATTACTTGCTTATTATTCTTCAGGATGTGTATATCCATGTATATGCGGATGATGTCCAGTTATATTTCAATCGACCTATTGGGCTTCTAGAAGACTCCATAGAATGAATGAATTGTGATCTCAACAGAATTTGTGTCTGGTAGAATCATCAGTTGGTCTTAAATCCTTTCAAGTCCCACTATAATTACTTCTACAGTAAAAAACTTAATTTTTCTGATATACTACCAGTAGTCTTCTTAACCAATGTTTCGCTGCCTGTGCTAAAGAAATTCACTACTCCTGGTATTATTTTAAACAGTGAAATAAAGATAACAGCATTATCATTATCAGAAAAGTTTATGCAGGACTTCGGAGTTTCTAGCTGTCAACGAGTATTCTATCTGCTGAAAATAGCATTAGGTTAATTAAAGATTTAATTTTACCCCTTTTCACTTATGGTAGTATTATATTTCTAAACTGGATAGATTTAGTACCCTTAACATGGAAGTAGCATTCAACGACTGCTTCCGCTTTGGTTACAGACTTCGCAGGTTTGATCATGTTTTGCCTTCTCGATTTGCAGTGCTTGGCTGTTCACTGTTTCCCTATTTACGGCGATGTGCTCTAGTGTTTTTATATAATCTAATTAATTGTGATAGCTACGAGATTTTTTCCAGTTCACAATATCACAATATAGTGGGAATATAATGCTCCCACGGTTTTATAAATGTTTCATGGAAAGTTTTTATCTTGTTCAAATTGCCCGTCTAAGGCATAACCTTACCATGAATCTTCATACTGCAGGCACTGCTGGTGCATTTAAGCGGCACATTGAAGCACTTATATAGTAGCTGTGTTCTTTTGTGTCCGCAGAACAGGTCAGAACAAAAGATACACAAAAAACGCCTCATAATCTCTACAGCAGAATGTATGATTAAATTTTTAAATTTAACTCTAAAATGAAACTAATTTCTAATAGTTCCTAGTAGCTAATTTTCTCATTTCTTATAATTTAGAAAAACTTTATCTTTATTTCTGTTTGGTATTAAAAACTCGATCTCTAGCGTCTTTATATCTAATGTACAGATTATTAACTCTTGTGTATGGTATCCTTAAATGAATATTTATATTTTGTTAATATCCTTGCTTGGGGCAAAGCGAATCGCGTCGAATTAAGTGCATCTATGTAAGTGACAAAACTGTCTCATCTCTTTAAAACAAGATCATAATTTTTCCACTCCCGTTTCTTTTGCTGGAGCTCTGATTTACGATATACCGTCAATATGCATTCTTGGCATTAATATTTCCAGGAAGTTAAGCTGGACAGATCGCATCTTTTCTATTGCCAAGAAGCATCGAAATGCCTTGGATTTTTGAAAAGGTGTAAGTAAGAACTATTTCAGCCCATCGAATCAAGCGCTCCTTTACAAGTCCTATTCCGAGCTCTACAAATCCCATTCAGGCATTGAATGAAATGCAGTGCCTCGCTCCATCCAAAATCACTGTTGCCTCGATCCGATGACGAGAAGGCCAAAAGTTTTTATTAGAAGTTTACTGGAAATTTCTTCCTTCAAAATTTTTTGCATTGGCCGGGCCGAGAGCATTACCTCGCTTGAATATAAAATCTTACAACAATGTAAATACTGTATCTGAAAATAAGTCTAGTTGGCCACCAAAATGAATAAAAATTCTACCGAAACACTTTGTGCAAATTTCTAAAAAAAAAGCAATTGCTTATTGCTTGTCTAGCGTCTACGCTCTTAAAAATTGTTGTCGCCCTCCAAAAGTGCGTATGAATTCTAAGGAAAAAATTTCCAGTAAATTTCTAAGAAAAAATTGCGGCATCGTTGTCAGATTTTATATTCGAGCGAGGCACTGTTCCCTGCATAAAAATTCCAAGGAAGAAATTTCAAGTAAATTTCTAAGAAAACCTTTTGGCCTCCTCTTCATCATATCGTGGCAACAGTGATTTTGTATGGAGCGAGGCATTGGTGGCTTACACTTTTGGCACGTCATCAAGTGCAAAGTCGAAGCATCGTCCAGGTATCGTTAATTTTATATTCTAAAAAAGCGTTGCATATTTTTGTTTACGTGTCCAGTCTTTGTATGTGATTAGTTTGGCTATGACTATAGCTTCTATGCTCATAAAAATTATCGTCCTCCAAGCACTTGTTGAGACCAAATGCTACAAATTCTGAAGAAAAAATATTCAATAAATTCCAAGGAAAAAATTTAGGCCTTTTCTACATCAGGAGGACTAAAGGCTGAATTACAATGGACGCAACGGAACGCAACTGAACGGTGTGAAATGTCAAATTTACGCAGTAAAACGGACGTCGAGGTTAGCTGCTTACAATGGACGCATGATTAATTGAAAGTGACAGTGACGTTTGACCCAAAATTTATAAACAAAAATGGGTAAAATCAAAAAACTCTTTTCATTCTATTTCCTCCCTGCTTATTACACACTTACCGCAGCACAGTTGCACTTGACGGAACAAAATAAACAACCCCAAAGCTAATTTGAGGTTATGTTTATCTGTTCAGTTGCGTTAATTTCAGATTTTATTAAACTTGCTGCCTACGACTGCGTTTTCTTCCGTCCACTGTGCGCAACTCCATATGAAAAGCAAAGAAAGAAAACCGGTTTGACATTTCTCTCCGTTCAGTTGCGTTCCGTTGCGTTCATTGTAATTCCGCCTTAATTCGGAGAGTTGTGGAGTTGGGAAATGAGCATTCTTTTGACACTTACCTCTCCACTCGGTTTTCTATAACTCGGAGCATTTGTATTGACAAGTACCAAACTCTCTATTCCACTCGGCAAAACTCTCAGCTGCGTTAGTTCTTAGTTGTGGAGAAGTAAGAATATTTCTCAACTGACACCGACAGTATTCGCTGCTTTTGTGTGTTTTGTGAAGGTATCTACGTACCTAGCAATTCCAAATTGAGTTATGTATTCGCTGAATATATATGACCCAAGTACAAAAATCCATCTTTCGGCGGTAAAAAGTCAGTTATGAATTTAAAATGATAAAAAAAACTACACCATTATATTGCCCGCTTCTCCCTCTTTAATTTGATACCAAACATGACATATTTTGGACAACCTCCAATGAGGGTTGTACGACGAACCCATCCCCAAAAGCCCCTACCCTCATATTATTGTACTCTAGAGAAAAAAAAACCCAATACTTTGCGAGCATCCCAAACAGAGTTAGCCGTCCTCCAATATTACGATACTTCCCACGTTTTCCCTAACTCCCGCAGTATGTTAGAGAATCGCGAATGGAGAGCTAGGGAGTTTTAATCGGGTAAAACGAAAATTCTCAGCTCCCAAATTCCCAAACTCTGCGAGTTACAAAATCCGACCCCATGTCCGGAATGCTCATGATTAATGGAGACCGTATACAATGCAAAGTTTTAATAATTTCTCAAGAAAGAGATTCCACATTATTTTTCACTGAGGCCAAACTACACAATCTGCCTGCAATATCTTTGTATTATAAAATCTTTGGGAACGTTGAGCAACTTTCTTCATTGCGAGTGGTAGCCACTTGTTTATCTGTTCGACTCATATCTCTTAAATGATAGGTTTTGTGCATTTGACATTTGCGAGTAGTGCCGAGTGCCTTCAAACATTTGTTCTGTTTCCAGCTTATATCATTTTTAAACCATAGGGGTCCCCCCTCCTCCGTACCCTCACAAGATTTCTGGATACGCACCTGCTCTTTCATCTGGTTAAGTTTCTAATATTAGAACTTTTCACACACGATTCGCTTGTTTTTCCGATGCTATCGCACTACACCAGAAAATTACATTTTGCATTTAAAGATTGCCTGAGGTACTTTTTCGGATTCGATCATGTGTCTTACCGTGAAAAATCTTTAAAGCGTAGAGCATTATTATTCCTAGACACCTTACTACCCACCTCTCAGCCCGTTGTCTTTAGGACTATGTGTCATTCTTTGAACTCTACCATGGGCCGGATTCTGTAACTCGGAGAGTTTGGGAATTTGGGAGATGAGAATGTTCGTTTTCACCGATGAAAACTCCCTAACTCTCCATTCGCGATTCTCTAACATACTTCGGAAGTTAGGAAAAACGTGGGAAGTATTGCAATATTGAAGGACGGCTAACTCTGTGTGGGAGGATCGTAGAGTATTGGGGTTTTTTCCTTCGGATTTAGGGTCTAGAGTACAAAAATATAGATTAAAAATGTTTGCGGCAGAGGCTTTTGGGTATGGGAGGTCGTACCGCCCCCCATTGGGGGTTGTTCAAAATACGTCATGTTTGAGTTGTGTACTTCATAACTGACTTTTTACCGCCGAAAGACGGATTTTTTGCACTTGGGTCATATACACCCCTGGGGCCGGATTCTGTAACTCGGAGAGCTTGGGAGTTTGGGACATGAGAATTTTTGCTTTCCCCGATTAAAACTCCTTAACTGTCCATTCGAGATTCGCTATCATACTTCGGAAGTTAAAGAAAACGTGAGAAGTATCGAAATATTGAAAGACGGCTAACTCTGTGTCGGAGTGTCGTAGAGCATTGGGCTTTTTTTCTATGGATTTAAGGTCAAGAGTACAAAAATACAGGTGAACAGCTTCTGGGCGAGGGGCTTTTGGGGATGGGGGGTCATACCACCCCCAATTGGGGTTGTCCAAAATACGACATGTTTGGTATAAAATTAAAGAGGGAGAAGCAAGTAATCGAGTGGTGTAGTTTTTCTTTGATCATTTTAACTACATAACTGATATTTTACCGCCGAAAGATGAATTTTTTCCGTTCTTTGTTTCAGATCCATAAGTACTCTGTTGTGAACATTTTTCTCATGGAAAGTGAATTTTCACGACTTAGCAGTTCTTCATAATGATGAGTTGAAAATATGTCCATTTTTGTACCATAAAACCGCAATTTTTTCATCTTAAACGGACTGATTCACTTCATTTGCAGTTATCTCCAAAACTATTTACCGGACTCAAAACTAATTACATATCTAGTTAGGGGATAAAATGCAAATGCGATTTAATAGTACATACAAGCTTTAATATTTAATATTCTTTTTCTTCACAACTAACACTGCCGAGAGTTTTGCTGAGTGTTGTAGAGAGTTTGGTCAATCCCAATACAAATTCCAAGAGTTACAGAATTCCGAGTGGAGAGTTAAGTGGCAAAAGAGCTCTCTTTTCCCCAACTCCACAACTGTCTGAGTTAGTGAATACGACCCCAGAAGTTACAAACATATTCCAAATACCCAGACTTCTGCATTACATTTATTATTCAATTTACTCGAATATGGAATTCTTTACCACAAAATATTCAGATCTAGAAGGCTAACGCGAGCGGCACTTTAAAGCGTCTTCTTGTAAATTTGTTGACCTTACTTTGCTGTTTTCTTAAAGTAATATCTTTTGTTTCTTATGCAAAATTATTGTTCTTATTTTACCTTTTGATTTTTTTCCTCTTTAGTTGATTTATCTTATTTGCTATTAGTTTTTTTTTATTTAATTTTTTTTCCTGCACATAACATCACTTGCTGTTTTCCAGCATAATAATTTATTACATTTAATTTAGCTTAGATTAAATTTTTTTCGTCTTTTATTGTATTAAAGTCCATTTGAATCGATGTAGTAAAAGATCGTTCATCTTGTAGTGCCGCTATCCACATAAATGAATAGTAATATGCATATGGTAAAAAAAGACATACTAAGATTCAGGGGATATGAGACGAATGACGTATATGTCGATATGGAACCTTCGTAGATTGTAAGCCTGATAAAAGACGAGACGGTTAACGGTCCCACATTTTCACAATTTGGGATACTGAACGGCCTACAGCCTTTTGCAGGCCACAGGAATGATAGCGACTTGCAGAGCGAATATGGATGACATAGAAGCATCAATATACATATAGGATAAGGGTTCATGCATGGTAGACTTTTTATCCCGTCCTAGATTTAGAAGCTTTATTTTATTTGAAGTTTCAATAGGCCGATTCGTCCAAAGAATATAATGTTTCCCAGGGAGATAGTTCATATCAATCCAAGCAAAAATGTTGAATGATGAGCAGTACCCTCCCCAAATTACATGCAAATAACGTTTTTTGTTTTTTTTACATGAGTCTCTTACTTATCTGGCTATAACTCCCATAATACATAATCTAAATCAGTGCAGCTTTTCTTATTTGATAGTTCACAATATACAATTTCCAATGGTATACGACACTGTTTACCTATAGGCTATCGTTACAAAAATACATTTTTTTTAATTCACGATTTCGGTATCGTTCGCTCGATTTTCTAATTTTGAGGTGGACTTCCAAGAAATCTGGGATTGTGAAACTTTGTTTTTTAGAAATGTGAATTAAAAAATTGTATATTACTAATGGTAGTTTATAGGTAAACGGTATGTATACCATTGGAAAGTGTAGAGTGTGGAAAAAAACGGTTCTGTGATTTATGGTCTCCAGCCAGTCTCCAGTCTCTGGAGACAAGGACACGTTTCCTTATATTATCAGCTCTCTCGTTGACGTAATAAAAACGCAAATCGGGGACATAAACCACCATGACATTAACAGAATCATTGCCATTTTGGCTAAGAAAAAGACCTTCATGTTATTTGAAAGCATCAATTGTGATCAGTATGCCATCTATATAGGTACATCCAACCACGTTTGGTATTCCAGCAATCATTCATTAATAATGATCGAACAAATATTGTTGCGTATCTTTAGTTCGGAAATCGGCATACCGTTGATTTTGAAACTCCAAGAATATCCAATATACCATGACACTGACAACCATTACCCCTATTGCTCTTTTGATGACTCTGCATAGTTTCCATTTTTTTTTTGTTATAAATATAATGATATTAATGTTAATACATTATTCAAAAACTCGCTATATTCGTAAAAATTCACTTAATTCAAAATCGCTGTCATCATTACTGGCTGTAAAAATGGCACACAATCCATATGTGCTCGTTTTGCACTTTTCTTTTCAAAGATGTTTGATATCTTAGTGGAAATCCTAAATTCTTGCAGCTGTTATATCAATTCGACATTGTACTTTGGATCCTTAGTCGTGGACGACAATTATGTAGTACGTTGCATATCAGAGCTGGATGACTCGTACTGTTCTGACCCCTTCTCAATTTGCCTATTCTGTTAAAAAAGTGCTGCCATTCCTCACTATTTACATTGCGTTACATTTTGAATTTACCCTGGAAATTTTCCTGAATGCTTGAAATGCTCCCATATAACTGCAATCTTTAAATCTGGGAATAAACATGATGTTAAGAATTATCGAGACATATTACTAAATTATGCATTATTCATAAACTTTTTGTTGCCATAGTCAAATATAAAATTTCTCCTCTTATAAGAAATTTAATATCCGAAAATCAGCATGGCTTTATGAATAAAAAATTTACCGTAACTAATTTAATAAGTTTTACTCACTTCAAACTCAAAAGAAAATGGTATCCAAGTTGATGTAGTGTATACTAATTTCTCGAAGGTATTCGATGGAGTCAATCATATGATATTAATAAAAAACTAGATGCTCTAGGTTTTCACTCTAAGCTCTTAGAGTGTATTCAATCCATTTTAACTAATCGCAAATTAATAGTGAGAATAGATGGACATTCTTCATATATTAGAGAACCTAAGTTAGGTGTACCTCAAAGAAGCCATTTGGGTCCAATTTTCATTTCATTTATTAATTAGATTTGGTGCAACAAGAATAAAATCTTTTAGGTTGTACGTAAAGCAACGGAACATATTAAAAATAAGAAAAAGATACAAGAAAGGAGTATAACAGTATAAAACAACAAATAGCAGTACAACCAATAAATAACAAAGATAAGAAAAAATAAACTACTCAAGGTAAAATATGAAAGAGAGAAAAAAACATATACAAACTAAAATTAAAAATCATAAATGTAGTATGTACCTACTTCAATTCAAACCACAAAAGTGCTCTATCACGGCATTCCTGAAAGCTCCAAGCGCAATCATCCTTTGAATATGAGTAGAAAGTGAGTTCCAAAGTCGAACAATTTAAACCACAAATAAGCGTTCACCAATCAGAGTATTAAATTTGGGTGTAAGTATAATAGTTCGCCGTTGTGACCGAAGGAATGTGACAGATGACGACAGATACTCAGGATCATTACAATAAATTATTTTATGGAGAAAAACAATAATTTAACATCGAAATACATTTTTAAGGGAACAACCAACTATGTAGGATCTATACGGCAATACATGATCATGATGACGTAAGCCATGCACAAAACGAACACAGTCATTAAAAGCAACATTTATTTTAGTAGCACACACAGAGTCAAGACTGGGAAAAATTACGAGACCATACAGGAAAAATGGAAAGATAAGGGCCTTAATTAACCGTATACGTGTTGTAGTTGGTAGAAGAGGTCCATTTATCCTGAGCCTTCTTAAAGTTGCATAAATCTTTGCCAGAGATGAGTTGATATGATCACAGCAGGTTATTTTATTATTAAGAACAACACCCATATTTTTAGATTTATCAACCCGACTTAGGGTTAAATTATTGAGGCAAACTGTAGGTAAATACAAGTTTTCGTTAAGTACCGTGCGCGAAAAAATGGTATGGCACAATTTTTATGGATTAAGAGATAGAGAATTATCAATTGACCACCTATAAATGCGAGCTAAGTCACTATTCAGTTTATTTACATATATAGTGATAATGCTAGTTGGTGCGCTAATATAAAGTTGACAATCATCAGCATATAGGGTGATGTAAGAGTGTCTTATTACAGAAGGCAAATAATTTACGTACAATCCAAATAACAATGGCCCTAAAATCGAACCCTGGGAAACATCGCATAGAATTCTGGCAGTCATTGATAATCGGCCGTCAGATTTTACGCCAGAAACAAAACATTCATGAATGAGCCTAATAGCAGATGATGACATACCAAATTTAGAATATAATTTATCTTGCAGCATTTCGTGATTAAGACTATTGAAAAGAACTAGGTAACATTTCTTTTCGGTCCGAAGCGAGTCTCAAATCTGTAGTGACTTCTACTAGGGCAGTCTCGGACGAATGATTTCGGCGATATCCCGACTGCCATTGCGTAAGGTATGAGTGCTGATTCAAATAACTCAGAAAACTTTTGAAAGGTAACATAATATGCTGATAGGTCTAAAGTCAGAGGGAATAGAAGGACAAGGCTTTTTGGGAACTGGAATAACAAGGGCATATTACCACATAGTTGTGAAAGTGGCGGAAATGAATATATGATTAAGTAAGTGGGATATGACCGGTAAAACATTCAGCAAAAAAAAATTTATGAATTTGGGTGGAATCCCATCAAGACCGAACCATCAGGATCCAGCATCATGTGATTTTATGCTACACATCGCCACCAGAATATCATTTTGATCAGCACAGCGAAATGCAAATCCATCAGAATTCTCATTAATATTGTATAACAAAGAGTGACTTCCACCTATAGCATTGCTTTGAAGCGAACTAAAGTGCAGATTTAGCGAATCAGGCTCCAAATCACATCTAGAGTCTGCTTTTACATAAATACCGTGTGTTTTAAGATTTGTTCACAATGTCTTAGGAAGTAAACTATTATTAAATATTTGACCAAAATATATGCGTTTAGCAGTATTGATCTTGGAATTTACAAGGTTTCGTACTTTTGTGTAAGCCAATCTTAAATTATTCATTCTGAGTCTCTTGTAACGACGATATAGAAATTCGCGTTCATTTATGAGATCATGCATCTCTGACGAGAACCAAGGTTTACCATTAGGTCTAGCAATCTTGGGCAAGCTCATTATGTAGCAAATTTATAAATAGATAAAATAAATCAGATGGTGAAATTGCATTAAGGTATATGGGCAAAGAATTGATAATGTGTAAGTCCGATTTTTGGATGACAGAATACAAGTGAGCATTAATATGTCCAGTCAACTGCACGTTGACATTAAAGTCACCACAAACAATCACATCGTTATATCTCTGAGACATGTCCATTAAAATATTTTCTACTTCACTAGTTTTATCAGGAGAGAAACAGTTAGGAGGACTATACACACAAACAATACGGCACTTTTGGTCATGACTATTGCAAATTTCCACACATACAAGATTAATGCAAAACTCAGAAGAAGAGATTTTTACTAATTTTCATTTGAAAAATTTCTTCACATAAATAGATACACCACCACAAACACGATCGACACGGTCGCAATGATATAAATTAAATTCAGGTAAAGCAACATAATTCGAAGGAATACTACTACTTAACCACGTCTCACTCACACACAACACATCAATGCTAGTATTTTCGAAGATAATCCTAAAGTCATCTATTTTATTCCTAATACTGATGACGTTTGAGTGACACAATTTGAGGCCTTTTTGACGTTTACTTAATATATTTAATAACACGCCAGTTGACTCAAGCTGTTCCAATTATCGCTATTCAGCATGAAATAAACAAATACTACGCTATTTTATTCTATTCCTTTTATATATCAATTATATTGTCTGTATGCAGATGATATGAAATTGTTTGTTCAAATTCAAAACGCTAGTAATTCGAAATGATTTCAATCTGAATTATAAATAGCATTTCTAAGTGGTGCCAGGAAAAATATTTTAGCCTAAATGCTTCCACATGTAAAGTTATGTCATTTGGCTGTTCACGTCAGCCTCTGCTGATGAAATACGACATAGATGGCAATAAGGTTTATGAGGGTCTTTTAGGTGCTGGATTTGGGTGTAATATTTGATAAGAAGCTTACTTTTCGTAAACATTACGAATACATAGCTGCCTAAGCTAGTATAAACCTTGGATTTCTACGTCGTAACTCTCAGGACTTTACGGACCCATTTATCATTAATCTTTGTACATTGCTTGGTGCATTCTGTGTTAGAATATGCATCCCCAGTCTGGAATTTTAATATGAGATCTTATTACTCCAGGTTGGAGTGCCTTTTTATGGGTCTCGAATCTCTTCAAACAAGAAGAGAAATATCTGAAATTTTATTAATTAAGGATCCTTTATGAAATGAAGTAGATTGCTTGGAATTGTTATATTTGAAATGCACCGGAAAGAAATATCCGTTCTCGGCAACTGCTTTATATCCCACAACATAGAACCAATTATGGCTGTAATGATCGGCTTACGAGGTCAATGATTAAATTCAACCAGCATACTACGAGTCCTTAGATATAAATAATAATAGGGTTATTTTTAAATCAAAGCTTAAGGAAATTCTAAGTTTTAAGTTTGTAGTTTTTAAATCAAAGTTTAAGGAACTTTTAAGTTTGAAGTTTGTAGTTTAACTCACATAATACATGTGCTATAAATATTCTTTGTTACCTTATCTAATCTGAATTGTAGGCTTAAATCTTGTTCTACTTGCTCTGTAAGAGAGATTCCTCTGTAGATCGTAATAATAAATAAATAATTAAATGCATTAGAATCTGAGCGAGGAGCGTAAACATGTTACATGACATTCTGGTGTTTTTGGAAATTTCTTGTCAATCTATGTACCTCTTTCAATTTGATAAAAATGTAGAAAAAAAATATCCTTTCAATTTCCTTAACCCGCGTAATCTGCATAAAATAAATTATTTTCTTTGGCTAGTTGTTCGCGTTATCATTCCATTTGTATTTTTCATTATAAGACTATTTTGACATTTTCATCAACACTGATGATTTCTGATAACCGTTGCCTAAATATTTCCGATGCTGTATTTAAAAATGATTGTTTTCGGTGATTCGAATCGACTATTACAACAAAAAAATGATAAAAAAAGCTTATAGGAGTTCTGTACAGTTATACATTTATTACACATATAACATTACAGAAAACACATTTATGTATAAGACTTCATTTACTCTTAAATATATATAAAAAGCTTCAGGTATATAAAAATTGATTGGTTAAACTTAAAATCTGTATAAATATATATTTATGTAAATACGTATATTATGTATATGTATAAAAGTAAAAACATAGTAAAAAACATCGAAATTATGTAGAGAAATGCCCTGTATTACTTGTAGAGATAAATATTAATTTGTGTATAAGATCCAAAATTTTCTATGGTAAATTATTATTTTCAAAGTGTTCTTTCTAGTTCTGTCTACTCTCTTACAAGCTAGCAATATATTGTGTTATATGTATACACGCTTTACACGTTAAGGCAACATCTCCAGGTAGATTTGGTCTGAGTATATATGAATATGTATGTATTTGCAACAAATAGAAATTAGTATAGTAAGTAGGTACATTCCCATCATATATGTAGTTACTTAAATTAAAATTTAAAATAGTCTGGCATACACGTACAATGTCATGTAGTCTTACTTACTTAGAGGTTTACAAGCACATCAACTGTTTGAAGACATAAATAATTTTGATAAAAATGCTTAGATACTGCACATACTACATATATTATTAATTCAGTTCAAAGTTTCATTTATGATAGACTTTTATAAATGAATATAAGAGAAAAGACTTATACAATAAGAGGTATATATATACTTATAATATAGTAAGACTTAAAAGCGGATGACATATTGTAGGATGAAAACTTTTCTTTAATTTTAATCCCTGAATGTCAGAACACTATCGACGAAGAATACAACTCCGTTTATAATTGCAAGTGATCCTTTAGACAGAGCCATCGTTCTTCGATCACTTTTCGAATAATTTTCCCATTGTTCGATTATAAGACTTCCAGATGCAATGAATAGAGCGCATCCAATTAGACTGAAGAATAAGTCCAAACGTTTATTTATAGGTGTATTCATCAAGTATCCTGAAAGAAAAATAAAAATTTAATTTGTCCTTTTTGTCTGAACATTGATTTTTAATTTTTAATTTTATTAAGAAAAATATAATACCTGCAAATAGGGCTACTAATATTATTGCATAGCCCACAAATGTTCCAGCTACAAGCAGAATTGTATGCTCCTGAGTCTCTGCAAGTGTTTTATAGTGGAGACCGATACATGCGGCAGTAATAGCCTGAAAGAAAAAATGAAAAGTAATTTAGTTCATATTATATACTGTAAATAATATATGTATATTTATATCTACTTAATTATACAACAACAACAAACAAAATAAAATATTGTTATAATTATATAAAGATTTTTCGATACAAGACAAGGTATTTTAATATTTTCAGTTCATACGACTGTTCGCTCGTAGGAATTTTGAAGTTCTATTAGGCTACATTCAAACATAGCAAGCAAACACTTACGGGATCAACACTAGGAAATCTTAAATGATCATATTTCTTATAATACTCACTTTAAAAGGAAAATTATTCCTAGGATTGTACTCAGATAATATTTTCAATTTAGCCTTTAGACTAAATCTCAAGCAAGAGAAGCGAACTAATTAATCTGTAATCGAATTCTGAAAAAAATAGTGGATCTAAGATTCATCCCAGAGGAACTCCGCATTAGAAATATTAAAATTTAATTCCTTTGGTTTTTGCAAGAAATGTTTTGTAATCTCTACAGTTTACTGGCGAGTTGCTGCAGCGCAGTATACCCTGATGAGATTTGTGTTTAACTGTTCTTTAAACAGATAAATAAAATAAACAACTGTACCATACATCTAGCGAATTCTGGAAAAACTCGCAGGAGGTGTTCAATAATCTCAACCACAATAAGTCCAAGAGAAACAGAATTTCCGGGTTAGTAATAAGTACCAATGTGAATCGAGTTGCAATATTTATGATGCTGACGATATAGTCTCTCCCCCCAACATCCAAGTGTTCTGCTAAAGACACCTAATCACTTATGCTTATGGCAGACATAAGGTATTGATATCTAGATATTCGGAATATCCCGTTTATACACCATATGTATCAGCAAATACTCTCGATATATCCAGAAAACTAGTGGGCTTAAACTGGATATGAATATCCTCAAAAATTACTGGGTATAGCCTGATTGGTACTTTTACTTTGCGCAGCGCCATCTAGTAGTTCATAATAATATGATAATGTGTAAAATTATGCAAAATTATATCTGTACTTTCCCGTGAAAGTGAAATAGAAGAAGAAGAACCAACCATTTCTTTTCAACATGGAGCCGAAAGGAGCAAAATTGCCATCGCCAAGTCGTGTTCTGCCTTGTAATTTTTTCCATTTGGAGACAAGGAATTTAAATGTATTTCTGTTAACGCGAAAATGTATTTTGAATTCTTCCTCAGCAAACCGTGTGTCTTGCTTTTTTCAAAACTGTGAATTTTCCAACTTAAAAAAATCAGTTAATAACTTATTTCATTACAATTTTGTTAATTTTAAATAGACCTTCGACCAAACTTTTCTTCGTTTCAGACAAAATTGTGAATTGAGGCACCACATCGCCGATACATTTTGCACCTTAACCTGGATCAAACCAGAAAAATAATGCATTTTTTTCTTTTTTCTCTCCAAATCTTGAATTTGTCGTATATTTACAATTAATTGATGCCGTTTAGTCTGTCTAATGTATTTGTCGCTTCCATTTCTAAATTACTTACGTTTAAAAACCTATCAACTGAATTGAAATGCCAAAGTACAGTTTGTCATATCAATACCTGTGCTTATGTCTTTCAGGGGTACTTTAATATTTCATGTACCATAATTCTTTCCTGTTAAGGTATCCATGAGAAAGACACATCATTGCAAATATGAAATCTATCCAATACTTCATTATACTCATCCAGCAATTTATGTAGTCATCCAGAAATTTGTCTTATATCGAAAGGCCATCAAGAGAAACTAGAACACTCATTATCTGAGAGGGTAGACCTATGATTCTTCTGAATACAAATATAAAGATCTAGGTTCGCCGCCTTTCTTCTAGCCTTCGGCCTAGGAAGTTATTCGACATCAGGAATCTTTCCATCAATCTGATAATCTTCGGGTTTAGTCAGTGGAACAGTCTTAGTGGCCTTAAACCAGAAACATATTGCGATGCAGTGCAGTGCCGAAGCAGTATATGTATTGTATAACACATTTCATATTTAGATTTTTGTGTATTGTATATTTAGTATTTTGAGAAAAACTCTACCAAATAATTTTTCTTCTAATGTCATGTTGAAATCAATTAATCAATTTAAAATTAAACTCTTCCTCTATTCTGCTGCTATTCTGTTATATTTAACAAATGTCAAAGGATGAAGTGTACAGTGTTTTAAAAATAATCTTAAACGAAACCCCCGGAATATACACGCCATGAACAAAGTTTCGAAAAGAGAGTAGCCGGCCGGTTAATGGGCGAACATCATAATCTTCTTGCCTTGTTTTACTGAAGGAGGTTTTCATATAAAAGGAGCTTGTATTTTGTTCAAACGATATAATTTCCATAAAAGGGAATGCCCATTTTAGGCCCAAACATCTCCAGACATGAGAATTGTCTTAAACTAAGCATTATGATTCTCTGAACATTTTTTATTAACAATGTTTATTGCTATCTAGTGGACTAAAGCTAGGAGCAGGGAGCCAATGCTCAATCTAGTACATTTTGGAAAATCTAGTACAGAACCGAATTCCTTAGATTCTGAGAAGAAGTTGGAGTACCCACACTCCTATAATACTCGGAGGCTTAAATAGATATTTATAGCCATCCCAATACTCACTTTTTTAGTGTTTGCCTCTTTTTTATTCGAGTTGAGGTACTAGAATTTTCGCGCCTTAGATATTGAATTAAAGGTCTCGAAGAGTATTATCGGATGGAGTATGTTTTTTTCGATCCAGAAAACTTTCTCGGGATGTTTTGGCCGCCGGAATCTCATTTTCATGCACTTGGGTCACATACACCCCAGCTACTACATTTCGAATATATTTTTAAATTTTTCTCATAGAAAGTCATTTTCTATGACGCACAATCACGAGAAGTAAAAAAGTCCACTTTTTCACCCAAGAAAGTCGCTCGAGCTACATCCGGTCGTCATTTTTCGTAAGTAAATCTCAGTTTCGTTGAAATCCGTTACGTCTTTACGGCTATTGTAGTTGAGCCTTTACTAGGGGATTGCAAGAGTCTGTAGAACTGACTTTGACACCTACCCAGACGCGTCTTAACCCCTACTAACAAGTCCTTTCAACTGACTAGATTTCTGGACGGTCAGTACTAACTAGTCAGTCAATAAACTGGCAAACGTAAAATTAAAATGGCCGAAACAGAAAATAAAAGGTAGATGCTAGTGAAAATTTGTGTTTATATTTCGAATCTTCTCTCTTTTGACTGGAAAATGACTGAGAAGAGTTTAATATATTAACATTGTAATTTTTATTTTTTGAAGAAAAATTACGGAATAAGTAAGAAATCATTAGCAATGCATACAGAAGAGGAATGTCTGCACCGCTTGACGATATTTTATAATGAACTGCCTAGTAATTTGATTGCACGAAAAGCGTTTTTAGTCAGAAAAATTGACAGACAAAATCAGTACTGTCCATCAGATCTACTGACTCGTGTAACCGCCTAGTTAGTATTGCCATACTGACTAAAGGTCGATGCACATTTACCGGCATAGCACGAACCGGCATAGACTGGCAAAATACTTTTTTTTTTTTAAAACAAGTTAGCTAATTCACATCAACCGGCACCGGCAGATACCGGCACGAAACGGAAACTTCATTGCCGTTCGCTATCGGTTGGCTAGAAACCAGACCGGAATTTATCGATTGCTGGTCTAGTTGCGAAGTTAACATGGGATCACTTTCCATAGTTTTCTTGCGATACCTGCCTTAACTGATAGTTGCATCGACTTGTACTTATTGCACAGTTTTAGCCGTAGTTTAGTTGTAATTTGAAGAAGAAAGTGAGGAGTATAGAATGTTGGCATCGAAATTGAAGGCCTTTGATCACTTGGCGTAACTATCTGTACGATCTGAAAAGTGTCTTAATTGAGTTTCCAAGCAACCTGCACACACCCAAGTTTCTATATTAATCTTCTCATGAAAATGGCTTACAAGCAAACATACATGCTTGAGAGGCTGCGAATGCTTTCTTTTCATATATCAGGGACTTGCTTCCTTATTCTCTTTGTTCTTTTTCTATTTATATCCAATACGTGACGCACTTATTTTTTCGAGGGGCAGAGCTAGGCGGTCTCAGAGCAAACTACTTACAATTGATTTATTGTTTCTCAAGATTCTCAAAGGGATACGGAAGGGCAGAGTATAAGCACTTTTCGAGGTTTTATTCAAATAATTTTTTTTTTTATTATTTTAATATATCTTTTTATACCCTATATGATGAAATCTTAGGGTAGACTAAGTTTCTCATGCCATTTGTAGCACATAGAAATAATGAACACCCACACATAATATTAAATGTTATTTTGATTTTTGAATGTCCGTCCGCACGATGACTCGAGAACTCGTTTCTTAGGTCCGTAAAAACCAACGAGGACAATTTTATTTCTTGTGTAAAGATTATTCCGATTATCCGAGAATAAACCTGATTGCTTTGGACGTAAACTCCAACTCCTGTAAAACCATGTGTGTTTTGCTTATATGGCATTTCTTTCGGAAATAAAAGAGTATTATTTAAAAAAAATAAATAAATGTTGAATAAGTAATATAATGAATAAAATTAATTTAATTTTTAGTTGTCTTTTGTTATATAATATTTAAAAAATCATTAAAGTAAAGAAAAAATTCAAAATCAGTGCATCTCTAAACGAAATATAGTTGCCACGGAGACGCGCTATTATTTATTGTCTGTTGTTATTGTCGCTAAAATTCAAATCTGGCTCATCTGTCCTATTTGGAATAATTTTCCAATAGAAATTATATCCCCGGCAAATCTCGGATTAAATATTACACCGGTGTAATAGTGTAATACGAAGGACTAAATCTCGAGTAATCTTGGTTGGTGTTTTTACATTACACGTGAATATGGATTATTCGGGTTGGTGTTTACGGCCTTTAGAATGCTGAAACTTTGCACACGTGATATTAAAAAGAAAAAGAAAATTTAAGTTTGAAAATGGGCAACTCTTTCATAGGGTTGCCATGTAAAAATGTCGTTTGACACTATACACTGTATACCTATATATGGGCACTGCTTGAGAACGCTTCGGTCAAGAGAGCTGACATTTTGTACATATCGTTTTCATAAAAATTGTAATACAGTTTTAAAAATGAACTAAATCAAGCAAATCCTTCTTGGTGTTGCCAAACTAAACTTTTGTTCTTTATTATTATCTGTCTCGTTAGCTCAGTGGTACGAGCAGTCGCTCAAAGAGCGGAAGGTCTCGGTTTTAAACCCCGGACGAGGCGGTTGTTTTTTCTTCTTGTATTTATAATTTAATTCACAACCGTTAAAAAATAAAAATTCTTCATATTCTC
This sequence comes from Dioctria rufipes, assembly GCA_963924295.1. NCBI lineage: Eukaryota > Metazoa > Arthropoda > Insecta > Diptera > Asilidae > Dioctria > Dioctria rufipes. Next base: position 70,655,176 of record OZ002742.1, read on the forward strand.
CATCTGATACCGATTTTGCCATTCGATCTCTCATATTTTTGTTACATATGGTAAGCCGGTGTTATTTTATACTAGGAAAGTTCGTATGTTTTGCAACTTGCTAACTATGCACCCTATGAACAAAATTAAAGTCTGTATCGATAAGAAGTTATAGAGTAATTCAAAAAATAAAAATACATTTTTAACAAGTTCTATATTTCCTTAGGGAGACATTTGGTCACTCATTAAGCATCCTTTCGAACTATTTTTGTCGTACCTCGATTCCAGTAAGACTATCACCCTGTGAAAGACTAGCCTTGCTATCTGGAATGCCCTGTAGGTATACGTTGGTGTACGCGACGCACTATTTTGATTGATTGGTCGGCTCCGTTTATCATATGCAGAGTGTTTTAAAACCGTACTTATGAACGCAGAAGTTACTTATACTAGACTGAGAGAAAAAATTTTGAAGTGAGTTGCGTTTTTGGACTTATACTGGTTCAGCCGATTCAAAGTGAGCCCATCCAGATTAGAAGATATAACTACAGGAATGGTTGGAACGTACCCAACCAGCTAATTTACACTACACCAGCATGGCAAGCAAAAGTAGAAAATATTACAAGGTGGTAGAACTACATGTAAGAATAGAAATATGGAATAAATTGAAGTGCACACATTATGTGAGACAGATGGTGTTGTACATCCTTTTGTCGCCTTGAATTGTACGTTGGATTTCGCTTATTACTATTTCTGTGTTCTATTAGATCCCAGCGGGAAATGAAAGCGTTCAATGATGAATGCAAGAGCGCCCTATGGAAGCTTGCAGCGCTTCACCACCGTATACTTGTTCATATCGTTTTAACGTGAGCATGAACGCTCAGTTCTAGATTCTTGGGTGGCACTCTTGGAGAACTTGCAGGATAGCATTCTTAAAGCGCTTGTATTGGTAGCCGTAGCACTCTTGGAGCACTTTTAGGGAATACAGAGGCAATCAACCTAAGGGCTTTATTAATAATTTCAGTTTTATTTTGAATTAGCTCCAATTTATTTTAGATTAAATTTGATTTCAATTAACCGCACACTTAAACTGACTACCTACTACCATAGATGGCACAAAAATTAAATGTCGCATGCAGTACCAAAAAAGTATAAAACATTTATTTGGCTGGGTGGTACATTCCGGAATGGACGACAACCTTTAAAATGATGTATACGTCGATTGTTCATATTTTTTCGTATCTGAAGTGTTGAGGAAGTCGATCAAATATATACAAAACTGCTATTATGCTTTCGGCACGCTCTAAAATATGTTATAGTCAATTCCAGAATTCACTACCCATTTCACAATCTGTATACTCTGCTCTGGTATGCCATGCGACATCCAGTTCTTGTGACATCTATGCTACGATAGAATGAAGATTCTGGTGTGCATATGAGTCATCTTTTCACAACCAGAAAGAGATAGGTTATGAATAAGTCTAAACTCAGAAAAGATATCTACTTCTGCAAAGCTTCTTTTGGCTATGGTAGGAGAGCTCTTCGGAAAAGATTGAAACTTCTGCTGCGCTTTCAGATACATATGAGTCATCTTTTCACAACAAAAAACGAATAAGCCTAATCTGAGAGAAGAGATCTGCTTCCGCAACGATTCCTTTGCCTATGGTAAGAGAGCGCTTCGGAAAAGAAATTTTCTGGCTATAGTGTGGAAGCGCTTCCCTTTACAAGCACTTGACATATTTCCCGCTGGTATTGTAAGCTATTTATTAAATGAAATATACTCATACTTTATTCGAAACTTAAAATTGGGGTATACTGTATATGTACAGTCTCACAATTTCTGTTTCATGTTTTTCAAATGCTTACATAAAAATTTGTCAAACTGATATCATCTGAAGTTACAATTTAATTTCCAATTTAATCTTCCTGTAGACTTTGAGAGAAAATTCAATTAAGTGATTGCTTATAGTCAGAATTCTAACTCAGTTTTTATTCTGTGACGAATCTTAATGTTTATTCATCCAGTAAGGCAAAACAACGACCTCTTTCATTATATTTGTGAGGTGCTTTGGATTGCTCGTGACCTTGTAAAATTTGCCATAACAATTACTCAAAAAATATATTTTGCCTGTACGAATGAGATAAACATTTCGAAAATTTTTAGATTTTACAATTATTTACATTATCGGAGCACCTTCAGAAAATTTTTCAAATAATTCAATTGGAAATTCATGTAATCAATATTTTGTCCTGGCTAATGTAACCCGTCAGTTCAAACTGAGTTCATCTGTAGACCTGTGAGCCATATATTGATAAAAAAATAATCTGAAGGTGCTTCGGGTTCTTTTGGCAATATTCCAACTTTAAAGTAAAATCTGTATTTATTTTGGCAAACATTCTTGAGTTGCATTGAAATTGATTTAAAGTCAATTAATGATTATTTTTAATGATCGAACTAATAGTGTATAAACTGGAAATATGTATAGATCAGACAGATATTCTTCGACCATGTGGTGTCCGGAATATATCGTAATAACCAAACTGAGGAAAATTGTGCGTGAAACTCGCACTACAGTCTTTTTTTTGTAACTTAAAATGCAGGTAAAATATAGAGAACCTTAAAAAAATAAGGGGTGAAATTTTGTCATATAGTTTACCTTAATGAAATATTTCAAAATACTTTGAAAACAAACAAAAAAATACTAGTATCTGCCCCATTCCTCAATTTACGCGGATTAACCAATCCACGTAAATTTTTTTTACGCTGCTAAAAATTTTTTAATATAGAGTCTGCTTGTACGAAGAAAAAAAGAACAGGTATAAGTCATAGAAACCATTTATTTAGCATAGATTATTAAAAAAAAAAATAATGATATTTCAGGAAATCAAAATAAGTTTTATTCACCGTAAGAATCTGCAATCAACTTTATCTTCTTCATTGGTTCAAAGTCACTATCTTCATTGCTGACAATATTTGCAAGCATTTTGTTCCCCCATCTTAGTTTCCACAATTTTTATGATATTGATTTGAAACCTTCGGCAAAATATCAGAAACTATTCAGTTCAAATGCTACCGGGCTTAGATTTTTGAAAAAGATGTTGGTTTTTTTTAGAAAATCAAAAACATCAAAAAACCGTGTTATTTTTCTCTCCCCCTAAATACTTTTTCATGTACACAACAATTTTTATTATTTTTCATACATAGGTTATTCAAAGATATTTGTAAATGCTACCGGAGCTGTTTTTCCAAATTTGTTAATATTTGTCATGTTAAAATTGAAACCCGTGTAACTTGAATAAAATTTATTGCTATACGTTAACTTTAACTGGAGAATGAAGATTGAGATAATTTTATTCAGTAGTTCAAAAACCGGATAAATCCCGTGAGTAGTTTATTTTATAAAAAGCAATTTGCTAACTTCTATCTTGATAAAAAGTGAATGATTTATTCATTTCTATTCCTTAAAGCTTCTCGTAGTGACGACACGATCCAGTAGTCCAAGCAAATTCTCGGTTTTGTTTATATGTATGTAATTTTGAATAACACTTTATAGGAATTATTGGTAAGCATTGGTAATGTGATTACAACGGAAGCTCACGTTACTACTGCATAGTCAAAATTTTGGAAGCTCGGAACCGAGAGCTTTATTTTCTGACATTCAGCCTTAACTGTCAAATTAAAAGTAGAGCAAAAAAGAGCAGAAAGGAGCTAAAAGCTCATGAAACACACTTTTCTGAAATTTTCTAAGATCTGTCACCGAAAAAACACAATTGTTTAAATTAATGTAAAGAAACCTTTTTTAACACACACAAAAACCTCATTATTATTTAAATTATTCCACTAGACAGGGGTCGGCAACCTTTCTGGAGTTATGAGCCATTTTTTTCCGATGTGATAAATAATTTTTTTAAAGAGCCAAAGTATAAGTATATACATCGGTAATATATATTACAAAAATTGATATAACCGTTATCTGCTGTGAAACATGTATTTATTGTGAAATCAAAACATTCTATTTTGCATACTAACAGAACATATAAGTCAACGTATTTAAGAAAATTGAAAAACTTTTTTTATAACTTAATTTCAGTAGGTTATATATATAGCTTTGCTTAAAATACAAATTAAATTTAAAAAATAATATAAACGCAAATATGTAATATTAGTGAGATTTTTGGGATTGTGTACAGACACAAAGTTTTTCCAAATTTGATGAATATTCAGAAGTTTTTAATTTCATGCAACTTTCGAGGTTTTCGTCATTAAGCGAAGTTCTTAATTTATTTTTAATAATCGTCATATTTGAAAATAATTGTTCACAGTAGTAAATAGATCCGAAAATTGTTAAGATGTCAAATGCATGTTTTCACTTGATCATAAAAATGAGGAAAGACAGTTCCATGTTCAAAGAATGATCCGTCCACTGGTGTCTGACAGCCAATTTTCATTTCTCTCTAGTTAAATTTTCTAGTTCTGACTGCAAATTTGTGAACTTTTCTGTCCATATATCTTTGTTTTTCAAATCTAACAACTGTAACTAAAATTGAGCTCTCTATCAATAGTTGGGAATGGTGTAAAATTCAACTCGCACACCTTCGCCACTAGTGGCTTAGAGTAGGGTTTCTTGCATTTTTACAATGGCGGTGACAAAAAATTCACTGTTAATATTACAACCTGAATACGAGGATACGATGAAGAATATGGAACTGGAATCTATTATTGAATACGTTCGAGTCGAAGCAAAAAGAGCTTAAAAAATCGCCCTTGAATACAATTTTTTTTAGAAGTGTCCTAAGATTCTCGTGAATTCGGTTTAGTCCCCTTTGATTTCAGTTAATTTTTTCGCACAAAATGTTAAAATAATTCGAAAAAATGAATAGAAGTTAAAGGTAACTGAAATTAATTTGTTTCAAATTAAGGAATTTTAATAAGAAATTTCAACTTAAAAGGCGCTTTTTTAAGGTCTTTTCGATTCGAACAAATTGGAAGTGGTAGTAAACAAATATTTCGCTGAAATTCCTCGCATTGCAGATGGGTTTTTTTCAGAAAATTTGTAAGGCTCACTACTAAAAGGCTATTATTTCCAAAGTTCACGAATATTTTTCCAGTGTCCTAACGCTTCTGTTTCTATTCACTTTGGTTTTGAGTGTGGAGAGTAAGGTTAGCTAAACTGGGTTTACAAACATGCGATCTGCCGCGCATTTTGATGTGTGAACAGGATTATTATATTTGTTTGGCAATTGCAATATTACAATTCGTTTTTCAATATTAATTATTAAAATACTCAAGAGCCACAAGTATGATTCTACTGAGCCGCAGGTTGCCGACCCCTGCACTGGACTAGTCCAGAAATATATTTTTTTTTTCACAAAAAAGCGCAATTATTTGAATTGTTATTAGAACTGTCATCACAATTTACAGCTGTCAAATGCCTGCTCTAAGTTACTCCTTCGAACACGCTTGAGCAGAAAATCTTGCTTTAGCTCACTTCAGTTCACTTTAGAGCAGACTCGTAAAACACAGATCATTTCACTTTAGAGTACTTTAGAGCAGTGTTCTGAATTCATATAATACGGTTTTCTGCTCTAGAGTAAACTAGAGCAGACACTTTCTAGAGGAAGGGAGTTTCTGTTTTCACTGACCATAAGTCATTGCCACAGATAATACACCGACGGTGCACTGATAAACAATTCAAAATCGTTGCACGAATAAAAATTGTCAAAACTGGTCTGCACAGACGTCATTTACGACCAGCGGCATACATACAAATTTTCATTTACGGCTCTGGAATATCATCTCGTAATCCATCATCAATTGCGCATAATTCAATTGGAATTGAGACAATAACAGAATAAGAAATTTTTTTTTTTCATCAGCACTTGTTGAATATATAAAATTCTAAGCATCATCGTGGATCAGACGGCATATAAAAAAAAATGATAAAGCAGAAAACCCACAGAAATCACAACAAAATCGTGTAAAATACAAAGGAGATTTTCGGATGACAATTTTTTCCAGACGGTTACAAGAGTTTAAAAATTACATGTGCTTCACTGATATCATGCATCGTTTCATCGCCTTGCAACAGCATCTGGATTCAACATAAATTTATATAAATTGATGTGTGTTTCAATTATTCATTGCCAACATATTGCCAAAAATTGCCACAATTCTGTTCAAAACGGTATGATTTGAAAATAAAAAAAAAAAACGATTAAAATTAAAGTAGTAGAATTTCAGTATGATGTTAAAATAATAATAATCATAATGTAGATCCTAGATATTATATGTTACTTTTCGATTTGAAATCTGTCTAAGTTTATCTTGTCTTCTTTTCCATTAATAAAGCCAGTGAAATATTTTTCATTTTTTTACAACCACTTTATGAGGTCCAGTGTATGGAGGACTTAAGGAGTTTCTAGTTACGGCTTCGCGCACGAAATTTTTTATTTCTTGGGGTACACAAATTTTTGTTTGTTTTCTAGTTTTTAAGGAATAATTTCTCTAATTTGACTTGCTAAAGTGGTTGTGACTGGCTTCGTTGGCTCCTGTTCAACAATTTATTCTCCTGGTAAACGCAAGGTTTGACCATATAGCAGTTCTGATAAACCCAAATCTTCCTTAATGACAGAGTGTATTGCTAATAGTATCCAGGGAAGATTTTCATACCATTTCTTGGGCTCATCTAAAGCTCTAATTGCGACTTTTAGTTGTCAGTGAAATCGTTCGATGGAGCCATTGGACTGAGGATGATAGGTTGTGGTCTTAATTCTATGAATACCAAGAATGTTGGATAGCTCTCTGAATAGTGTGGACTTAAACTGGGTACCTTGATCTGTTGTGCTAATATTTGGAACACCGTAGCGAGATATCCAGTTGTTCAGGAAATATTGAGCTATATTATTGGCAAGTATATTTTTTATTGGAATTACTTTAGGCTAATGTGAAAATCTAGCCTTCAAAGTCAAAAGATATGTGTAACCTTGAGATGGAGGAAGCGGTCCTACTATGTCCATGTGGGCGTGTTCGAATCTTCCACCTGGCATGTCGAATTTTCCATGAGAGGAAAAAGTATGCCTGATGATTTTGGACTTTTGACAGGAAATCCATGTTTTGGCCCAGCAATTCACATCTTGATTCATCTTTCGCCAAAAGTATTTGGAAGTTACTAATTTTCTTGTCGACCTTATGCTGGGGTGCGAGAGGTTATGTATGGCGTCAAAGAATGCAAGTCTTAATTTTTCAGGTATGTAAAGGCACTTTCACATCAAAAACAAGAATCGGAAAAATGTAAACCGAAAAACTCAATTTATTCCACTTTAAAACAAGTTTCTTGCTTCAATGACATAAAAGTTGTGTTTTTCTTACAAATCCGAGATAAATATAACTATTTTGTTAGTAAAATTATTAGTTTGTACTATTTCCCATGATTTTAATAATCATTCAAGCAAAAACCTTGTTTTAAAGTGGAATAAATTGAGTTTTTCGGTTTACATTTTTCCGTTTTGTTTTTGATATGAAAATGCCTTAAGGACGGTTTGTTCCAGTAGATGTCTCACACCATGTCTACTTCTTCTAAAGGTACGTGAATCTTTTGTAAAGAAAAAGAGTATTTTCTTTTATTTTCCTCTAGATCTGAAAATATACTGAGTAACACTTCGTCATAGTTTTGTGTGTTTCGGATAGACTTCGCGGACAAAGCTTCTTTGTAGTATCGATAAGATCCACGCAAGCTCTTGATAGAGTTTCTGATGCGATATTGAGAGAGCCTTTTACATATCGGACGTCGTTTGCGAATTGAGATATGTAATTAAAATGATTAGCTTGTTGCGGAGATTTTTCTGACTTCCCGAATAGAGCTGTGGTCAATGGCTCTAGAGTAACCTAGAGCAGCTAATTAAATAGACCTATATAGAGCAGCACTTTGAAATTTGGTGGCCATATGAAGAACTTTATTGATATTCGCTGCGGTGACTGAAATTGGTACATCTTCATATTCACTGCCACTTTTATCGGTAGATATCGATTATGTTGTGATCAACCAGTAATTTGTTAATATTGTCCACATTTAAATTGTCGAAGTTTAATTCATTTCCAGAAACGTATCTAGGGGGGGGGGGGGGGGCTTCACAGGATCACATCATCCAAACGTGGCGCTTTCCTAATAATTAGATATAGATTTCTACGGAAAAAGCTTACTTTACGTGTTATTTCTTGCCATAACTCATGAGAGGAGAGGAGCACGGGGCTGGTCGATTGTTAAAAAGGTCATAAAGTTCTGGACACAATGAGCTATGTAAGTGACCGTACACTCTGTACTTTTTAAAATACATGGTATTCTGTGAAAGACTACCAAATTTTCATAATCACTCTGTAACTCCGAAACGGTTGAGATGTCGCCTCCCTCCCTTGCCAAACAATTTTTTGTATAACTAGGTGACTACTATCACGTCCGGTCCTACGGACCACCATGCATAAAAAATATATATAAATGGTACTCTATGTATACATTTTTTTTGGATGAATGTTCACGTTTCCGCCGGTGTAATTCGTTACACATCTGCCGTACAAAAAAATTATTTATAAAAAAAATATAGGGAATTGAGTCTTCTTCAAATTTATATTTTTATATTTTTGTCGTACCGTTGAGGAATTATTTGGAAAAAAACTAATTTTTGATACCTTTAATCCAAGATGGCGGACCGTAAGGATCCCCGTCAAGGGTGAAAACTTGGATTTCCCATCGGATTTCGAAACTAAATAACATTTATAAAATCACAACTACCCCACCTTTTGTAGGGCACAAACCGCTACTGACTGGACTATGAAATGAAGGTACATCCTTATTTTCAGAAAGCATCAAAATTTACTTCAGTTGAGTGACCGATCGAATTGTTCAAGTTTAAAGTTTATGTTAAATTGAGGAAATACGTGATCAATGAAGTTGCAATTGAATCGCCCCATCAGTCTGCGATTATATCTACGATGTGAAGAACACAATTCACTCAGGGACCGAAAATAACTGGTATTTGGAAAATTTTGAACAAAAAAAATCTGGGATAAATCATGATCGTGGAATTTTGTGGAATATACCAAAAGATGTCTCGTGAAACCAGTTTCGATTCCTGTAAAGCTTTTGAAAGTTAACTCTTTATTAAAAAAAGCTAAAAAAATCAAGCTGGAAAGGCTTTTGATTTTATCTAGCAAGAATAAAAAACCAGCTTGATTTTTTTATTTTTTCGAGCTGGAAGTAACAGGTTTCGAAGCCGGAAGTATAAAAAGCCAAGTTGGCTTCCTATTTTCAGGGACCGAATCAGTTATGAATTTTTACGAAAAAAGCTTAATTTACTTGTTATTTCTGGCCGCTAATAGTTTTGAAGCTAGAAAGCAAGCGCAACGGCTTGATACTTTTTTTCGGTAAAAATATACAAAGGGAGCCCACTTTTTATTTTTTCTAGTGATGCTGGCTTTTTATTTTTGCCAGATAAAATAAAAAGGCTTCCCAGCTTGGTTTTTTTAGCTTCAAATTATTATCGGTCAGGAATAACAGGTAAAGTTGGCTTTTTTCGAAAAAAGTTATAACTGATTCGGTCCCTGAATTCACTTTAATATAAATCTTGACTATACGGATCATGATCGCTTTGTGTTAAACGATTTTTAATTTTATGTTTTGGAAAATAAAACAGAAATTATAAATATATAAAATATTTACATCTATACGTGAGATAAGAAAATAAAATGCTGTTCTTTAGAGCGACAATTGGATATAGGTAAACCAGGTTTGTTCCGCTTTTTTTTTTTTTTATATACATACAAAATGAAATGAGTTCAAGCCACTGAAGTATGCTACGTTGCTGATGGCTTTGATGCAATGCATGCCAAATTCAAGCAATGCATGTGGTCAAATTATAGAACTTCTACTTTAAGAGCTTTCAGTTTTCTTCTGTGAAATGATTTTAAAACTTTTCGATAGATCTGTTTAAATAACATGGTGCTTCATGATAGGCGTAAAAAAGATAACACCAATATCGTTCCCTTAATCTGTCATAAAAATATCCGTGAAGGCCTACACAGTAGATGAATACACACTGAGAATTGGGAACATTCAATTCAAGGCAAGGGATATTTCTGCTTTAACCTAAACTCCAACCCCCCGTTGCTGGACCCACACCAGTCACCTTCTCATTGTTCCTATAAGGCATTGTATAACTTATGTATATTTTGCATATACCCCCCCCCCCATACTCCTTCCTAATCGAGTTTAACTTTGAAAATCATTCGTTCTTCACAAAAATACTAAGTTAAATGCTCATAAGTGCTTTTAAAGATATCGCAGGATCAAACTTGAGCACTTATTCCAAAGAGAACCCTTCATCCTTTTAAACGATATGGTGAAATCCTTCAATTATAAAGCCTTAAAATTGAGTACTTGGATAAAAGAAAAATCATACAAATTTTCTGTAGTATCTTTGATCCCGTAAATTTTTTAAATCAAGGACATAATATCCTTCTTCTCTAATAAGACCCGTTAATAGTCCTTCAAATAAAAAAAAATTACCCCAATATTTGTATCCATTCAAAAGTTAGTAATATTTTTATATTATACGTTAAGTGAAAAAATTTTTATTTCTAAAGTAAAACGTGAATCTTGCAAGAGAGGAGGACCCATAAAACAATTGTAATATAATAACTCTGGAAATTTCACGTTTCGCATAACATAAAAATATAAAAATTAAATTTTAAGCGTAAATTTGAGGTAAAGGAGTTAATTTAAAGGGGTGAGAGGGATCTACATCAAAAGTCACTCCCAAGACATTCATTGATATACTCTATACTATCCTGTATGCATATTTGGACAGTACTTAAAAAAAACCAGATTCAGGGGTGCAAGTAAAGCTGGGTTTGGCTGGAGGTGGTGCGTGCGCGCTTCTGCTGGCGCGTCCGTTCCATTTCGAGGCGGTAACTTCAAAGGTGCGGCGCGAGCGTGCGCGAGGTGGCTCGAGCTCTTCCGCACTAAGTGGCTTGGCTCGTGAAAGCACGCGCCGGGGGAAGCAAGCTTAAAACCTCACAAGTAGCCATAGCCATAAAGAGAATGAAGTCCGAGATAACTAGGAAAGCTAGCCTTTGGAAGCTTCTTAATGGTACTTATATACTGGTATACGTCATGGATAATATCAGGGGCATACGTAAATATGGAGTTACTTTTCAAGTTGTATATCCGTTAAACAACTCTTGCATGCTATATGTGCCGTATGTGTTTCTACTTTAAGCAAAGACCTTGGTACCTTTGTTAACCTTTTCATCCAATTTAGCTTTGCTTTAAAGCCTAGTATTGTGTTCATTTCGGCGATAAATTTTGTATGGAAATTTAGTGGTGAAATTTATCAGCTAAAAGTTTATTTATTTTTGACAAGTAGATGGCAGTTATTTCCACAATCATAAATTTAGCATCAGATTTATCCGCTCAATACCTTTTTTCCATGCTAAAATTTTGACGTTTGAAGTTGAATGAAATTGGAATACAAGGGTGACAAATCAATCTTCATTTAGACAATTCTTTTGAGTAGAAATTAAAATAGTAAGTATAAATATAATTTTCCTTACTATTTCGAGATTGGGTAATTAAAATAGCAATCAAAAAGAACACGAGATAATATCATTAATGCACGACAGCTGATTGTCAAAAGCAGCCACCTATAGTTCAAAACAATTTTAGCTGTAAAAAAGGTCCCCCTATAAAATTGCAATATGTATATCTAAATGGATAACAAAGAGAGGTTTTAGGAGAGAAATAAATACTGAGATTTAATTTCAATTTAAAGCTAATCAGTAATCAAGATAAGCAGCGACAAAAAAAATACCAGCTCACGAACGTATTGCTAGTAGATAGATTTGTCAGGTGAATTCGGAAGAAAAATAGCTGAAAAAGTTTCTAGGGAAACTTAATGCTTATCTCTAATGCTCATAAACATTTTTAGTAGCCCAGCCCAGCCCAGGCACTCGAATCAATTAAACTCTTTAGAGTTTAGACCTTTGTCGGGCAACAAAATTTTATTCACATTCTGAAGAAAAATTAATTTCTTATCTAATGTTCATACAAATTTTTGGCAGTCCAGGCTAATCGCTATGAGAAATCAACACGAGCTGTTAACTGTATCAACATATACATTCATTGAATTATATATATAGTATCAGACAACGCTCTGCTGGCAGAACCAAAGAAAGATCAAAATTTTTCAATTTATTTTGCTTGTTCCCTACTGCGAGTTCTTTTAGTTAAATATTTTTGCTAAGGGTGGAAGTCAGTCACTTTGCACGAGTAAGCCCTCAACTCAACAACACTGTCACTATGGGTGAGTGGTTAATATTGCAATTCAACTATATGATTAAGAATTGCTTGTTGTCCGTTTTTGAATTCCGCAGTGATATTCCATAATTTATGCATATGAAGTACGTGAAAACTCTCTATAACGAAACCCAAGGGACCGAGCAATTTATTTCATTATAGACAGTTTTCGTTATAAGAAATGAGTAAAAAAAATCACAATATATATGTATATGGACTAAAAAAAAATCACAATAAACAGGTATCAGACATCGGGTTACCACTGATTGATTCGGTGGTACTTAAAGTCTGAATTACATTGACACTGCAGCAGCAGGACAACCCATCGTTTCCATTGGTTGATAACGATAAGCCGATTTGTAATGTAAGTAATCTTCTACGCACCGAGTCAGTTAGTGGTCAATAAAAGCAATAATCAAAATATACAAAAGAAGAAGTTCACAAAACCGACATTACTGGAACTCTTGGTACTTACTCCCGAAAATATCGGTACCTTTGTGAGCATCTGGCAACCTATCACAAAAATTGTTTTGCGGATTTCCGCTATAGTCACTTTGTTACAGAGAGTGAATTAATATATTGATTCGTAGGCGAACCAACCAAGTTCAACTAACTAGGGTTTACTTTATAGAGAGTTTCGTTATGGAGAGATTTCACTGTATCTTGCGCAAGAAACCACGTTGACCCTGTAAAAAACCCGTCAATATACAGTCAAGCCATTCTCCACGAAACCCATTATTTTGGAACCCGATCATTTCTAATTTGTATTAAATACGCAAAAACCTCATCCATATTTTTTTGTTTCCCCCTATAAAGCGCCCTACCACAGACAACCGCTTTTTATGATCCATATATCCATGAATCTAGACACTTAAAAACTGCAGGAATATTGAACGAAGTTTTTTGGAAATAATAGTATTTCATTTTAAATAGTATTATTTACTATTGAGGACCTCAAGCATTTCTTTTTATGTATTTTTGTTTTTAAGCCCTAATTTATATGTTGTCTGTTTCACGTTGTTTTGGAGATATTAATTTTCAAAGTCACCAAATACCCAAAGTACTTAGGGTCAGAGCTAGGCAGAACCAATTACATTACATTACAATTCCAAATCCATTTCCATGGAATTGTAATTTATACTTGATATGCTTAATTCCTTAGTAATGGCATATGAAAATTGTTCAATTCCATTACAAGGAATTGCACCTTTGTAATTGTAAATTTCAATTTTCCAACAATGGATTTGAAACATTTTTCAATTCTATTATATTTATTATAATTGTAAATGTAATTTGTCCTTCTCCATTCTTCAAAGGAATTTTAAAAGTACTATTACATATTTGTTAATATTCGATTGTTTTTTTAAAGATATTTCTCCAGGTATTTGCAAAATGTAATAATTTGTGGCTAAAATCGGGAAGTTCTAAATCTTCGGAAATAATCCAAGCGGGCCGTCGTCATCAGGTGGAATTCCATATATGCATACCCTGAAAAAACGGCAAAAATTATTCAATCAATGTACAATATTTAATTTCAAGATATTCCAAATTTTTTTTAAGTACTTTTTAAATTCCTTTGAGGAATGGTGAAGGATGAAATGAGAAGCATGCATCATTATAATGGTAATGACAAATGTTTCAAGTTCATTACTGGGTAATTGCATATTTTCAATTTCAAAGTACAATTCATTGTAAAGGATTTGCAATTTTTTCAAAGTCCAGGGGACGCTGTCACTTCTGATTTTAGGACAATTTTTTCACTTTTCCAACAAATTCAGTTTATTTTAATGACGGTAGATGACATTTTCACTGCAATTTCAATATTATGCAGTAAAATTATCTTTATTTGATATTGAACTGAAATGTTAATAAGAAAAAAACGCTAAAATGGGTCTAACAAGGGGATGGTTCCTACTCGTCATCACCGATTTCGTTCAACTCCACAGCGAAACCCAAATAATATAATGTAGGTGAGTTCGGGGGAAAGTTAATAGTTTTCGGAAAACTTTGATAAAAGCCATATTCTTACCATATTCGCTACATTAAAGTCACTTGCTTTTAATTACAACCATCTGTAATTTATTATATTTTCGAAAATAACATTGCGAGGTTTCCTAAATTACTTTCAACTTACATGAATTAGCTGTATATAAATTAGATGTGTTACTGAAAAGTCACTGTCTAACCTTTGCAACGAATGCACAACCAGCCTTCCTGTCGTTTTCCATCGTCAGTCAAAATCAGAATATTTGAAAATCATAATTTTTTCAAATTTTAACGATTTTCCCGTCAAAATGCATGATAACTATACAGTTTATTTACAAGATTTAGAAACTTCGAAATGTTACTTTTAATTTGACTATGCACATGTACCTACCTAAATGCAACCGCTTTTTAGATATTTCCATTTCTATGATTCATAATTTCATTAATTTTGCTAATTTGCATGGAATTGCATAAAATTAGGCGCGATTTCTATTGTTATTAGTAAAATTAATGAAATTATGTATCAACTAAACGGAAATATCTCAAAAACGGTAGAATTTAGGTAGGTACATGTGCATATCAAAATTAAAGATAATATTCCGGGGTTTCTAAATCACGTAAATAAAGCGTATAGCTATGCATTTTGGCGGGAAAATCGTTAAAATTTGAAAAAATTAAGACTTTGTTTCCCCAGTTTTTGCACTTTGACGTACTACAACTTCATTCATTCATTCATTGCAAAGCTTAGACGGTTTGCTATCACCTGAGAGAAATTTCGCCTTAATAGGGCGTATATCAAGAAATTTATAGGGTGTAAGTGGAAACAGTACTAAAAATTCTAAATCCCCCCTAACGCCGAGACGACGCGTCTTACCTCCCCCTCACCGTACACTTTTTTGTTTGCCTAGGAGAGTACTATCAACTCCTTCTCCATAGATTACCTACTACATTGGAACACCCTGTATACCAATACGGAAAAAATCTGTCATTTCCCGATTTCGCGCTTTTATCAAAAGATTAAATATACAAAAGTTCAGGAAGATTGGATCTCATTCACCAATTTAAAAAAAAAAAAAAATAAATAAATATATAAAAATTTCGTATGCTCACTTTTCGCCATCTACCGGCGATATTTGAAACCTCATGTATATGGCAGTTACAGAATCGGCATATATCCTCTGTCGTAGGCATTTTACCGAATGAATTAGGCACTTTTGTTCAAATTCTGTTGTAATTTAACCGCGACAACTTCCGCGAAAATCTACAAATTTGAGCATTTTCCAAGGGGTATAAGGCCGGGCGCCCATTGGAGTGGTGTGTGAGCAATGTGGCAGTGGCGTGGTTTTGGCGTGCGATGTGGCAACAAAGTGGTGTGGCAGTAGAATGGTGGCGGATTGGTATTAATATTATTAAGCGCGCATCAAAATGGCAAGCAGCGTATCGATTAAGTAATTCAACATCAACAGTAATAACTAAAGAGAAGTGGCATCCACTGCCACTTACTACTCGAAAATTAAACTTGTCGGAGACTAGTGGCAATCAAGTGGTGCCACGCCACTTGTCAAATGCCACGCCATCGCCACTCTATTTCAATGTGCGCTATTCTATTTGTTTTTACGGGACTAAATTTTTTCACTTACCATTTAATCGCCACGCCACTGCCACATTGCTCACACACCACTCCAGTGGTCGCCCGGCCTAAGCCTACAAAACTTTGGACTCCCCTACATAACGTATTATTTTGAATTCGCTAGGGCATCTGGAGCTCCTACTTACGTCACTTTTATTTCTAGTGAAGCCCTACATATATACTGTGACTTTGGACGAAATCGGTGATTACGAGTAGGGATCCTCCCCTTGTAAGACCAATTCTTACGATAACCTAGATGAATGCCCGTAGGTAATTTCGTATGGTAACCACTCTATGCAAGTCTGCTTGTTGAATTGATTTTTCGCATTTATTTCTAGAACAGTTCGTCGAACAGCAAAACGGAATAAAACCTACATTTTTATGTGGCAATACCAAGAAGGGATTGCCCGATTTAGGCGATTTTTGAAATTATATTTTCTATTTTTATGAAAACGCTGTATACAAAATATGAGCTTTCTACGTCAACGCATTCTCAGGCTGTGTCCAAATGTATAGTGAAAAACGAAATTTTTGTACGGCAACCCTACGAAGGAGTTGTCTCATTTCCGAACTTAATTTTGCTTTTTTTTTAGAGCCTGTGTGCAAATTTTCAGATCTCTAAGTGCACGCGCTCTCGAGTTATCGTGCGCACAGACAGATGTACGAACAGACGGACGGACATACAAAAATCAAAATAACTTTTAATATTATGCGTAGGTGTTCAATCCATTTTCCTCTATCAGCATTATTTCTGTGTTACAAATGGAATGACAAACTTAGTATATCCTATGATTTCATCTAATGGAATAAAAAGGGTCCTTGATGCACCTCATTTTTTGTGACTCACCACACAGTGCACAAATTCACAAATTCCATTTAATTAAAAAGTAAGTCTAGGGTATTATGATACGGAAACCTTTTCCATCTATGAACACATAATTCACCTTGTTAAGCTTCACAATGAAGGCAACTACCTAACTCTAATACCGTTTCGTAGTAAAATTTGTAATTATTACATTCAAAATGTCAAGATTAATGATTTCATGGTAAGGCAATCAAATAATATGATCATGAACAATAATGACTAAATCATAGCATGCGTTGCCTTATAAAAATAAATTCAAAAGCGCAAGCAACATTAAAACGCCAGATTCTGATCGTGTGTACTTAGGCTAGTAAACACTTCAAGGTTGGCTCGCTGAATAAAAGCGAGAGGTTAAAAAAAACCGCACAAATGATGACCTCAATTTCGGGCTTACTTTACAAGGAAAATAAATTGTGTCATATCACATTCCTGAATTCCACCAAGATGAGATGGACTGTCCTATTCAGTCCGCACTTCAGTGTTAGTCTCATTAGTTTCGTTTACCTACATATATAGATACGTATGTATGTAATGTATTCATGCATTCATATTAATGTTAACATATTCCGTAAGAACTACGTAGAATATTACGAAAGCGATCCGTGGTTAACAATGGAAATGTGTGGGAGGGAAAATGATTCCAAGACAATTTTTCATTTACTTTGGTATCGCCGCGCCACCGGTTAAATTTAGTCTTTGACATAGAAAGTGTCGGCGACGATTAGAGCTTTATCTTTATACATATCCCCACTCTATCTAGTATTCTCACCCAGAAAGTAATCTAAAAATCTTCGAGCTTTCATAGGAGTGCAATGATGTCATTCCATAGTTGAGCATTTTTAATTTACTCTACTTAGTTTGCGTAGTTAATTATTATTGAAGAGAACTCAATCTGCGAAATTGACGCAGCGTTTATTTTCTCGATGACAAATATTTAGGTACCTACCTATGCAAAATGATAATGAATGAAAGCTTGCGTTCAGATGAGACATCGAAAAATTGTTTATAAAACAATTGGATATTAAATTTTGTTGCTGTTATGAATTCCATTCAAATGTGTTCAGAATACATTAGTATGTGACTTCTTACTATTTTCATTAGAACTGGTTTAGATGACCAAGAGAGCATAAAAATAGGAATGATCGTCGGTGATCTATAGTTCGTCCAGTAAGTAGGTACCATTGTACATATGGACTTCGTTAAGCGGAGCTTTTCTCGTTGATAAAATGTGCAATTCCATTTGATTATTTATTATTCATCATTTTGCTAGTGAATATAAAAATTTATAAAGATTGGGCATATCGAAATTTTTCGAGATAAGATACTTACTTAAGATAAGGACTATGATTGAAGTATGTATTGAGGTTTTTTTTTTTCAAGTTGAAATTTTACGATGTTTTTAATGAAACAAGATGGTGATCATTGGATCAAGATATAAGGAAAAAATTATTAATAAGTTTGTCAGCTATTAAATTAAATTTTAAGAACAGAACGATTTAGTAGAACTGAGATATATAATAATGTGTTCGCACTTTATTTTTGTGTTAGCTCTTACGTAGTTTTCATTGCCGGAAATTATTCAAATAGACGCAGATTCACAAATTTTCTGATGCTTACGAAAATGCTTATAGAGATGCTCTAGATTACTCTAGAGCAGAAAAGTGAAGAAATAATCAGTTTCTTGAACTTATAGAACACTGCTTTAAAGTATTCTAATGTGAATTGCGCGGTGCATCATAATTGCTCTAAAGTGAACTGGAATGATATAGAGAGCAAGACAGCATTCACATACATACATATATCTGTAACTAGTGTTGTATTACTTGTAGCTTTTCTATGCTATTGAAGCCCAGCTAAGGTAAGCCCAGTAAAGAAAAAAAAATACATTAGCTCACACTGTGTAGAGATTTTTCGATAGTGATAGTTCTTTTATATTACTATAAAGCTCTTGATATTTTTAGGCTTCCGTACTGAAATGGAACCTTATTACTATGGCTCCGATGTCTGTCTGTCTGTCACCGGGTTGTATCTTATGAACCGTAATAGGTAGACAGTTGAAATTTTCACAGAGTATGTATTTCAAATTCAATTTTTCAAATGACAGTATTATTATTTTTTGGAAAAATAAATAAAAAGTACATAGGGTTAAATTTTGTAAGATGATACGGAACCCTTCGTGCGCGAGTCCGATTCGCACTTGCCCGTTTTTTAATCATAGCTTTCCTAACATGACACCTAAAAAGAAATTTCGACATTCCTCGACATTCTGCAAAGCTGATTTATGATTACTTGAGCAACAGATCACTATACGTAGTAGTCATTTCAAACAGTTTCAAGTCATCATTTCTTCCAGTAGTGTCTGGTATGCCGTAGGGATCCATTCTTGGACATCTGTTATTTTCTATGTTTATAAACGGGGACCGTAACTGTTATGAGAATTTTAGAAAAAATCCTGAAATAATAGTAAAAATTTAAATTTGTTTTTTTTTGTAGCACTATATAAAAGACTTCATATATTTTAGATCTTAAGAAAATACTTATGTATTAAATTTATGTCATAATTGTAATTTAAGACGTTAATTTATTTAAATCATATGATAAGAGTCTCAAAACGCTTTCATTTTTTAAGTGTCATAGTAACTCTCTAAGTGGATTTTTAAACTTTGAATTCAGTGCCAATAATTTCACAGGCTACATTATTAATTAAAGCGTCTTCATAAGACTTCCATAAAACTATAAATTTTGTAGTCTCATGATAATTGTCTTAGCAGATTTTAATATTTTTCATTTAATTAGGAGGTGCGTTAAAGTACTATAATAAAAGTCCTATAACACTTAATTCTTTTCAGTTTTACGGTAAAAATCATTTAATGTAGTAATTCTCTGCTCTATGGGCTCTACTACAAACTTTTTTCGACCCAGAAAACCGACGTAATGAATGCCTATTACTCTATACCACTGACATGTATTTAAATGGACTGACTGATTTCCTGTTTCATGGGCACCAGTTTTGATTTCAAAAAGTATGCTCTGGCTGGTGCTGTATTTAAATTATTTGGGAATTTACTTATATATACATGTCAGTGGGATTTACAGAATTTACCACAAAAAGTATTTGGGACTATTTGTATTGTTAAATTTTAATTATAAGGCGAAGGAAGTGTTTTTTACAAGGCTGTTTTAGTTGGAAATACCGCTGAATCGTTACAGTTCAGTGGAAAAGTATGCTCTCACGGAAAGAGACAGGAGCATGAAAGTGGTGCCATTTGCTTTCATGCATTTTTGGATCAACGAGCAGTCCATTTATATACATGCCAGTGCTCTATACCAGTAGAAGTAATAATTTGCAGCATGTAAACTCGATTAAAAATCGGAAATCTGGACTGTCAAAAATTACTCATTTCATTTTTAAATTTAAATTTAAATAAAAAAAAAAATGATCGAATTTGATAGTAATAACATGATTTATTGCTTTTGTTAATTGATACATTTAAAAACTGACTGTACTATGCTAGTCTCAGAAAAGAAGACTCTTATTGAGATTTTTTCTGTGAATGGGAAGTTATTTTTCACTGTTTTGCTGCAGCTCACCGATCAACTCAAAATTTCATTTTTATATACATTTGCTTTAAAACAAACAAGGTATTTTTAACTTTTTTTTTTATCTAATTAATCTCGACTTAAGATAACATATTGCTAAAAAATAACGAAAAAAAAGGAAAATATCAAAATATAATAAAAAAAAAATCTATAAAGTATGATTTTCCATTTTTTGTTGCGGATAGGATATGTACACAGGTAGGGATTATTAAGTTACCTCAGTGATAAACCCATCTATTTTATATATATATATATATATATTCATATATGCATATGGATATGTACACACCCCTTCCGATTCATATTACTCCTTTTATACTTTACTTTTATAATCTTTACAATGACCCCGAATTCGATGGCCGTCCTTTCCTCAAGGGGAAGTTTTTGTAATTTTTCCCTAGCACCATAAGTCAGTATGAGTTTTATCTGAAATTAATATGTAGCCGCCAACACAACAGTCATTCAGTATCGATTCTGTATCAATGGAGTGATTGATTACGGAATATGGATAAAGATAAACCAAGGGAGTGTACCTCGGCGACATAATTTCTTAATTTCTGTATAGACATATATTCATACCTAGCTTAGTTATAATGGTAGTAGCAGCAGCAGTATGTCTACGTTTATAGTAATAAGCTCGTTGACACCGCGACGGCTTAAAATATTTCAAAATATGTTGGTAATTTACTTCTTTTCGTAAATTAAATCCATTCACGAAAAGAAAAAAAAATGGCCAACATTTTATGTATATTGGATTATTTATACGAATCTAAAAATTTTGTCAATAAACCAAGGAATAATAATTCCTATTTGTTGAATCTAATAATAGTCCACAATACAACACGACAACTTACAGTATTGCTTTAGCTGCCGGAGTTTATTTTTAGGGAAATCAATACACGCATAAATCAGAATGTGGTGCTTTTCCCTTCCGCGTCATTACAATCTACAACCAAGATGTATCAATAAATCTCCACAAATACATAATTCCTCACGGCTTATAAATTTGCGATATACTGGCATTATCTAAAATTCAAATCTCTTCGATTTAAGCTGTAGTGGAACCTTAGCAAGATATAAAAAGTCATATATATTGTAGGTATGAGATAGATATAGATATATTAAAGGTGCTACAACACACTAGAAGCGGTATCCGAAAAAAATATGCCACTTTACTAAGCCTAATCGCGTTCATGCGATTACTTTAAGAAATAATCTGTTAAGACGGTACTAAAACATCCAACAATCAGATGGATTTGATTCGTATCATCATGTATAAAGTTTTAGGAATGCGAGAAATTGGACCGTGTCCGAATGTTGTTTGGGCAACCTCCTTATAAACCAAATAAGATATTCAAATTCAATTTATTCTCCGAATGGCAGGTACTCTAAGCTATCAGTTAACATATAGGAACTTAGGATTGACTATAAGAAAATTGACAAAAGAATAGAAAAATAATAATAAAAAAGGGAAAATAGATCATACGAAAGTGGCATGAAATATGAAAAAGAAAAAGAAACCTTTCCACGAGAAAAAGAAACAATATAATAATAAGTTAATTGAAGAAAGGACTTAGGGCTCTTTTAAAACCACTGAGGGAGGAAGCAAAGGGAGCAGATTCAGTCAAAATCTTTCATAGGCGAGCGATCTGAATGAAGAATAAGAGTTGAAGAGGTGGTTGTATGAAACAAAGGATTAATATTTCCGAGAATTTCAAAAATGGATTAAGTCAATCTGAATTTCCGGTCTACATGATTGCAGTAATTTGAATAAAAAAATATAAGTTATCTGCATTGAAAAAAATTGAGTAAATAACTAATACGGATGAGACATATCGAGCGAATACAGTGTACGTGAATAAGTCACTCACTGACAGTCAGACTGAATTTAATTGGACATGCTTTGACGTTTCTGAAAGTAAACATTTCAGAATTGCGGGAGTTCGAAATTTTTTTTAAGTTTATTATTATTAGTAAACATTAGAAGCTTGAAAAAGCGTTTATTCTAAAGCTTTAATTGAATGAAAATATATTCAATTTTAGTATTTTGTAAAATTATTGTGCATGGATTATCATTTAAAATCTCGGAATATACATTTACATTTTCTGCCAGCGAGTGACTTAAGTTTTCACTTTATATGCCGCTTTCTTGTTATTTATTTATTCAATAACTGAAGATAGGATTCCTGTGCTATACCTATGTGTACTTAAAAAAAAAATTCGAAAATGAAAAAAAAATTAAAAAAAAATTTAATTTTCTAATTTTGGGCCCCTATTCTGCATTCTCATCTTACACACTACACTCACTCACTCACTTACGCGATGACGCTTGTTTTTTTATTCTGGAAGGTAAATGAGTGAAATTTCTGTAGGAAAGTGAGTGAGATATAACTACTGGGTATATGGTACTGACACGGCCATTTGTGTTTGATTGAATAGCTCCTCCGCCCTAAACTACTATTCATACAGAAAAATGGTGTTCTGATAATCTTAAGCTTGCTTTCTTATCTTCCGAATCGAAATAAAATTTTTATATTTTTCCTAACAAAATTATTTAAAAAAAATTATCTGAACCAAATGACTACGATTCCTCAAACAAAAACTCTCAACTGAGTAATAATTGTATATGACGCTGTGCCGAGATCCGATGAATTTGAATCAGTCTGCCTACAGATTCGGACTACGGCCGCATATACACTATTGCAACTATTACTCAGTTGAGAGTTATTGAGCGTAAAATGATAAGGTTACTTTGTAATCAAAACTATTTTATTATTTTGTTAATTAAAGTATATAGCAGTGTAGCCTTTGTGAAGGTAAGAAAACAAGCTGTAAATTACTAGAAGACTATTTTCCTGTAAGGATAGTAGTTTAGGCTCTATAGAAAATATAAAGTCAATGTTAGGCATTTTCCTTAAAAAAGAAACAACTGATTGACATATCAAAAATATTCACCACAAATGTGGTGGATTATTTTATTTAACAGTGTAGATGCATCTCATTCCATTTGTTTTCTAGAATACCTAAAATGGTGTGTGAGTGAGATCGAAGTGAGTGACTTCTCTTATACAGTCATAAATGAGTGAAAATGCAGAATATGGGCCCAGAAGGTATATGTCGAAGCAGAAGTTCATATATAATATAAAAATGTGGTCAAATCATCGTACCCCATAAATAATGCTGATGCTGATCATTGAATGCAACATTCAGTGTTCTCGAAAAATCGAAAATGATTTTCGGACAGATTATATATTGCTGTAAATATTTAAAAATAGATGTAATTAGGTCTTGAACTGGTTTGACTTTGAGACGTGTTATGTCGAAAGAATTGTCGCAGATAGCCATAGTCGATAAAGACATTCCTATATTTTTCCAACGGTGTCCGAAATGTAACCGCAGCATTTCATTCGAGTGTAAATTTTTACACCTAGACACTTGATTTATTCCATGTAGGGCAATGCAATTCCGTTAAGAACAATCGGTGGAGGTAGAAAGGGATTTGTATAAAAAGATAATGCTGCTGGAAGAAATAAGTATTGGGTGGGATACATGCCATGTCTTTGAGTACATACCTGTGAAAAGGTGTTTTAAATGTTGGGGCTTCGACCATATAGCCAAAGACTGTAATAAGAAAGAGGAAATTTGCGCAAGATGTGGTGAAGGGCATGATTCGAGAAAGTGTGATAGTACTGTATTAAAGTGCAATAACTGTGTACTAGCGAAAGAAAAGCTGAAGATTGAATTGAGAGTAGATCATGATTGTAGAGATAAAGTTTGCAGTATATATCAGAGGAAATTAAAGATCGCTAGGGCACGGGTTGAATATTAGCAACTAAAGTATATGAAGTGTTTGTATATGAATATTCAAGGGCTTAATAACAATTTCGAAGAAATCGAAACTATTATTAAAGAAGGAAAATTTGAAATGGTATTACTTTCTGAGACACACATAACCGAGGATGTTGGTAATGAGGAAATTGAAATAGAGAACTATGAAATAGTTAGAAGTAACAGTAGTTCAAAGCATACTGGTGGGGTGGCTTTGTACGTAAGGAAGGAATGGCAATATCAAATTATGCAAGTATATGCGTTTCAAAAAGAACTTTGGTGGATTATAGTGAATTTGACATACGAAAGGTTCAGAATTTTGGTATGTGTTTTATATAAATCACCGAGAACATCAAACAGATTTTTTTGCGACAAGCTAGAAGAACTTATGGCAGACTTAAGTGAAGTAAATGGTGATTTCTTGCTGGTTGGAGATTTCAATATTAATTGGTTGAACCCATTAGATACATATAAAAAAGAGATAGATAATATTATGCGGATTAGTTGTGCAAAAATGATTCTAAATCAGCCAACTAGGATAACAGATGTATCCGAGACCCTAATAGACTTTGTAATAACCAATGCGGGTGAAATAAATGCAAAAATAGAACCAAAATTGAATGTAAGTGACCATGAGAGTGTAGTTATCACTATACCTGTGGGTTCAAGGCCAGTTCAAAACATTAGCTATTACAAACATTTTAAATATAACAAAGAGAGATTTGTGAATATGATAAGTGAAAGTGAAATCAGGGATATTAATGGAATCGGTAGTGCGGACGAAATGGC
Source organism: Dioctria rufipes (assembly GCA_963924295.1). Classification (NCBI taxonomy): domain Eukaryota; kingdom Metazoa; phylum Arthropoda; class Insecta; order Diptera; family Asilidae; genus Dioctria; species Dioctria rufipes. The sequence continues at coordinate 70,680,197 of OZ002742.1, forward strand.
GAGAATTTTTCAAAACGAATTAAATAAAGCAGTAAATGAATTTGTTAAAATCAAAGCAGGTTCATATAGGGAAAATTACTGGTTTAATAATAGATTGGGTGAACTTAGAAGACAAAAAATAATAGCAAGGCAACGTGCAGTTTTTTCAAAATTGAGAAGTGATTGGATATGTTATAGTACTCAAAGAAATAAGTATAAATCGGAAATACGAAAGGCCAAAAGTGTTTATGTGAAAGCAAAAATTAATGAATGTAATGAACAAAAAGATATCTGGAGAGTGTTAAAAGATTTGGTACTAAAGAGAAAGAAGACTGAAATTAAAAGTATTAAAGTTAATAATATAATATTGGAAAAAGAGGAAGATATGGCGAGAACACTTAACAGATTTTTTATACAAAGCGTGAAGGATATTCATGAAGGGATTCCGAATATAAGGTATCAGAATAAGATCATAAGCGTGAGGAATACATTTACCTTTAGAACAGTTAATCTCAGAGGTATAATGGAAACATTGAAAGAGCTAAAACAAAAAAGAGATTTCAATTTTGCTAGCCCAAGAATGATAATGGACTCATTTGATTTGTTAGGTTCAGTGCTGATGAATATAGTAAACAAATCTCTGGTAAGTGGAGAGTTTCCGACCATGTGGAAGGAATCTTTGGTCACACCAATTGCGAAAGTCAAAAATTCGTTGAAACCTGAGGATTTTCGGCCGGTTAATAGTTTACCGGTCGCGGGAAAGGTGTTGGAGAAGATCGCGTACAGGCAATTGTTGCAGTATCTGGAGGTAAACTCAATACTTATTGAGAACCAATCGGGGTTTAGACAAAAACATTCGTGTGAAACAGCGATTAACATGGTGTTAACAACATGGAAGGAAGAAATAGCATCAAAAAAAAGAATAGCGTGTGTGTTCTTAGATCTCCAGAGAGCTTTCGAGACGATAGACAGGCAACTTCTTCTGCGAAAAATGGAAAAGTATGGAGTAAAAAACACAGAACTGGAATGGTTTCGAAGTTTCCTATGCGAAAGAAGCCAGAGAACAAAGGTTGGTCAGGCTATATCACCAGCGGAAAATGTGGATTTGGGAGTACCCCAAGGATCCGTTTTGGGAACACTTCTCTTCTCAATGTATATAAACGACATAGGCACAGCGATTAAGCATTCAAAGTTAGCCTTGTTTGCGGATGATACGCTAGTTTATATAGCGGGCAATAATAACAGTGAAATTCAAGTTAAGTTACAAGAAGATCTGGATAGTTTAAGTTACTGGTTAAAAGCAAACAAACTAAAACTTAATACCGGGAAAACAAAAGCAATGTTGATAAATGGGGAGGAGGAGCTCAGACTGAATATGGACGGAATAATGATAGAAGTGTTAAAGGAATTCAAATACCTGGGGGTTGTGATTGACGATAGGCTAAAGTTCACAGCACACGGCAATACTATGAGTGCAAAAATTTCAAAGAAAATAGACTTTATGAGGAGAGTCAGAAGAAATGTTTCAACATATACAGCAATTATTATATATAATACAATTGTCAAGCCACATTTTGAATACTGTTCAACTGTTTTATTCTTAAGTAATCAACAAATAATAAACAATCTTCAGAAGTTACAAAATAAAGCAATGCGAACTATACTAAGATGTGATAGATATACTGCCATAAGATGCATGATAGATACTCTTCAGTGGCTCAATGTGAAACAGAGAATAATGATGAATGTTTTTATCTTCATCTATAAAATTAAGTTTAACTTGGTGCCTAATTACTTAACTGTGCACGTCAACTATACCAGAGATGTTCAACCGTATGTGTTAAGGTCAGCGGATGATTTTAGATTGCCATGTTTCCTAAGTGCAGCGACGCAAAATAGCATAGTATTTAGAGGATTCCAAAAGTTTAATGAGTTGCCATTAAGATTAAAAACCGAAACGAACTTTAGGGTTTTTAAAACTGAAATTGTTAAATATGTCAAGGAAAAATTCTAAATCTACACTAGCAATTAATTAAATATTATAGATTTATGTAAATAGCAATGAATATCCTAATAAATATTATTATATTATTATTTAATAAGAGCGCCATTCTTTCTGTCGAATACGATACAGTGAAATTTGTTCGAATTGAGTAGAAGTTCGTTCCGAAGACTATTCCGAAATTCTGGCCAGATCAACATTATGTAAATTTTTCGGCGCAATCCTCTTTTAAGGAAGATGGGACATCTAAGATATAATTGAACGCCGTCTGCGTAAAAATGAACCCTTGAGTTTCAAAATTTCCTCCAGATTGCATTGTGTTATTGGTAAAATGGAAATTTCATGAAATTTGTATTTTCCCAATAAAGCAATGCAATCTGGATGAAATCTAAACCCTGTGTTGCTTAACCTGGATCCGCATAGTTCGGATTCGGATATCAGGAATCGGATAGTTTACTGTTAGCAGTACCTATATGCTTATAAATACTATCCGCTAGATCTTTACTATACAAATTGCAATATTTAATTGAATCTTTCCGTAAATTTTGGGTATTCTATGATAGCGTAGATAAGAATTTAGTGTCAGCTGAAAATAGGTCGTGCACTATTCGGCCTAATTAGAAACATTGTAAGCCTCTGCCAACTCACCGTTGAAGGATCCTTAACAATGGTCTATATTTATAATAACACGATAGATTAGAAGTCAGTGGCGTAACTAGTCTTTCCGAGCCTGAATGCAAAAAAAATTTCTATGAAAATGAACGTAGACCACCGAGCGTTGGACGAGAAATCTAGGTGGGTTTTATTATAAATGAATTAAAACCAAAATTCCAATTCTCTTTCATCTCAAGTCACATTTTATACAGAAAAATATAGAGCCTGTGGTAGAAAATCATTAAGTTAATTTTAAATAGTAGCATAGCTCATAGAATGCAATGCGGTATTTTTAAAAGCTCTGCTTTCGAGATTTAGCGCTCGCAAAGTTATCGGTGAGTTTCCAGACATCCATCCTTTTTTACTTTTCCTGCCTTTATGCTCAGTAGTGGTAATTGCTATAGGCGCTCTTGGCCCATAGAATTTCTAAGATAATTTTTTATTATTTTGAATTTTTAAAAACGATGACGGAAATCGTCAAATTGAAGCCACAAGGAGTAGACTTTGGAGAAACTTGAACTCATGTCATTTAGTTAAATGATTATATATCCTCCCAATTCTTTGATCATGTGTATCTTCCCAATTTCCGGACGTAGTGTCTTAACGCTCAGCAGAGCCTGAAGTGGCAACACTTCTGATACAAGTTGGTTGGGTATTATGTTTGGACCTTTGGAGCATTTGTTGTCGTTGGTTTGTCGGTCGCGGATAGTAATCTCGAATTGAATCAGGGGTGCCATGCGACCCGACCGCACTGGTTGCATTGGCATAGCTGTTAGAATTACATATTAATTCATTCTCATTTATATGGGACAGTATAAGAAATGAACTCATGTGACTCATTATAAATTAAATTTAACATTAGAGCTATTTAAGGGAAATTCTTTAAAAATCTAAAAACAAATAGTTTTCCCTTAATCATTTATATTGAATAGTTGGATGTCCAAAAGGGGGAATCTGATACCACTATACTTGAACGGCAGTCAGTTAGTATACAGTTAACTTGTGCAAAGCTTGTGCTTCTGTAATTCGTCTGCTATATACTACAGGGTCTTTCAAATTGAGCTTTCAAAAGTAAATAATTAAAATACATAGAATTTGAATTGAAACTGAAAATTTTTTTATTTATTTTTGAAATACAATATTTGCCATTTATACTCTAGAAATGATATCCCCATGTGACCACCTCTTGTGTCTCTACAATACCTGATTCTTTTATCAAAATTTTCGATCACATTCTGGCATAGTTCCGGCTCTATTTCACCAATAACTCGATTAATTTCTGCTTTCAATGCTTCAACGTTTCGAGGATTATCCTTGTAGACCTGTGCTTTCACATGTACCAAGAGAAAAAATCTAAAGGTGTCAAATCACAGGATCTTGAAGGCCAATTCACGTCACCGAATCTGGAAATGACACGGTCTGCAAACTTTGTATGCAGTAATTGCAAAGTTTCTCTGGCTGTATGACACGTAGCCCCATCTTGTTGAAACCACATTATCAATATTTTCCAGTTGGCCATAAAAGAGTTGTGATCATGTCGCGATATCTGGTACCGTTAATGGTTATGGCTCTTCCACCAACATTTTCGAAAAAGTACAGACCAATCATACCACCAGACCACAATGCACACCAAACAGTGACTCTTTGTGGATAAGTTTGCCTCTCTTGGATCACGCGGGGGTTTTTCTCTCACCAAATACGACAGTTTTGTTTATTAACGTAGCCACCGATCTCGAAATGTGCTTCGCCGGAAAAGACGATTTTTTTTTAAATCGTCGTTTTGTTCCAGTATCCAATTGGCAAAGTCCCGACGCATGGATCTTGTGGCAGCAATTCTCGTGTAAATTGAGCTTTGTAGGTCCACAACACTAAATCTTTGTGCATAATATGCCATACAGTTGACTCAGAAAGTCCCAATTCTTGTTAACGTCGGAAAATTGACGTGTTGGGGTCAGCTGAAACACTCACAGCACCAATATTTTCTTCTGAACGACCGGTACGAGCATACTGACATCTTTCTCGATCTTGTACTGTACCAGTTTCTTGAAATTTCCGCACAATATTAACAATTTGTTGCTCAGTTGGATGATTGTGTCGACCGCAAACATCGCGTAATACGTTTCTCACAGAACCACCATTTTCATAAAATAATTCAATAATCTCAATACGTTGTTGTAATGTTTCCGATTCCATTTTTATAAATGGCAATCCTTCAGCTGTCAAAATGACATATATTATAGGTGCGTTCGATTTTGAAGTGTGTTATATAGGCGCGTACTTTTGAAAACTCAATTTGAAAGACCCAGTATAAAAACATTAGAAATAATTTTTCAATTTTGCTATTCAGATTCATTAAACACTAACGTAGTTTGTTTTTTGTGTGAGGTTCCTCTAGGGTCAACCATATTGCCATACTTTTTTTTTATATTGATTAATGATCTCCCTTTGTATGTTTTGATAAGATTGCTAAAATTGCGAATCAAAGCTCACACTATCTTAAATTTTCAGAACTAAATTTTATTTTTTTCAATCGCACAGGATGCATACAAAAATAGAAAATTGGTCAAGGTGGAATTTAGCTCGCGCTATTAGGGTTCATCAATGAACAGTTAAGCAACCGAACTTAAGTATATTTAAATCTAATCCAAATTTGTCTATGATAACTAAAAAATGAATGAATGAATACATTAACGATTATTCTGTTGGTTTTATTACTAAAAGCTTCTTTATAAGTTTAAAAAAAAAAATTCAGCAACTATGAGACTGACGAAACGAAAAACGCAGCAGTTTTCCTGTTATCTATGTCTCAATACCCAATAACCCCGATAATAGAAAAAAATTTAGATTTAGAAACTTAGAAGATCAAGGGGAACGGTCTTTTTTCTCATTTGGGGTTATATATTTATAGTCACCAAAAATATTGAAAAAAAAAATTTTTTTTTGGAATCCCTTTCAAAAGATACTCATTTGGGAAGTGCAATCCAATTCACCTCCATAAAAAATTAAAAAAAGAAAATTTCATAATCTTTGACTATCGAAATATGTACTAGTCATAAAGATTTGACATTGTGGAAAATTTCAAATTCCTACATCACGTCATTTTCGAGAAAAACGTCTGTGACAGATAGACAGATGGACGGGAAAGCGATCTTATAAGGGTCGTGTTTTCCTTTTCCTTTTGAGGTTCGGAGCCCAAAAAATGTGAAGCTTTTCGCGCAGATTTTATTATTTTTTAAAGCTATCAGCGCTTTTAATTTGCTTACTTAATGACACAACAACAAATTTATGACGTGTTACCAAATTTATAAAAAAAAAAAAAAAAAAAAAACAAAAAAAAAATAACGCTCACTCATAGTCCTCATAGTCGAATCAATTTCTATTATTGTCTTATCGAAGGCGTTGAAAACGATTACTGGTTTTCGTGTCAAATGTACGTAAATCAACAAGTTGCCGTGAGATTTACGTTGCCGCTATCTTTAACGACTTTCCAACTCTCCAAATATTCTGCAGCTCGATGATTCGATATTTTATTTATACCGAACATAAATATTTAACTTAGGACGACCTATAAATATTTGTTGTTATCAAATAAACCTACCAGATTGCTGTCTGGTTAAATTGCTCAGGGTATTTCGTCCCAGTTTGCGTGACCACCAATTGTCTGAAATGACCTCAGCGGCTAATAAATTAATTTTGGGGTGAGTTATTGTATACAGTTAGATGATATGTTTTTGTTTGTCATTTCCGTATGTACTTAGTATGTAGGTCAGAATAAGGCTTAATTTAAATATAGAATTACATTTTTAGCAAAAAGTGGAATGTCTTAATTATATAAAATGGAGTAGGAAATGACGTGATCTGGTCTGTAAAAGGTGTGACAGAATTGTAATTTTAGGCAAAAGGTGATAGTAGGTTGGGTTAAGATAAAAAATTACAGGGCAGATAGTACCCTAGAGTGCGTCGTAAAATACGAAATTTCATGAGCTATTTAAAATAGGAGGAATTTACTTCTCCCTCTCCTGAATTTATGGCACTGCACTACTCAAAATTTCGTATTTTGAATTCAAGACTGTTTTAATTGTGATCTTTTCAATAATCAGGTTAATTATCCTTATAGACATTAGTTTTTCATACCGACTTTAAAAAAATTCAACATCTTCAGTTTAAGATGAATTATCACATTTTGTATATAAAACCATTTATAGGAGCTTTGCACATTTTATTTTAGTGAAAACATCAATTAATGTAGGTTTTTACATAATCTGGAACAACACTTCATTTGGTTACAAGTTTCTGTGACTGATCGTTTGCCCAGCGGAAATACTCATGTAAAAAATTAGAATTTTTGTATGTCGATCTTACACGAAAAGGGCTGCCCCCGATTTAGTCCATTTTTGAAATTGACGTCTCTCCACATTGTACTCTCTCAATTCAAGTACTATCAAAATATACAGAGAATTCCTAGAAATAAAAGGCAATACTGAAACACAGGCAATAGTACTCATTTCGAGTAAAGCCTAGTACTAAGGTCCGCGCTAAGCTAAATTTTAGCGGGTCTCCAATATCGGGCCGTTCTTTAGCAGCTAAATTATGACAGCGGAGACTCACAGAAAAGATATATTAAAAACAAGAAGAAGAAGAATTTTGCAATTTGTTTACGGAAATACAACGCGCGGTGATAATATTTCTAAAAACAGGTAGGTAAAATTATTTGGAAATACCTATTAAAAATATAAACATAATATGCATTATGTATACAATAAAAAAAAATTAACAATTGATATTGAAAATACGGCCACCAAAAGAAATCTAATTCATCCGTACTTACAGCAAAGATGTACAAAACTACGTTAACTACAAAAATCCGGTCAATAAATTTATTAAATATCAGAACTCTGAAAATAAATATTTTTAGCGTGCTAAAGAACGGCCCGGGCGGATAAATTCAAGCTAAATTTTTTGGAGACTTACCGGTGGTGCCATCTATAATCAAAACCCAAAAGCAAATTTAGCGCGTTGACCTTAGTACCGCTTTCGCTAAAATTCAAGATAAATTTTCGCCAATATCTTTTAGCTTGCTAAATTTTCATACAAAATTTAGCTTAGCGCGGACCTTAAGCAAAAAATTCGATTTCGGGAATAAGGATAAGGATTTGTTGAAGTTTTATATTATAATTCAATTACAACTTCCAAAGTAAATTACCCAAGACTATTGTTGACACCTGGTCATCCTTTCCGCAGAATTTACAACTCAGTCACCGTATATCCTCCTCACTTCAGAGTTATGTTTTATATTAGAATTTTTGCAATTTGAACCTCCTTTTCTCAAACTAACCATTAAAATTTTACATATCAACCACAAAAAGTCCAAAGTCTAAGTTAAAATGATTGATTACATTAATTATAATTAAATCCAGCGAAATACAATAAATCTCTAATGACATTCAAGTAATTTTGGCTGAATAAGCCTCAAAAAGTGTAAAAAACATTGAAAGGGCGTAGTTTTTGGGTACCTACATTATTTTAAGCTGAAAATTTTAAGCTTCTCAAATTCGATAAGGGAAATTGCGAAAATGGCGAAGAATTCTCTGTTGCAGGGTCATTCCATAGGCAACATGTGTGACATGACCATCACTAATTTTGTTGAAATCTTACATATTTAGAGGGTTTGTGAAAACAAAAAACTAAAACAAATTTCCCTATACAATGCATATTTCGCGAGTTGTAGCATTTTAGAAATTCGTGAAAACTCTGTCCTCGGCTTCTTAAAAAACTTATAAGGTACCTGCGGCAAATAAGGTGCGGAGGGTAATAAAGCCCACATTTAAAAATTCCTACTAAAATTAATCATAGAAACCTAATACTATATGCATTAAGTCGATACGAACGCCGTGTAGGGGGTATCCGGCAGCTCGCGCCGCCATCTTGCCAGTAATGAACGGTACTTCACCGAGAGGAGTACAGCTGGTTGGAATTATAATTTTCGCCTAATCAAAATAGTAAATTCTGTTGTGTAATTACACTATTTCCACATGTTTAGTTTGAATTTTAGGTAATGTAGTTTATAATTTCGGTTTTTTTTTTTCGCCCATCATTGTGTTTATTTTATTAATGAGTAATTTTGTAAAATCTTGTCATAGATCTAATAAGGCCCACTGGAGTAAACCGTGGGCCTTATTACCCTACCTAATCTATATTCTCAATGAAACTAGTGTTCCTATATAGGATTATGTTCCAAAGAACGAAGACTGTTTGAATTTACTCTCTTTTAGGTTAAGAAATTTATAACTAAAGTTGTTGGAGGCCTTATTATTCCCCTGGGGGTTAAAAAGGCACATTTTTATTTTTATTGGAAATTATTAAAAATAATCGAATTTTGTTGATTTTTTTAGTTTTAGCAAGTTTAAAGCTGATTAGGTTTTTAAAAGTTAATTTTTGTTTTGGGCCTTATTATACTATGGTAGTTTAATAAGGCCCATGGAAAAGGTTTTGTAAAACTGAATTATATTTTGAAATACCCAAGTTCTGTTATAGTTTTTCTATATTTTTATTTGTGCAAATAAATAAACTTCACGGAAAACTTGTTTTTTTGTACTATATTACCAAATACTTGATTTATTGCATTTTCAAATTAGGTGGGCCTTATTTGCTGCAGGTACCTTATATATTCATACTTGGACAGTGATATATGGCTCATTTGAAAGATAGGATTTCAAGTTATCTAAGAAAAATAGCATCTTAAAGATATATGCGGAAAAGGACATCATAAGGATTTTGTCCTTTATCCTTGAATATCCTCGAAGACGTACTTTTGATTTTATTCCTTAATTTTTTTTTTTTTACCTTATATTATCAACAAAAACAGATTAAAATTTAAACTTGAGATCTCAACTGGATCAAAGAGTAAAAAATCAAGAAAATTTCAAAAAATATATAATTAATCACAAATAAAAACAATTTGTTTTTATACAGGGTGTCTCCTATGTGGTCTTGCACCTTAAGGCTATGGATAGGTCATGCTTAGACAAGAAAAAAATTGTAGGAGTGGTGGGGATTTCTGAAATAACGGGACTTGTATGTTTTTATAGAGGGTATATGAACGAAGGGCACAAGTCAAAATTAAGCTAGTCGAAAAAAAACTTTGTGAAGCGCACGCCTATTGTCCAGGGATTACGCATTGTTCCAGCAGATATCTTTACCTGCTCGAAGTAAGATACCTACGTATATTTAGAAATTTAGATATTTCTGTGACTGGCTTAGAATTTTCTTTTTAATTAGGTAATACGTATGTTGCTTTCCTCTTAACACTATTTGAAATATATTGACGGCACTGCGTGTATTCTGGTTGATGATTATAAATATCACTTAATCGGATTAATACATTCCTATTCATGTCCATCAAAAATGCACTTTGCAGATTTTATTCATGCATCTCCATTTTTGATTCTGTTTTGTCAGATGACCCAAACAGAATTTAAAGCCATCCACTATTTACAGCGGCTTACCATTTCGGCTATACATAGAATACATGTATGCAGAAATGCTCAGATTTTGGAACACCGAATAAAAATACTGAAGAACACTTTGTTTTAATTGACATACATCAAACTAGGTGGACAAGCTGATAATGATGAAAATTTCAATCCAGCCATTTAAATCTATACGTATAGGTATAATACAGAGATCAAGTAGAGAAACGTGCAATGCGTTGTCCTTAATCATAGCCGCGCGTTTTCAAAACAATGCGTAATTAACAATAGGCGTGCGCTTCACAAACTTGTGCGCTAGTTTAAGTGTTTTTATCTCCACAAGCTTCGCAAATATATCCTTCAGAGATCAGCCTGTAACTTTTGAATGTTAGATCCAATTATGATGATTTAAAATTTGTTAGATTGATAATAGTTAGACTTTTCCAATAGTATTAAAATTGTCCTTCCTCTTATCCATTTTGAAGTTATGGCTCAACAAATTTAAAATTTCGGAATTTTTTTAACTGTTTTTATCAAAAACATGACATCAACATCAAGTTTAAATATTAGATTTAAGATGCCGGAAAGCTTCCCTTTGAAATGACCTATGACACTCTCTACCCAAAATATAACCATTTGGCGTTTTTTGCACTTTTTCTGATACATATCCAGTGATAAATTTCAATGCCAGAAAGTACCCAGATAACACAGAAGAGGTTCTGAGCATCTTTTTGATACGCTCCACAGGATATGAGAACATATTCTCTGACTAAACGAATTGATATCAAAATACATATTCTTTCCATATATGCTTTTTATAAGACTCGTGTCCGCCCTGCCGAAATGATCGTGTGATAATCGGTGGTAAGAGTGTGTATCCAAAAGATTGTATTCAGAACATATTCTAAAGGATATAAAATTGATACAGATGAGCATCCACAGGAATACATTCAATTCGTATACTTTATTTAATTTAAATAAAATAAAAATGTATTATGTAAATGAAAAGTAATTCAATAAAAATAAATCATATATACATAAAAAAAATAGGACCTACACAAGCCGCAGCTGTACCGAGGTAGAAACGAAAGTGTGATTTTCCAAAATGCATGTTAAAAATTTATTCTATTCATATCCAGTGGAATACTTTTACAGCAATTGAATGAAGTTTACCGATTTGAAGCCGATCGCCTGTATCGAAAAAGTTTCTTTTCAGAAGATTTTCCATTTTGATATCTGGGTAGGCTATTATCTTCGGGAATAAGCATAAGATATGCATAAGAAAAAGTACAAAAAACGCAAAAAGGGTTACATTTTGGGTAAAGAGTGAACTAAAATCTAATATTTTTCTAAAACAGCAGTGTAAGAAAGTTCAGTTTTTTTAGTCAACGCATTCTGAAAGTCGACAGACATATAGACAGGAACAAAATTGGTATGTATAATTTGCTATGATCTCATCAAGGGTGTGGAAATGTGTAAAATCGAGCAACTCATTCGAGAATCTAGATTGAAATTATGTAACCATTAATCGTTTGGTTGCATTTTAACAAGAGTTCTAAATGACCTACTGTCAAGATTCGTTAATTTTGTTTGATTTTTAATGCTCAAATATACGTTTAGGCACTCGAATACAAAGTTATATGTACAATAAAATTATTACATAATACCTACTTCCAATTTGTCAATAATTTAAATTTCTTACGAATATTCAGAAAACGATCAGTCAGTAGCCTCTACAATGTACAAAAGTTGATCGAAATATAAAAAATCAACAAAAATGTCTGGTGATTATTTTTTTTTGTTATTTCGCGATCGGTATAATCGATTTGGAAAAAAATTCCAAATGATTCTCTTAAGAGATCGAAAATACAGATAGCTCCACAAAAGAACAGGCCTGTGTTAAGTGCATCACCGTAACAAAGGTGTTGACAAAAAATTAGCCTTCGTTTCGCTACGAATTACGCGAATCAAATGTATGAAATTGTTTACGTTAAATTTGTTTGTTTATTTACAAACGTTGCTTAAATGCGATTACTCTCAAGTCCGTTCCACACTTCGCGGTAATTGCAAGCGCGCTAATTCAAGCCTGACCTCATCCTCACGCTGCTCGAAGCAAGACAATTCCTCATATATATACAAAAATCCATCTATACCTACATGCATATACAGTGATATATACACATTCAAGTAAATTAGGGTACGCAGCCTCGCCGACAAAAAAAAGTTGTCCAACAGGTTCTAGCCCTCATCCATAATAATTAATTAAAATCTTCATGGTCTAACTCTGAACGCACCACTGTTACTAGATGACTTCGTCTGGATCTGGATTCTTGTGGAAAACTTCGAAATTTTCAACCAAAAGTGCGTACATATTTCGTCTTCCCCCTTCTTATGAGTGTAGCAAGTAACGAAATGATTGCGTCGCGCAATTGTTATTCTTCCCATGAAGGCAGGTTCTCATGTTCTTTTTTGGACAACGATGGTCGATGACATCATTTCCACTTTACCATTTTTTTTGTGAACTGTGAAGTAATATCAAGAGGAAGTGAAAGAGCCGACTAAATTACGTCAGTTTATTGTGTCTCCACCAGGAACTTGGCATAAGATCTTAAATCTAGATGAATGAATAATTGCGGGTACAGGCTAAATTCAGCTTCTCCACTGAGATCTTCTGTCGTTAAATGCATAAAAAAAAAAATGCCAGAAACTGGTTTAATATAAACAAGACGTGGGTGATTTCATTACGTTATTTCTGTCCTCATATAGATAACAATAAACAACTCACTTTTCGGAGTAAATTACCCCGGCTAACAATTAATCACAAAAGAAAATGAACTCACCAATTCAAGGAATTTGAAAAAAGATAACTTGTTTACTGCCATCTTGTGTAGATGTGCTTGGGAACCCTTGTTTAATCTGAAAAATTTTCACTGAAAATCACAACTGTATCGAACTCGGCACTCTTTTCTTGAACACGTCCGACAATTTCCAATGATTCTTGTTTACTAACGCTACACGCAAAAGATTGTGGGAAATTTAGTGAGACAGAAATGGTTGTTGGAGTCTTTTTTGTTTTTTGGTAGCTTTGAGAGAATTGTCTGCGCTGCGCAGACTAGAAAAGTAGTCTAGTCTCTTGTTGGTTGCTTGACGGTTTCCCCTTTTTAAGCTTTGGAAAGCTTCTTAATTCATTGTGAGCATGTTAGACAGAAAACTGAAACAGACTTTAGAACTATTTATGGCATAAATATGGCTTTCTAAAAGTCTTGTTTCGAAATTTCATCGATTTTATATGATTTTCGTTCGAATATTTATAAGAAGGCTGGTGTCCGCGCTCAAGAATTGTGTTACGGGATAAATGTGAATTTACAGGGTGTTTCTACTTAGGTGGTCCATAGAGCAGGAGGTGATAGTACTCACCAAGTGTTGGGAACTTTTCAATCCATATAGGGTCAAGTGGGGTAATTGTAAACGGCTATGATTTCTCAGTCCCTTTCCGTCGAAAAATTTCGTAGAACATGTTTAATCATGAAACGAAGTGCCGTTAATCAGACATCATCCAAACAAAACATTAGTACGTGTACGGACTTTGAAGCATTAGTTTCTCTTTTTTAGTGAAAATTAAACGTTTTAGTTTCGGAAAAGAAAGTGATTTTATCTACAGTAATTTTAAAGGTAAAATAAGGTTTTCATGTTTGTTAGTCCATATTTTGATATTGCTTATTAGTGGTAGCTTCCATTTCGAGAAAAAATTAAACTTTAGTTTATTTTGAGTTGTTTACAATTACCCCTCTTATTTACAGCGAAGGGGTAATAATAAACCTGCATTTGGGGTAATTGCAAACCACGAAAATTTCCGATTAAAATATAAATCTATATTTTTAAATGCAAATTTCAATCGATTTTAGTAAATCTAAAAGCTCATTATGCCGCGCACGTACGTAAAGAAGAGAACTACGCCTTCGTACAGTGTAGATGATATTGCGGAAGCCGTAAGTGATGCCCTTAACAGAAATAAAACCTTCCGCGAAGCTGAAGCCTTCTACGGTATACCCATTGCTGTCATATACAATAGAATTCATGGACGAAAAACATCCTTCAAAAGAATGGGTGCAGGATGTTCGCAGGCTATTCCAAAATCAGTTGAAAACACACTTGGTACATGTCTGATAACGCGTGCGAAAATGGGCTATCCTTGTGACTGAGACGAGTTGAGAAAACTTGTCGGAGAGTATGTAAAAAAGACCGGCTTAAAAACTCCCTTTAAAGATGGCATTCCGGGAGTTGACTGGTACTACTCTTTCATGAAAAGACACTCAGAATTGTCTTTAAAATGCCCGAGCATCTACAAAAATTGCGTAAAGATGCCCGAAAGCCGGATATTGTATATGACTTTTATGAAAAACTGGAAAATATTATAATTCAGAATGATCTTGGATATGAAAACAAAGCTTGTTTCGTCTTCAATGCAGATGAAAGTGGTTTTAGCAGTGAAAAAGGGAAGCCACTATCACGAGTCTCAGGTGGATCTCGACGTGAGTCAACCACGTTCTTAGCCTGTGTATCGGCTGATGGTGTAGCACTTCCTCCTCTTATAATTTTTAAAATAGCGGCGGTACAAGCTCGGTGGACTTCACTTGAAGCTTACCCTGGCACTCTGTATGGTGCTTCATCTAACGGGTGGATGGAGGAGCCACAATTTGTTCATTGGTTTACAAATGGTTTTATACTTCATCTTGAAAAAATCCGGAATGAAAAGAATCTACCTGATCAACGGGCTGTTTTGTTGTTTGATGGTCATGCCAGCCATATAAGCGTGAGAATAAAGAACGCAATTTGATCAAATTTCCCAGTAATCTCACAGATCAACTTCAGCTATTGGACAAATGTATATTTGGCCCTATGAAAGCCGTATGGGAGAAAATACTAGTGAACTATGGGAAAGAACGAATGGGCCGCGGAACCATGCGTTTACCAAAAGATAAATTTGCTAAACTCCTTAGCGATGTCTGGATCAAAGGAATAATATAAAAAATATCATTTCAGGCTTCGAAAACACCGTGGTGTTTCCCGTTTGTGCTTCTAAATTTCCACATAGTGAATTTAGTCCCATTGAACTTCAAGCATATCTTTCTTTACGGCGAATTCCTGTAGCGTCAAGTACATCAACACCTTTATTGGAAACACCCCTTATCGAAGGCAAGCCTTTATTTACACCACAGAATTAAATAGACACTATTAAATTCATATCTTCTTTGGATATACCAGAAGATCTACCATTACTGCACACCGAGCAAGCAAAAGTAGAAACATCAACCCAGGTCGCATACCAAGTAAGTTCTTTACCACATTCGAATTTCGTTGAGACGGCAACACAAGAAATAAACAAACATTTATTACAAATCAAAATAATGTCCTACTTACAGCCAGAGAGGAAGAAAATTTAGCTCAAAACGGAGAGATGCCATCAGTATGCGCTGATTCTA